>JAEAOA010000662.1:20000-258461 GCA_016746295.1 Potamilus streckersoni | reverse complement strand
GGCTATGTGAACTAATATTATAATGAAAAGAAGTATAGTTGATTTCAATCATATTTCAAAAGATATTCCAAAACAAGATGTAGACGCATTAATACAATACTATAAATATTATCATAAAAACTTTGGTGCGTGAAAAAATGTTACAAATACTACAACAAGATCGTTCGAGTAATATCTTATCTACCCTTGTTAATGACCAGTTCTGGTATAATTTCAAGTGGAGTATCATTAAGTCCTTTTCTGTTAATCATATCCGCTATTGGTGTTTCACTTACAGCGGCGTGTAAAAAAAGTAGAACCAAGACTTTTGATAAAGAAGCTCTGTTGTTTAACATCAATTAAAACTTACAAGAAACTACTTGATCAGATCCGGTCTTGTCTTACCTACGAGGAGTTAAATATAATATGGATGATTTATTACGTGAATTTCGTATTATTGACAATATGTTAACAGATATTCTACCAATGAGGGTTAGCAAGTATGAAAAAAAATATCACATAAATATGAGTAACATAAAATTTTATCTAAACTTAAGATATAATATAACTAAAATAATATCATTTTCATTCTAATGCTAGTTTAATTTCCGCCTTGTTAACTGAAACGTTCTAATACACAGTTTAATTTTCATCCTGTTATCTGATAAAAAAATTGTGATAAAACCTATTTGCCGTCTTTAGAATAATCGTATTCCACACATGCGCTGTTCTAACAAATTCGTCACTTCTGTTGACAGAGCTTATCGCATTCCAACACCTGTTGTTTTGTCTGGTTACAAAATACCTGTCTACATAGTAGTAGTATAGGAAAATGAGGATTTTGGCTGGGGTGGGGGAGGAGGTGTGGGAGGGGGTGGGGGAGGAGGTGTGGGAGGGGGTGGTGGGCCAAAACCCTCATTTTCCTATACTACTGTCCATTGTAGCTGATAGATCTCTGCGGAATATTGCTGCAATATATGGACTATTCATGCTATCTATGTCCATACAATAAGTAGATGAGCAGCAGGAAGGATGGACCGACATTTTGCCTGTGACCTTATTTACGAAAAATAAAGGTTCCAACGAAGGCTGAAGAAAATTATATCAATAACGTTAAAATGAATCCTCTAACCTAGACTATTTCGATGCGGTTGTAAACGGAAAATAAATCGTTTTGGTTAGCTCAGTTTTGTTATTCCATCGTTGACATATTTTCCCCCCACCTTTTTGGCGATTTTGTTTACTCGCCGGGAAAAACCAAAATATTGCAATTGTCTCTGCCCAGTTTAGGTATTTGTGTATATCGTTGTGTAACATAAATTGTGTTTTACCAGATCCAGATGGCTCTCATATAATCATTCTGATCGATATTTGGATGGTGCTTCACTAGATCTTGCTTTCATGTCGCTGAAAAGTCAATTGTCCATATAATGAATAATATGGATTTATATTGTGTTCGGTGAGGAGTACCCACATCAAATAGCTGATTCCAAGCAATAACAACTAAAAGACGTGCAATTACAGGTAAATGTGTAAAATGGCACATAAAAATATAAATTTATTTCATCGACGAAGTCAGGTGAAGATATGGCTGCTTTATTGGGGGAAATTGCCAGGAGTTCCATGGGCTAAATACACCGGTGGGAAACATCTCACTGGATATACTTATTGTGGCCCTGGAATTAGACTTGATATCCGACTTGGTGATCAAGATCAACCATTACCTGGTGATCATCCAGTAAGATTGATCAAACAAGTGATATTCATGACGTTGCTTACAAAAGTAAAGCTTTGCAGCAAACGGCATCTTTGCAGATGTGAAAATGATTCATGAGTTAGATTCTATACCTAATAAATATCTCAGAGAAAAACTGTTTCTAATTAAATCAGCCAAAAAGGTACACTAATGCTAGGGGCTGTGAATTACTTATATGACTGTTATAATGGAATCGATTTATTATAGCCCAAGAGGACATTGGAAAGGCAAAGTCATTCTCTACCACGCAATGCAAAACACACGCACGTATTTCAATTCTGAATAATATGTTTATATTGCAAAGTCTTATTACAAATTTTTCATTAAGAATGTCTCTTTTTCTAAACTAGCATTACTAGCTGGTACTGCACCAACATTATTCGGCAATGGTTTATTATTTCGCATCTGTTTTCTTTTCATTTTAGTTTGCTCTCCTTACAACATATTTTATTCTGACGTTCTCTCTCGTTTCTTGTCGCCGTATATCATATATTTCGGACAATAAGAAGTATTATTAGCGTTCGCTGAAAAGAGTAGATTGTTTTTTTTTGACTACAATATAATAATATAGTTGATATGAAAGACAAAGGATCCTTTTACAACCCCGTTACAAGGAGAATATAAGGGCACCACATACCTCACAGATATTAATGAAACATGTAATAACTTTCGTTTCTTAACAGCGGGAATGATTCGATTTTATTTTAGTCATGCTAAAGTGTTTCAGCTGCTAAATTGAAAATCGAACGATATAAACTTTAAACAAATGTTACTCACTTTGATAAATTTTATTTAGCTTTGATACACGTGTGATTTTGTAATTTAACTGTGTGATATTTGTCGGACAAGCTGCAACAGTGTTATAATTTTGATAATAGACTTTTACAGTAATGTGAATATAAAAGTATTGTATTTTAGCTTGATCTGTCTTAGATGTAATACCTCGGTGCGAATTCTATATAAGTAAATTTATGAGTTAACGTCTTCCCACGATCGTCTGAAAAAGAAAAAGAAAACGAACTGGAATTGTTACTTTTGTGAAACAAATTAGCGAAAGCTGATATCATTTCCTTCAAAATAATTTCATTATTTTTGTAATAATGTCAATGAAGATGTATGGATACATTACTCAGAGTCAACCCCTGTCTTTGCTGGCATTCACGACAATACGATATTTGGATTCAGACAGGAAAACGATGAAAATAAACTTTTTGGTCTTAAGAGATAAACGATGGAAATAAGCGTTTAAAATGTTAATGCGTACCTTAAGGGGCACGTATACAGATTCCATGAGATTCATATAGAATATTCATAATGCCAATAATACAAAGTTGCAATAGCCTGTCAAGATCGTGTGATAAACTTGTTGTTTAGGAGACACACAATACTATATCCTAAATGATGCATTTTTAGTCTATGATAAGGCTCTACAGATGGTTTTAACCATATTAAAATGTCAGAAGGACTCTTCCATCCGTCTATCTCGCTTATTCATGTGTGTGTGTATGTGTGTGTATTGGTTATCTTTAATAATTGACTAATCGACCTGCATAGTAATCTGGATAAACAATAAAAGCATTCGTATGGTAAGTCATCTCAAACTTCCACCCCAACCCCCTTCTCTCAATATTGGTTGGGCTGCCAGCTTATTACTTTTATTTAAGCATATCGTAATTTTGCTCTCTCTCTCTCTCTCTCTCTCTCTCTCTCTCTCTCTCTCTCTCTCGATTTACTGGTTGCTCATCTTCACAAGGTACTGTCGAAAATTAGTGGAAGAACAACTAGAATGATGGTCAAATCCAGAGAGAGAGAGAGAGAGAGAGAGAGAGAGAGAGAGAGAGAGAGAGAGAGAGAGAGAGAGAGAGAGAGAGAGAGAGAGAGAGAGAGAGAGAGAGAGAGAGAGAGAGAGAGAGAGAAGCTGGCAGTCCAAACAATATTGAGAGAAGGGGGTTGGGCTGGAAGTTTGTGATGACTTACCATACGATTGCTTTTATTGTTTATCCATATTATTCTGCAGGTCAATTAGTCAATCATACCACATTGATGACTCAGATTAACGGTAAATAAATTTCCGTGTTTAAATTACCTACAGCTGTTTCTGCATTTCCCTTAGTCTATATTTCTGTTTCTAAAATACTTGCCAGTAAATGGCTGTACGTTAAGCTAACCACGCAGAGTATCTAGTGCTCATTTCTAAATTAAACATGGAGTAATCCAACTGTTAACGATGTTTATCTCATGCATGTGACTGGGTATATTTACACAAAGTTTGACTTTCTATCATATCTTTAAGGAACAGCATATTATTGAACCAAGCTACCGCTTTACTTGGTCATGGGTGCACCCATTCAATATGCATGTGGAAGGCACTGAGGGTAATACTGCCTCATGATTGGCTGACTAAACTCAGACCAGTAATAAGCATAGAACGTCATGTTCGCTCGACTGATGAGATAACAATATTATACATTCCAATCAGCTAATTCAATTTGCATCGTATGTTCATGGCCAAATAGAGCCGTTATTCAGTTGGAGTAAATTTATTTTAGCGGATAAATATATTTAAAATGTACACATTGTGTTCTAGAAACTGCATAAGACCTTTATAGTTTCATAGTTTTTTCCCATCTTTGATGTTAGGGTGCCTTTTTAAACCCAATTTTAGAAACAGATGTTCAGACTGAAAATATATATTAAAAACAGAAACCAGAAACAAAACATTTATTTATCAAATTAAATTTAAGACGTTTCCATTTCTACGGTATATTAGAAATACAAGTATATCAAGGTTAGGGGAGAAAGGTACAAAACTAGATTTCATAGAGTACACAAATCATACACTTTGGAGCTCTAGGGATAGCTTGAAAAGTGTACGCTGAGCTTAATTCCAAAATTTGCGTACATTCGTTTAAGCAAAGCAAATATCAGTTTAATAATTTTATGTGCTGCATCCCTCTTTTGTACGGGTTTTCTGCAGACTGTGAGATGTACAATGCATCGCCGGTTATGATTGTTATTTTTTAAATTGGTTTATACAAAACAAGTCTTTTAATCGATAGATAAAAGATCGATAACCTCACCCCAGTAATAAATTTCTAGAAGGTAAGAAATCAACTTTATGCAAAGAAATATAAGGTAATTGCTTACATGGAAAATGTATGGCAATATTGACATCTTCCTTTGTTGTTTGCTGTGTAGAATATCCAAGAGTAAAAAACAGATACAAATTTTAGACATAAATAAACACATTGCGCGTTGCGAGACCTTAATAAAATAGTATTACATCTATGTTCAATATCATTTGTTCGTGCACATTCTCGTGGCTTACTTTTATTTTTTCCCTCTAACATACGCAATGGAGCACAGTTTTGAAAGACAATGTTTCTCTGTCTCACAAAGGTCACAGTCACATACGGACTTGACATACAAATTTCCCTAATTATTATCTAGCTTACGTATAGCCGTAAATATATAATCATTCCAGTCATTTGCATAATGATGTACTCTTTTTCTTATCTAAACATGTCATGTGATGCCAGATAAACGATCTGGTGTTAAATTACGACATATAAATTGAGAGTGAAATTTAGTATCAGTATTTCTGCTTTAGTCAAAATAGGACTGTGAAATATACTAATTGATGACGAAAACAATTACGTCCCATTAATAGCAATGCTGTCAAAATGCAAAATCTCAGGAAAATTGTTATCAAATTATATCTGCAGTTATATACATTTATCGATTCTTTTATACGGAAAGTTATCTAGAAATAACAAATATGAAGTGAAGTTATTGACACTAAAAACACAAGTTTAAATCGTAGAAGTTAAGGCTGAAACAAATATTTAAACAATTATGTTTTTACATGTTGATGGCCCCATGTAACTAAAGAGCGGGTGAGTATTTTCTTCATCTTCGTGGACTTTGAATAATTCGTTTTAAAATTGATGATTAGAAGGCCTACATATGAAGGAGAGCTCGTACTGTAGAATCCAATGTTGTCCAAATTCTGAAAATCCATTATCAATAATTGGGACATGCAATTTTTTGCAGAAATAGCAACATAAGATAAGGTGGAAAGAAATTTCGAATGACCTGTCTGGAATTCTGTAATCATAAATCATTAATATGCATAAAACAATTAATAGATTTCTCGATACTTCTTCCAGTCTAAGCATAAAGCCATATTCTTAGGAAGTACACGAACAGCTTTTTGATGAATGTTGTGTGTGTAATTGGGATTTTTAACCTAATTTAAAAGATTTCAGTAGTTTCGCCACCAGGTGTGCATTTTGGCAGTTTATAGTGATGTCTAACACTGGGACATCGTGCTGCAGATATGTAAAACATGTCCGTCCCAGTCAAATTATCCTGGCACCAGGCCGACTGGCCATAACACTAACATATTCACGCTGAGCACCTAGTGATGCAACTGTTAGTACCATTTTTATGTCTTTTGGTATAACGAGGCCTTGGTTTGAATCCGTGACCTCCAGCATCCGAGGCAGACTCTCTAACCACCTAAGCCACTGGGATGGTGGGTGGTGCATGTTCACGAAAAAGATAACATTTTAAGATATCCCAAACTATAACTAAACGGGCATCTGCTGGATGTAGAAATCCACTGACAAAAATGAAAAGATAGGGCAAACGTCGCAATATGTAAATTTTAAACTGACAAATTTTTATAAAACCCTTCTTTGTTGTAATAAAATACCATTAGTTATACAAAAGACAGATTGTTTCTCATTTGGCTGATATAGTTTTAAAACCCGCTTGAATATAAGTGGTGGGTTGCTGATTTTTCTCTAATATTTCCTTATGCAACCTTGCACAAATTTTTATTAATCTTCAAGGTAGATTGGGACAAAGTGTTTAGTTTTCATTTTACCTTTGAGCTGAAACCTTTTTAAAAACACTTTACAAATGTCAGATTAGCAGAAATAATCTAGTTCTAAATATACCATTGCTACGATTTATGTCAAATAAAGACAGAAAGAGTGAAACGTTTTTTATGTATAATTCAAAGTACTAAGAAACATATTTGACAAAATGGTGATGCAAACATTTCATACGATGTGAATTGACAATGGTATGAAATTTTATAAATCAAAGAATTTAAATAATATAATGGCTACAACATGAATTTTCATAGGCCAAACATGATTAAATTAGCAATAGAGTGCTGAATATAAATGAAAATATGTGTTTTTGTATCCGATATTTTTCCATACATGTTTAAGGTCGTTTTCTAAAACAAATACTTGGTTTGGTTTGTAGACAACAATAAGTGCTACTAATACATATTTTCAATTTTCAGAGATCGACTATTCGCATTGACATGGTGTATCCCTCATCTGGATATATGGAACTGACATTGACATGGTTTATATCCTACACCATGATATATGGAACTAACATTGACATGGTTTATATATTACACCTGGATATATGAAACTGACATTGACATGGTTTATATACTACACCTGGATATATGGAACTGACATTGACATGGTTTATATGCTACACCTAGATATATGGAACTGACATTGACATGGATTACATCCTACACCTGGATATATGGAACTGACATTGACATGGTTTATCTGCTACACCTAGATATATGGAGCTGACATTGATTTGGTTTATATCCTACACTTTGATATATTGAACTATCATTGACACGGTTTATATCCTACACCTGGATATATAGAACTGACATTAACATGTTTTATATCCTACACTTTGATATAGTGAACTGACATTGACATGGTTTATATCCTACACCTTGATATATTGAACTGACATTGACATAGTTTATATCATACACCTTGATATATGGAACTGATATTGACATGGTTTATATGTTACACCTTGATAAATGGAACTGACATTGACATGGTTTATATGCTACACCTAGATATATGGAACTGACATTGATATGGTTTATATCCTACACTTTGATATATTGAACTATCATTGACATGGTTTTTATCCTACACCTGAATATATGGAACTGACATTGACATGTTTAATAACCTACACTTTGATATACTAAACTGGTTTATATCCTACACCTTGATATATTGAACTGACATTGACATGGTTTTTATCCTATATCTTGATATATGGAACTGACAGTGACTTGGTTTATATCCTACACCTTGATATATGGAACTTACATTGCTATGGTTTATAATCTTCGTATTGATATATCATATAACTTTGCAGGGGAAGAATAGATAATTATTGTCAGACAGAGATTGACATAATATAAACAGGTCTACTCAAAGTAATACAAATGTCCAATATAGTTATACATCTGCTTTATGTGAGATGTCGCTAATTATTCTATAACTTTACTACGTTTCCATCATTATCCCCCATTGATTCCATGTGACCATTCACTTGTCTGGTAGTGTGCATGCATTAACAATGGAATACTTACGGCATCCAAAGGTCCAGGACATATTACATTTCTGTTAACAGGTCCACATCGGTCTGCACAGTAATTAGGACACACTACGGAAGCGATGACAACGTCGTAGCATAAGCAGACTTCATCATGGGCTAGCTTACACATGGACTCTTTGACAGGATCTCCACAGGAATCTGTGGTGGCAAGTGACACTACTGGCATACCTGCAACAATGTAACGTGTCGGTGTAATACAACATGTATCATGTATCTTTTTTTGCTGTCATACCTTATTATTACCATACCCGATGATTCAGTGCTAACTACTGACTGGTATATATATATATATATATATATATATATATATATATATATATATATATATATATATATATATATATATATATATATATATATATATATATATATATATATTGTATATCTTTTCTCTGTGCGTGTTTGTGGGATGACCACAATGTTCCAGAACTAAAATGACTTGTGGAGGCAATCAAAATCAGTTAAAACCTGCAGAGGCACCTACGTTACAGTAATATTCATTATGTGCTGTAACTAACCTTGTTCCGATATTCACCAATTAAGTGGTGTCAATACCATTATTGCTTAGGCTATCTCACGATGTCCCCCCTCTTAACAATCAATTTTGCAGTGAATACAGTGTTCAGAGAACACACGCATATATCCAGTTTAGTTTTATATTATCCGAATCAGTTGAACGTTAAGCTGCCTGACAAATGATGACATTGTGAATGATTGCGCAAAATCGACCTATTCATTTGCAAGCAAGAAACGAATATTTTAATCCCTTTTCTGACAAACAGTTAAAATCAGTTAGATCGATGTATAAAAAATTGGATTAGATTGATGCATCCAACAATGGCAATACAAAGCACAATGGATTTAACTATAAAATGGTTAGAAGATTATAATCATCTAACAATATATACACTTACTGAAATTGCAAGACATATACACAGAGCAATGTCCATCCCTTTTCACAAGGACGTAACCTTTGGGTCATTACCTGGCAACTGCCTGGATAACATATCTTTAGTCATGTTTATACCTTTATTAAGATTGGATTAGGTTATTTATATACATGATAATTACGTTTCTTGTGGCAATGAACGTCTTTCATATGGTTCAATATACATACATACATACATACATACATACATACATACATACATACATACATACATACATACATACATACATACATACATACATACATACATACATACATACATACATACATACATACATACATACATACATACATACATACTGTAATGGGACAACTTTTGAAGTGCCTTTCAATTGACTATTACCATTCATAGCGTGTCTTAAATGGCAATTGTAAGAAAATTTAAACATACCACATAAATTGCACGTCTTCCTGCAAAAATTAGTAGCAGCTGGTAGATCAATGCAGATAAGAGCCTTAATTTCTGGATTGTTGCAACTAAAGTTGACTTTGTCCACACAGATATCTTTAAACCAGAAAATGAATTTATCTAACTAAATTTAGCTCCTTGCCTTATCATGTTTTGGCGCTGTTTATCAAAAACAAAATAAAGTGAATATTTGTAATAAATTAGCATGTGCCAGCAAACGCTATATGGAAAACGTTAAGATATAAATCCGTTTATTGCCCGGAGTAAAAATATGCAAGAAATCGTACCATCTGCGTTATTCAAATGAGATAAGATGGGGTGCAATCGATAATGTTTGGTCTTTTCTTGAAAAATAATATTTGAGAATGACAAACATTTACTTGTTATCGAAGCTCCCTCTCACGTTTGAACCAAACATTCCTGATAATGCGCACAGATAGATATTTGTTCTTTAACATATAAAACTAATTAGCCTAACTTAATATGCCGATAATGAATTGATCAGATTCAAATAAATCTCCGGCATCAAATATATTACAAATTGTAACATTTGTATAAAATGTTTCGTCGATAATGGTGATGTTTATGGAATTTGGATGGGAGGTTCAAAAGATAAACCAAGAACAATCTCTTTGCTAATAATATGTTGTCATGTCTGTTTAATTTACGAATAATGTTTAATATCATTAAAAGTAATGTATTTTAGCAGCGGTTAAGGACCACACCGAAATGTATTCAAGTAGACAAGAATCGATTATTAAAGCTATATTTGTTCTGAATACACTACAAAATCCCCATCATTTTATATAGAAATATTAGAAATTGTAGCTTACATGCAAATTTCAGTTCTAAATTGTATTATGCATTCATACATACTTTACATATATGTCAATATATTAAAAGAAAGGTTTGCGAAAATAATCTGAAATTAAACTTGAATATGAAAAATTATCTATTACAATTACTGGTTATGAGGAAATGATGCGAATATTTCCTGAAGAGCCTTAAATTAAACGTGAAATGGTGAGAAGACTCTTATCAGTACTGAAACCATGTTTCATTTCATAAACATTTTCCAGATATATCAAATTTATCTACGCCTGTTGATCTAATATTAAATATTGATTTCAAATTCTTTTGCATTAAGGATGAACATTTTGCCAATTTTTGAGTGTTCTATTTTTTTGTAATGAGGATATGTTTGCTCCCTTAAGAACCAAGCAAATCAAAATCTCAACATATTTTTTGAATTCATGTCCATGAGTGAAATGAATGCGCCGCAAAATAGAAGAGTATGGGATGCAGGACATTTTGTCACATTTATTTAACATACTGATTGGATGAGAAGTTTATATCATTATTTAAACTTGCATTAGTGAAGGATGACATATACAATGTATGAAATAATTTAGCAACTGTTTGTTGCTAATATTGTTCACTATATACAACGTTGGAACTCACATATTAATCGGACGGAAGATCCGCAATTCCAATGAACGACATGCTCTAACACGGATATACTCAGCGGACCTAATTGCTAAATGTATGTGATGTTATAAACAACCAGCATCAGTAAACCGCTGACAAAATACTACCCAGAACAAATGCGTGAAGAAAAGTCTATCTATATATCTAACAATCTATCTTATGTAATTTATATGACTTGAAAAAACATTCCTTTTTAATGACGTTCTTCTTTGGACAGTTTCCTATGCATATAGTGCATCAGTAAATAGCTAATATTCGTTAATGCATATAGAAACTAGGAACTACTCTTTTGCATTGAACAATAATTGCCACCTAAAATATACACTTTGTTTTGGAATAAAGTTTCACTTACAAATTATTAAAAGTGTGTCAAGATATAACTGCATTCAACCTGCATGAATAATAATGATCATTCTGGTGTCAACATTGGTACATTTAAATTGATTATGATATAGCAATATTTTTTCAAACTTTTGTGAACTCTTGTCTTCATTTCGAGATGGAAATGTTTGTAATTTATGTGATAGATTTTATAGTCTAAATGGTGTTTTTTTTTCGATATCATATAGACAACGTGCTAAAATATTGCGATGGTCTTAAATTGTCTAGGTCATTTGAATACATGGACTCAACTGAGATTCTTTGACTACACTTGCGAGATAATAAATCCTGATTGTTAGCTACGTGTTTCTGTTTTCTGGAGGTGGGTGAGGTTGCTTGTTTTCAGAAGTATTAGCTCATATGGATAAGAGAAAATGCACCAAACGAAGTCGGATATGAGTTGCAACATGTAGATGCTTCACCTTGTGTTACAGCTGGAGGCGGTGTGCTTATTGTTCTAGTCGCTGACGTCATACTTATCATACCAATGATGCTGTTTGCTGTAAGTAAAAAAAAGAAAATAATAATAATAATAATAATAATAATAATAATAATAATAATAATAATAATAATAATAATAAAAATAATAACAATAATCATATCCTTTATATTGCCAGAATCACATAATTACCTAATAGGTAATGGAAATTATGCACCACAAGTAAAACAAATATGCAAAATATAAGTTTTTTAAATTAAAATCTGCAAAATTGTCCACAGCCTTACGCAAAGAAATAATAACATCATGCAAATTATAGAAAATTAACATAGTGATATCACAACGATGTATGACACCTACCTTTCATAAATTTGATTGGCTCATTAGAACGTCTATAAAAGTATATTTGGTTAAAATCTGAAAGATCAGGCGTTTTTTAATATCAAGTTACAAACTGTTCGATACAAACTATGTCGACGTAAGCAAAACAATTGGGAAATATTATGAGGAACGTTTATTATATCTGAATCGTTCTTTGCATTCTGCCGTACACTCTTTGCACTAATATTCCTTAGCAATACTAAGATATTCAAGACCTTGAAAGTATAAGCAATGTATCAGTGACTGACACCCATATAAGTACGTTGAAATGAGTTGGCGTAGGTGTAAAACTATGCTTGACATTTATAATGGCCCTTCATGCTTATTTTGTGTAAGCTGTGAAGTATTTGCATTTAAGACGACCTTCATTATTTTTCCAAAACAGTTCAGTGGTAGAACAAATGTGAAGAAAAAAGTTGTACACTTTATCCACTGTTTTCAAAGATAACTAGCCGTTGATAAATTTTCTGTTTTCTTAGATATCTATTCAAACTGTTTTTAAAAGTGTTTGGACAAGGATACATATTGATGTATTTCACAGTTTCCGTGCATGTACCATTTTTTTCTAATTTCAATTCTATATATGTATTTGTTCTTTGTGATGAGCTGATAAGCATTAAATGAGTTTTCTGTAAATTTAAATTAACTGTTTTGCCAAATCTCAGTTTTGTAGCACATTGTAAATATTCATTTCATTTTCTCTTAACAATACTGGTAACTGTCTCGTTTTCAACAAGTCGTAAATTGTTAATAATAAAGAAATGTCTCGTACATTAAATTGCAAAAAACCCACAAAAATTAACTAAGACATTCACCACGCTTTAAGACTTGTTTAAGCAATTAAATGTGCAGAATGGTACTTTACTTACTAAAGTGTAGGACAAACTAAGTTTTAATTGTGATCTAACGTCTACGATTCCGTATTAGCAATTGCAAATCCTTTTCTTAAACACAATTCTTCATTAACATAGGTATGGTAAAACCCACCTATTCATGGCTATTATATCCATTGATACCAACACTATCCAACTTGTTTGTAATTAGAGGAATTTTGCCTCTTACGAATGATCTGTACATATCATTTTCCTAAAGATAAAGAAAACATCGAAAACGTTTCAAGCGTGTCATTAAATTATATTATATCCGGAAAAAGCGCTATTAGTATTCTCGTCATATCGAGTGCCGTCTCCTATTTCATGGGTACGAGGAACACTTTATCAGGTATTTGCCTTGCTTTCTTAGATTTTCACAAAGCATGACTAGTCGCCAAAGAAAACATTACAGTACACTACTCAGTTTATTTTAACTTAGGTGTATGACGACATAATGTATTCCATATGTCGATAAAATTACTCCTGTTGGTCCTAAAACAAATATCGAACCTTTGCAAGTGATGTTCACTGGGCAGGAGATCATATCAAGTGTTTCGCCTGGGACATGGTATCAATATCATTGCAGGCATGGTAATATTTCCAGCGGACCAAGAATATCGACGCAATCAGACGAACCAAACATCACGTCCATTTTGCCTCTCTTTTGAATTTGTACACGCTAGTTTAGTCTATGGCGGTCGCCCTTGGCAATTTTGAACTCATGATCCTCATATATCTCTTATTAAATTTGTAAGAAAGCAGGTTTATGTATCATGGGCTTTTTGTATCTAAAGGCAAATAAAGTAAGACTTCAAGCGAGATTTCATTCTGTTGAAACCAACCCCAACAAATATTATAATAGGTGATCCATTGTCAAGGAAGCACGGCTTTTGCTCATGAAAACAGTAGTTTGTATCAGAGTATTTAAGTACAAAACTAGTTCATTAACAATATACAAAATCTAGCACTTACTTCCACACAAATTACAAGTTTTCGGGCAGTACTGTGTCGCCTTAGCATGATCTACACAAATAAGATCTTTTATTTGGTCACATCTGGCCATTGGGTCGTCAGCACATTCTAGACGAGGAAAGGACTAGTGTTATGAAAATTAACATTGGAGCTGCTTGGCAATATATATATATATATATATATATATATATATATATATATATATATATATATATATATATATATATATATATATATATATATATATATATATATATGTATGTAGGTATATATATATATATATATATATATATATATATATATATATATATATATATATATATATATATATATATATATATATATATATATATATATATATATATATATATACTTATACATATATAAACCAATTATGCCTTTATTGATCATGCGACTAAACATTTATGATTATATAATTTCTGTGGAAAGTTTTACATCATTAAGCCAACGTCTTAGAGGGTGTTAAAAGATGAATTCGTATTTTATTTTAATATGAACATTTTTGCCTCATTCTGACACCATGCGGTGGTAGTTTTGGACACATCTGAAATTCGTAGAGCAAACATTAACGCTTGCCGGTACATGTATTAAAATAAATAAGTGCAGTATGTGTACAGAGAGCCAAAAGTGGAGGAATAAATTGAAGTAATTTGACATTTATTGGTGAGACCGAACTTACTTAAAGGCAATTGTCACTCTCTGTTAGAGTGAGATGATAAAATTAATGTTAAAATTATAGTCAGCGTACGATGTTTGTTGGCATCGGTGTAATTTCCGGACTCTATACCACCCATTGATAATCTGTCAATATTTGATGGATAGAGATATGGACTGACGCCTTATTCAATTTGTTTTTATCTGCTCATGATAAGGTTTCTGTACATAATCAGCAATAAGTAACAGTCGCGGGTAGCCGGACGGAAACGGCATTTGATACAGTCTATATGGCATAAGTTGGCGATTAAACACATTTCTGGCCATTTAAATTATTGTTGTCGTGCAGTAAATCATTTTGCAATTTTCTATAGAACGAGCAAGATAATGTTCCTGCCAAAGGCAAATGTTGATCAAGGTCCTACTTTATAGTTATTATCACATTTATTGTTGAATAAATGAAGTAATGTCAAATTATTATTTGCTACACAGTATGGCTAGAGTGTAATATTTGTTACCCAGTCATTGTCATTGCATGCTGTGTGTTTCTAGCGACTTGATGTAGCAAGTCCAACGTACTCTACATGTAGTTATTATCTTATCTTTCATGCGAGTAATTATATAATTAACCAAAATAATTTTGTAATTGGTTATTTGAAGAGTTTAATTCACTTTGGGCATCCTAATCTCCTAATGAACAAAAGGCCAATTTCAAGCACATGTTTTCACTTAACGCTTTTTAGAAACCGTTGTCTAAACGGAATTTCGTAGTTGAATTTGCAATAACTCGGTAAGAAAAGAATTGTTGTTTTTAATTAGTGTGATTAGTTGAAGTATTTAATATACTAAGTTATATCTCAGTTTAATATTTTGGTGACTATTTCAATTAGATATGAAAAGAAACTATCTTGATATCTTGCAGCATTATTATTTTCCTGACATTATTGTCATAATTTATACAATATAACAGTTTCGTGAAACTTCATTTCCGTTGGTAATTATTTGAAAATGAATTGATATCTAAACAAAGTCTTATGTATCATTTTCTAGTATAGGCCAACAATAATAATTCTATATGTACATTCTTAACGTATGTTTAATATATTTTTTTATTTTCTCTGCTGTCTGAATTATGCAAAAGCAAATTAAGATAATTTATATCGTCAGGCATTATCTGTATGTATAAATACTAATCTCTTTTAGTATGCTGGTAGGTAGAGTGTTCTGTAGGGATGTAGGTGTGCACGTTTGTATCGTTTCTTATTCATTACCTTTAAGAACAGGAGGTTGAATATGCACTGGTTCCAATAGACCAAATCCTGAAATAAGAAACTTAATTTTAGAAGAAATCAATGAATATAAGCTGAAGTAATGAGAGACCGATAATTTTATTTGAAGGTATTATTCAAAATTGATAAAATGATCATAATGCTCTAAATACAATGTGTAATGATTATTATATCATATGAAGAATACTATATATAACATAACTGAGACTAATATAAAACAAATACCAATGCCATGAACTACAAATATTTAAAGTAACATTTTCTAAAACTCGATAATTGAAATATTTGCTTCCTGAAATTCTTTACGTTTAGGGAATATCTGTAAAGCAAGATTTACGTTCAGTTTCAGACTGCTTAAAATCAAGACCAAATAAAATTATGATCTAGAGATGAGTGGTATATCGAGTAATACAAAATGAATTCGAAGTGTTACATTGCATCTGTTCACAAAAACAACATATATCAGTATTTCAAGCTATCAGCACATACATCAACATATATTGTTGTTTAGTTTGTGTAGCTCGATGAAAAGATATGTATTACAAAGTGCACACATTTAAAAGGCTTTAATACTTATTAGGTTAATATACAACGTTCAATTACACATTGCACTATAAATAAGAATGACTTTGGCCGACGCCTAAAGAGACAAACATAGCTATAATGTATGAGTATACAACTTCTTCTACTATCTCTTTTTCTGTACTCGTCCAATATATCCAACTATGGTGTTATTTGAAATCGAATCACTGCAATGATTTGAGATAAACACTATCAGCATAGTTAAATTGGCAAAAATGTAACGTCTCTTTACCTAATCATAAATAATAGGAAAACAGGTTAAGATGTTTATACTTAAAAACTTAACTGCCGTATTTCAATATTCATTGGATCTTTGGCACCTGTTCATAATTTCAGCTCATACAACAAAAAACGGATGTGTACAGAAATGCTCTAGATTAGTATATCCTAATTAAACGAGTATATTATGTCAATTTTAAGTTCATTCAACAGCGTTGTATTAGATTTGTTAAGGATATAGCTGCAAAATCGAACAATTTACAAAATTTTGTCACCAGTTAAGTTCTTTCACGATTCATTTAAAATGCATTACTGACTTTGAAAACACCATAGTATATCAAGAGCTATATAGTATGATAATTAATTATTTCCAGGTTGGTTTGACGTATCTAATTTTAGTAGATTAGGGAAGGAACAATGCAAACAGCTAATTGATAACATGATTCAAGCTTAGCATAACTTACATTAGTTTTCATTTTCAAATGAGCGATTGTGCACGAGAATAAGCTCAATTGAACAGTCTGTTTCATCAATTTGCCCAGATGTTCCACTTGCTCTCTGAATCATGTAAATAGAGGCAACTCATTCAAAGATTTTGCACTGCTCGTAGAAGTAAAATGTTCTTTTAATTATAAGATGACAAGTGAAAACGGTCATACGGTGCTAACATTTTCCTTATTTTACTTCTGTAATTTTCATCTGTTGTTTCAGATTGTCTCCAATGAAAACTTACCACACATATTGCATGATTTGGGACACAATAGTTTAGCAACGTGTTCGCTCTGGCAAAGTATCATCTTCAAATTTTCGCATCTGGTATTCGGGTCATCCTCGCATGTACCTTCAAGCGATTATTAAAAATGTAGTTCTAAATTTGGAGCTTATCCGGCAGTGTGCTTAAGGCATTGACATCAAGAATTCTGTTTACATTTCTGCTATTTAGGATAATTATATGTTAACTGCAATATATTATAAATGCGATTTTAATTGCCACGACAACTACATGGGAAACTAATTGTATTAAATAATAATAGCTGTAAGTTTGAGGTGTCAAACATTCATTAAAGCAAAATATATTTCATTGACATAAGTTGCCATAACGTCTATTGATGTATCGTTCAAACTTAAGTTGTTACATGAATAGACTGATAGTCGCGGAAAAATAAATGGTTACATTTATATTGATAGCCCTTAATTCCAATTACCTTTGCACTGAGGGATCGTGCACTGAGCGAGACCAGAACTTGTAAAGCAGTATGGATACCCTGTATGGTCTGGATCTCGACAATAATTCTTAGCTTTTGCTTTATTACCATCGATAAAAGAACTGTCCGGAAAGCCCGTCCAGTTAAAACATTCGCCATTGTTTGTTGAGGAAACGTATCCATTATACATATGGCTTTGGTTCGCATAGTAGCATTCTGCAAGTGAAGTGAAATATAACATCAGTCCACTCATGAAACATATTTTTGTTTATGAGGTTTTATGATTTATAAACATGATGATCGTAGGAATTGGATTTGAAAGCATTGTTTAAATATTGCAGAAGGATAGCTTGGTGCTACCCTCCCCACATTTTGAAATCTATAATTTCGCATCAAAATAAAGCACAGGAAACAATGAAGTCATTTACACGGTTATACATGATAGAATTGGCTTAGAATATGCACGCAGTCGACTTGAAACTGAAACTGAATCTATATTTTCCAATGTTATTCTAAAACAAGTTGTTTTGTTTTAAGACGTTTGCAGTTCTGAAGTTAATATATCTGACTTTAAGGCTTTTTTTACTACTACAGTGTCAGTGTTTTTCATACTGATCAGGACCAAACACCAGAAATTCCATATGTTATGCTGAAGATATACTGATTTGATAATGGATGCTATCATTTATTTTTCAAAATAATTAATGAAATTCATTGGCAGACCTTTAAAGTTTTATATAAGAGATTGACTAAAAAATGAAATCTTCACGATCGGTTAATGAGTTTGTTTACCTAATTAATTGTTGTCATTGCCACTACAATTAAAGAAATGGACACCATCCGGATCTTGAGAAACTAATTTCAACTGATGGCAACTCATGAAATGCAACACACGACATAAGTACAAAGATGCAAATAATATACATAAATTAGACATTATTAACATCTTCTGATAGAACTATTACACCTTCACTTTCATGATAAATATCTCTTCTAACCACAAGCGTCACGCTAGAGCTTATTTAATATATTTGTGTTACTAATATTATATATAAGTGATGGCGTTTTCTAGCTTTTTTGGGGAGCGATTTTATCACTTCATAATAGAAACTATTTTTAAAAATATAAACGTTTTGTTCAGAAAGATTGCTGTTAAGGGAGCTAAGATTGCATGCTTTCTTGCTTTGTTTGTTGAAGCTCGTGTCTTCAAAGTAAACAACAAAATATGATATGTTCAAATAGGTTATAATCAAGTAAATTACAGAGCAAACAAAACACATGCAAAGCCGGAATATTGATAATAATATATAATCAATCTTTGCAAAATTATGACTAAACAACTATTTGGCTTTTATTTGAATACATGATATTTATGACAGCATTTGAAAGAAATCATCATCTTGGAATTTGACTGGTAGCTATGAGTAATATGAGATAAGAGTAGCAATAATGTTGACATTTAACGATCTTTGATTTATCGAGTACTTTTATACTATCATCAACTGCTTAACAGAAATGGAAATATCCTTTAGAATGCAGACACACTAACATAGCTTTTATAAATCAACATCACCCAAGATACAAATAAAGCACTGGATTTGTGTTTAAAATTCTAACACTGTTATGCAAACAATGAAAATATTTTTTCATTTTGTGCAAAACATAAAAGGGGTGATCGACCAGCATTGGGAAAAAGACACAGTTTATGTTGTTAGGTTTCTCAATCACTTTCTGCGCAATTTTATATACAAAAGGAATCGAGGTTTCAGTAGTGTATTGTTACACCTCTACATCTTAAATAAGTAACAGAAAGAAGTGAAACATTGTAATTTAATTATAATCAGCAAGCGCATGATTTCTCCACAGCACAAAGAGAAAACTCAAGAGACACTTACATTATTGTGACTTAAAGATAACAAAATCATAAATGTCTTGTGACAGGTCTAATAGTATGGAATGTTCCGAATGAGTTCCAACTTTTTTGATTTTCGTGATATACCATTAAGATGCACTCCGGTATATCTTTGAATGCCTTGACAATAATTAGAAAATGTTACTGTAATTCAAAGTTAATGAACACTTAGCTGTTTTAATGAATAATTTAAATCAAAGATTCCTCTCGAGTTAAACATGAAAACAACAGTAGATTCTGATCAAAGCATATTCTCACAGGCATTAAATACTTATCTCCCATGTCTTCTCTTTATGTGCATTTTTACTAAGTCGAGATGTGAGTGATTCCTATGGTAAATTCCAGTAAAAAAAGCGTCATTTCCTGTATTGTACGTTTGGATTTACTTTTGATTAGCTTTACAACATTTAGTATCAACAAATCGTTTGAACCATAAAGTGATAAAGAAAATTAATATACGACAAGTATTTCAGTATGCAGTTAGTGCTTATAATTCAGAATTAATCCAGTCATCAAGCGCTTCTGAAATCCAAAATGCATTTGCTTGCTCTTGCATTTAATTACAAATTAGAAAGGGGCCGCGAGTGGTTGAGTGGTCTAAAGCGCTTTGCGTTACGGATCACTGCCATCTCACCTCTGTCTGCGTGGGTTCGAGTCTAAGATTCAGCGAATGTGGATATGTGAGAATGCTTGCAAGTAGCTTCTCGTGGGTCGATGGTTCTTTCCGCGGATTTCTCGGTTTCTTCCTTCACCATTAATAATGGCCGCCATGTATAGCCGATATTGTGCTGCAAAATGGCGTTCAACCCAACAACAACAACACAACAACAATTTAGAATATCTCATTGTTACCCAAACCGTTTCTTAATTGTTGTTTAATGTCTTGTCAAAGATTGATGAAATAGAAAAATTGTTGTAAGACATAACGTGATTGACTCCATTATTCCTTATATCTCAGAAGAGTTACTCTAACGTTCAATCTTCGATTTAAGGCATTGGACAACATCACAATCAAATACCAATATAAAATATACATTATAACATATTATACTGAGTTAGTACGTTTCAATTTTCCCTATAATGCCTACTTTAACGGAGAAAATTGTGAGAGGTGCGTAATAGTCGTAAGAAATAGGTTGAAGGGAATTTACAATTTATAGTGTTTTAACGTTCTTAAAGATGGGTGTATACCTGTAATAACAGTTCAAATATACTCAGAGTGGCACATATGTCCAGTGGGGATGGGGCAGGTAGGCATGGAATAAACACCAATTAATAAACATACATACATACATACATACATACATACATACATACATACATACATACATACATACATACATACATACATACATACATACATACATACATACATACATACATACATACATACATACATACATACATACATACATACATACATACATACATACATACCTATATACATACATACATACATACATACATACATACATACATACATACATACATACATACATACATACATACATACATACATACATACATACATACATACATACATACATACATACATACATGTATAGTCAATTGCAATGTATCACGATTCAGTCGTGCAACGGTAACCTGAAGGACGTCAAAGCCACAGATAAAAGAAAAATCGAATAGGCCTTTGATTTATATAATATCTAAAATGGTGGCCTTCTATATTGCATCCTAAATCTAATAGATTCCCAAACCTAATAGCCGGAAGTCGTAGGTTACCGTCAGTTTGAATGATAATCGATCATATCACTTTTAAAGTAAATTTCCGTCTACTATGTGGACATTTGAATTATATCTTATATTATTTATTATGATTTATGCTGCTTTATTTAGTGAATAAATATAACGGCGACATGTAGTATGTCTCCTCTCAGTTGGATTCTAGGATATATATATATATATATATATATATATATATATATATATATATATATATATATATATATATATATATATATATATATATATATATATCTCTCTATATATATATATATATATATATATATATATATATATATATATATATATATATATATATATATATATATATAAACTGTGTGTTATGGATACATCTATCACTAAATGAGTGTTCAGGGCAGACATTACTCCCCACATGTCTTGCTTTGCTATTAACAAAATGTTAGCTAATATTTCTCTATGATCTTATATGTTAAATTCGTTACTAACTGAGTCCAGTATGGTATAAAGTATTATTCGTTTTAGAAATACCCATTCCTATCTTAACTTCAGACTTTAATGAAATCCATTCTTGTTGTGTTTCCCTTGATTGGATGCAATTTATTTGTTTCAAATAATCATTGAAATTGTAAAGTGATATCTGAGTTTAGGACTAAGTTAGTATCTTGGAATCATAGCCAATTAGTACAACAATATTTGTTGATTACATCATTGTGATTCATCAATACTGAATATTAAGTTATAAACAATATTCAAGGCGATTGGAACATCAGGAAATTCAATTTCGGAATTCATTTGTAACACTTCTGAAATTCGTTTGAAATACTTGATACCTTTGGACTTTTAATAGAACCTTTAGGACTCTGAAATTTAACTCATGATAATGTACTTTCCTTTTGAATTTTACTTGTATTCTAGGAAAATAAATTATTGTTTGCGCTCATTTATGTTAGTTTGTTCAAGGCATAGAGACGTAGCACTATTTTGTTCCAGTTTTGTTTATTTATATAATACGATAATTTACTTTGAATTCAGGATAGTGAATTATTTATGGAGAACTTATGGATATAAATCAATAATGGTACCATTGAAATTCTTACATCTGTAAAGCTGATGGTAAGAAACCAAACAAAATGAAAGAACATAGTTTTGCAGGTATTGAAAGTTCGAGACGGGCTGGTTAATTGTCTTCCGTCAAGCAAGTTGTAGTGGTATTATAACCTGGTTGATTCGTATTCTGTTTGCGATAATAGTGTACTTCAATTGTAAAAAGCATCAAATTACTTCTATCTTATCAATCTTATATTGTGGCTATATTTATATGGTATTTAAAGCCATAAATATAAGTATTAAAGAGCTACATTCAAAGGTTTGTACCTATCTGATATTTTGCCAGTCTCTATCCTCTATTTTTGTGATTGTAAATTTTATTATAAGAGTCTGGTACATTCTACCCCTTTTCAACCATTCATAACAAGATTTAAATATTGTTTCTCTACGTTGCAGTTGATATAAATGAAATCAACAGTATTAGGAATTCTACCGGTAAGAGCAAAGGAGTAGAAACTAGTGCATTCACTCTGAGGCTAATCAAGGTCAATGGCTAATAAAAATTCGAGACGAATAAATTTAAACTTTCGCCAAGGCTAATGTACAAAGATGATCAACTTGAATGAACTCGTTAGATAAGGCAGTAATACCGGATCAAACTAACAAAGCCACAGAAAACCGCCACAAAATCAGACGTTTCCATTACAGAAACATAAATGTTTTATGTTATGCTTCTTTAAGTTAATGGAATTTTTACTCACTCAATTTCAATCATCTGTCAGACAGTTTATGTCCGTAAACTATTAAAATTGTGCATCCTACTGAAAAATCCCTGAAATTCTTTTGAATACGATTCATGCGATTTATATAGGAAAACAAATATGACTCAATTAGTTTAATTATTTACTTGCTTTCTACTGTAATGTTGCAGAGAAATGTTTACAGACGTGAAAAATAGCAAGGGTGTACTGGCATGAATGTTTTAGTAGATCCATAAATTCAAATTTTATATCTAACTTGAATTTACCTCTTTCAATTATGTGCTGAGCATGTGTATATTTGTCATTTGGCATTCATTTTGGGGGTGATGTGTAACTTTCCTTAGAAGCTTATCTAAATAGATGGAAGAAAAGACATAACAGAATAAGGATTGCTCTTCCTAAATCAATATGAGCACGCAGGGTACCATACTTTAGCAGTAAAATCATAGCCGACCATAATGCACACGCTGAGGGAAAATTAATCATAAAACGTCCAACATACATATACCAAGTCACCACGTTATAGAAAAAGAAAATTCAAACAAAATTGAATACATGTTTTTTAGCTGAAAAAAGAACGGGGCTCTGATGAGAGATTTATGTTTTAAATAAATAACCAAAACAAAATCTATTTTAAAGTATGTCCAGGCTACATCCTATATTTCCTGATCTTTCTCCAGCGTAGCAGAAGGACAATAGAAGGACAATAGCAACAGCGTTAGCAACAGTAGCAGACGAAGACAAGGAGCAGGAGGCGATAGAAGAGCAAAAGCATGTAGTATACCTTGACAATAAGGTACATCACAAAAATCCCAGGTTTTCACAGGATTTCCCTTTACATAGCACCAGGGATGACCTTTACCGTCCGGATCTCTACAGTAATTAAGCGCATCGTCCAGTCTTTGGTCAGGAAGCTTTGATGCCAGAGGGTCATTTGGTACAAGATGGACGTCCCAACGGTCACATGTTACATTGTTAATTGTTGTCGATATATGACCAAGATACACAGAGCTTCTGAAGAAACAGTCTGATGTGGAAATATGATATTACGTTAGACACATTTATAATCTCTCTTTACAGATAAATTATTATTATATCACAATAAACGTAAATGGATAAAGACATAAAATGTTTAGAAGCTAACATATTTTAGGGCTTCGATGACTCACTTGAACTTCATGAAAAGACCCATCGTGACAAATTAGTATGTTGAATAATAGAACATGTTTCATACAGTATTAAAATGATGCTCAAAGTATTAAAGCAAAATAACTCTAGCGTTCGTATTACTTTGTGAATTCATTTGTAACATTATTACATTACATTACACTTGTTACAAATCGTGATATCCGCATGTATGTCCAGATATTTATTATGTGTTCATAAGCTTCGTTCATAAACTATATTAATTAGACACCCAATATAAGTGTTGTACTTCTTTAATATATATGCCATTGTAGATGGTGAACATGTAAATAATCTCAGGGAAAAATGTCCTAATTTTCTTTATTACAATCTCGGTATCAAAACAACTTATAATGAATAAATAAATTGTATATATTTCCATTGGTCTAATTTGTCTTTGAATAATGATAACGTATTTCTCATCTTACCTCCCCTAGATGGTTTGGTAGCTGTAAAATAAAACATCATATAACTAGATAAGGCGAGTAAAAATAGTTTGTTTTAATTTACATGCAATCAGTTCTCAGAGAGAGAGAGAGAGAGAGAGAGAGAGAGAGAGAGAGAGAGAGAGAGAGAGAGAGAGAGAGAGAGAGAGAGAGAGAGAGAGAGAGCAATATATTTGTTTTCTCTGTCGATTCTTATTTCTTTGAACATTTTTATGTACGCAGGATTAGAACCAAATGAAGCAAAACATAAATACCTATCAGTTTCCTCCTTTCTTCTTTTTCTACTATGTTCCTTCGCTTATGGCAAGGATAAAGATGATGAGAAATGGAAACACATTTGTTTCTAATAAGGAGAGACTTTGGCTTGCGCGGAGAACTCGCAGTCGTTTAATTACGAACGAATTGACTATTTTCTGTTACAAATTAGTAATCTACTTTCCAACTAGTTGCAACATGCGCATCAGATCACATCAGCGCTTTCATGATTCAAAAGAAAATAGACAATGCTGGTCTAAGGGAGCATTTATTATATTACTTCGTGTATTCAAAAATGTAAATGCAGACAACTTTACATACCCGTTTCCAAGAATGCGTATGTTAATATAATGTTTTTCTTGGCTGTTGATGAAAAGCTATGGAGTTTGTTTAATCTGAGTGCAAAATAAAGGCTAAAATCCTTCGACACATTCATTTTAATAGTCACATATCTATTTGAAAGCAAACTGGTTATCATTTACTTTCAACAACTTTGAGCATTATCGTTCCAAACATTTACTGGGTCTGTGTTAATTTCCAATAAACGAATGAACGCAGATATAGGAAGTAACCTTCCATCCGACGGGAAATAAAAAGTTGTAACTATTACCGTAAATGTTGAAAAATGAAGCACGATAATATAAAATAGTAGAGGTGGACTTTACGGTGAATAAACTTTCATATATACTATAAGTTCTAGTTATTATTAACATTATTAATATTATTACAAATTTGCCTAAATTTGAAGTAATGTTGACGTCTTTGTAAAGCGTGAAGTAGATGGGTGAATTTAAATGAGATAGTTGAAATATTTTAATATATTTACAGTTGATTTAAATACGTTTTTGGCTTTAGTAACAATCCCACCGACTATAAACTCTCTCTCTCGTCTCTGGTCAGTTTGTCTGTAAAGCCCTCTCTCTCTCACACCGTTTGGTCGGTTTAATTTAACTTATACTATCAGGCATAAGTCCAGATATATTGGGGATGACACAAACGATATTACTCTACGTTTATAGATATTAACCCGTAGTTTGCTACGATGGTCGATCGATCGATCCATCGATCGAGGCCTTTGGACAATTTCTTATCTGCTTAATAATAATCAGTTTTTAAAACATTATAGAATGTATAAGAACCAACAACAACAAGAACAAACATATTAAATACATCACAGTAACTGCACCACATAACAGAAAAAATTACTATATAAAGTCGACATGGTTTGCAACTTTGTATATTGATAAATACTGCAGATAAATCATAAGGAACGGTCACACATAAAGTTGCAACAAACCATATTCTTGTAGGTTACTTGGTGTAATATCAATTTCAAGGTTTTAATCCAGCCCAAATTTCTTATCTATCTCATGCACATTTCCGAGCATTGTGTCCGTTATGCATGAGGGAGAAGTGGGAAACAAAAGTAAAAAAGCATTGGGATGAAAATTTGTACCATATTAAATTTATTTAGAAAACTATGAATATTAATAATTTTTATAATTATATTTTCGTACTTCACAACCGATTAATGTGTGGATATTCATCATATACCTAGAATCGACTGCAGATCTTCACAAGAATGTTTATTTTTGCGTAATATTGCGCTATGGGCAGATCTCGATTTGATATATTGATAGCATTGGTATATCGAACTGCTTTATACCAACACTTTAACTACCATGATTTTGTAATGTATGAGGTACAAATTATACATACATACATACATACATACATACATACATACATACATACATACATACATACATACATACATACATACATACATACATACATACATACATACATACATACATACATACGTACGTACGTACGTACGTACGTACGTACGTAGGTACGTACGTACGTACGTACGTACATACATACATACATACATACATACATACATACATACATACATACATACATACATACATACATACATACATACATACATACATACATACATACATACATACATACATACATACAGACAGACAGACAGACAGACAGACAGACAGACAGACAGACAGACAGACATACATACATACATACATACATACATACATACATACATACATACATACATACATACATACATACATACATACATACATACATACATACATACATAGCAGCAGGCAGGGTAAACCCTACAAAAGTTTGCTCGAGTCATTAACAAAAAAGGTTTCTGCAGAGGCTGAAAAAAATACGTCAACAACGCTAAACTAAAGTCTCTAACTTTTTATATTTCCGTACGCCTGACAAAGTCATGAGGTTAGCTCATTATTGTTATATTATTGTTGACGTATTTTTTCTGATTTTGTCAGGTGAATTTGTTTACTCGTAAAGCGACTCAATTGTTGTCCTTCACCCTGCCTGCTGCTATTGATAGTCAAGATGAGTTTAACCAAAGATTTTATCTAGACATACACGATATCTTGATCTTGGATCGTGTAGATTTATCGTTATAAATCCAAACGGAACAGATTGTGCTTTAGAAAAGAAATTTTTAAATTTATTCATATCCATGTCCCCTGAACACCAGGTATAATAAATATTCTGCAGAGTATAATTATCTACGCCATTAAACACAACAAAAATATTACAGTTATCTCTGATCACCTTAGGTATTTGTGTATATCTTTGAGTAACATAAATCACGTCTGTATTTTTATGTCTACCTAGAGAAAATATTCTAGCTGGATTAGATTGTTTGTCCAACATCACATCATCACATACTACGAGATTATTAATGAATCCATCTAAGTCATCTACAGACGGTGCTTCATCTATATCTGTGATAAAGTCAATAATATCGTCACCGTCTTTATTAACTGATTTTGCTTTCTCGTTAAAATCCTTAAGTACTTCGTAACAATGCTGATCATCTACATATGGTGCTCTTAAATATAGTTTGTTCCATCTCAACCACCTCATTATTAAATTTAATAATAATTGTGTTTTACCTGATCCAGATGGACCTATTATAATCATTCTTATCGAATTTGGTAATGTTCGTTGGTGCTTCGCTGGTTCCTGTCTGTGTGTAGCCGAAAAGTCAATTATTGTATCCATATTATTAATAACATGAGTCTATATTGTGTTCGATGTAGATCATCTACACCCACCATCGGATTAACATCAATAATAGCAAAAAAATAAAATAAACGACATGCATTAACATGAAATGTGCAAAATGTGGTACACAAAAATATAAATTTATCTCAGGTACAACAAAGATAGGTGGGGATATTGCTGTTTCTTTAGGAAAATTACCTGGATTACCATGAGCTTAATATGTTGGTGAGAAACACATTGCTAGATGTAATTATTGTGGTCCTGGAACTAGACTTGATATCAGACTCGATAACCAAGATCGACCAAGACCAGGAGAGTATCCAAAAAATAAGATTGATCAAGCATGTCACATTCATGACGTTGCTTATAAAAATCCAGATTTGCAGCAACGGCATCTCGCAGATGTGTAATTGATTCATGCATTAAATTCTATTCCTAATAAATCTGTCAGAGAGAAATTCGCCAGTTTTCTAATAAAATCCGCTATGAAAAGTAAAATAATGTTAGAGGCTGGTAATTAATTATATAATTATTATAATGGAATCCATTTATTATAGCCCAAGAGGGTATTGGAGAGGTAAGGCAACGATCACTAAACTTGCTAAATCAGCAAAAGTTTCACGTTCTGTTGCTGCAGCGTGGTTTGCACGACAGACAATATGGCAAATTTATCTACCACCACCAAAAAAATTCAATACGCACAGTTTGATGTCAGTGTTCCAAACGTAGTTCACCAAGCAGATATTTTGTTTTTACCACACGATACTATTAAAACACGTGGACGAAAGTCACGCACGTACAAATACGCATTGACTGTTGTTGATATTGCAAGCATATATAAAGAAGCTAAACCATTATCAACAAAGACAGCATCTGAAGTTAAATCTGCGTTTGAGCGAATTTATCAATGTGGTGGTCTACGATGGCCACACCTATTACAAGTATATCCTGGCAAAGAAATTTTTGGTGCAGTATCAACTTTGATGAAAACACATAACGTTACAATCAGACGAGGGCATACTGAAATTCATCGTGATCAAGCAATCGTTGAACGATTTAATCGAATACTTGCTGAGCGGTTATTTGGATATCAATATGCGAAGGAAATATCTGCTGACTTTAAGTCCGGTTAGCGATCTCGTGAATGGGTTGCAAGGTTACCAAATGTGATATCTGCATTAAATAATTAAATTACTCGTGCAACTTCCATGAAACCTTTTAATGCAATAACAAAAACTATATACCACGTAGCGATGAATACGGACAACGAGGTCAACAACCAGTATTAGGTAATGCAATTGTGAGATATTTATACGAATCAGGGGAGTTAGAGGGTGGCAAAAGACGAGCTACTGGCCCTATTTGGAGTGTGACCACACATACAATTTATAGCGTGTTTAGATCCAATGGAAGACCTGCTATATACAGACTAGATTCTACTGCGCCTCAACGTAGATTTGTGCGTGAACAATTGCAAGTAATTCCTACAGTAACACAATTACCACCACCTTCACTTACGTAAATTAGCACCTCTGCGTCGATTACATTCAAGACAGGTCAACCTCACATTTTCACGTGTGTGACCAAGATCACTGTTTAATCTGTCTACGGTAAATTGTCTAGGATTATTATTCGAATATTTCCAAAACATTATTGTGTTACAACTTCCATAGTGATTATTCTGTAGTTGTTTTAGTTTTATAATAAATTCAGTGTCAATATCAAAATCACGCTTATTTTTTTTGTCACATTGCTTATAAGACGCTAATTTTTTCTTTATTACAACATCGTCATTAGCAATTTATTCAGTTATCACATAATCTATAATAACCCTATGTAGTTGAGTTATTCGTCTGACGCGAGATACTGCAAGATAGACTAAATTTGACCACTCGATCCGGTCATCTACAATCCAGATATTTGTATGAAATAGTTAATCCCTGCGACGAATGAATCGTTATAGCGTATCCTAACGTCCACGGTGATTTATCCATATTCAACGCCCCTTCAACTGTACTAATAGGTACCAAAATAATGTCATTCAATACCAGATTTTGTAATCCGCCACCAGAAATTTCAACTTCAATATTCTGTCGTCGTGTATCTGCTGGGCGGTAGCATAATGGTACAGGTAGATGTGAAATTTTTCTTTATGTAACGTAAATAATTTCTTCTGCAATTCATCACGAACTATCTTTCTACTTGCGACTACTATCAAATCAGTAGGTCTCCATAAAGTTAAAAAATCATTCATGGTAGTTTCTGGAATTATCTCACGCATTATCTCACATTGTTTTTTTTTCTGGTTGTAGTCTAATTAAGTTTTTAAGTTCTTTCAGCGTTTCATCAATAGCTCTGTGGTCATCATGTATTTCTTCATAATAATCCACATTTTTTAGCCATTCACCGTGTCTATCTCGTCCCATATAATATACTTAGGTACATATTTGTCACCCATTCGCTCAGGAGTCGATGTATCTCCACACCATCTAAAGAAACTATGATATGTATATGTTTACACCTCGTTCTTTTATCTCTGGCGAGTTTATGTGTAGGTGTCAAAACGATCATATCTGAATTGCTGTTCGTAAATAATTTAATCGCACGAGTTGTTTTACCTGACCCTCCACATCCATTAAGATAAACAGTCTTATGTCTAGCCACAGGATCGTACGCAGACGGTGCAGAGGATTCTGATATTTGATTATTATTTCTGTAATATATTTCCTTAATTTCAATTTCAGCAAATTCAGAATAACTTAGTATATTTTCTTGCTTTATCCTCCATGTTCCCCACTTACCAATACCGAGTAGCGGACTTAATAAATCCTTATATTTGTTGTTTATATATAATGAATCCGTAGCGACTCTAACAGCGTAAAGAGGAAATCTATTTATCATCGACAGTAGATTTATAGAAACATAGGCTAGCATTGAAGATTTTAAATGAGTAAACTGCGGTGAGTTGCCATCAAGATAGCTCACAATAGTACCTAGTTTAGTCCCATCCGATAAATAAGCATTATTTCGGCTTATAAATGTGTTTCTCTCTGTTATATCAGCGATTATAAAATCTAACTCAGCATCGTCCATAATAAATCATGTACAGAGTCGTTTACAACCGTATGAACCACCCTGAGTAAACTTACCGATTATTTTTTACCGAGATCTTTTACACGCTTCTCATCGTACTCGTCTCTGCATTTACATATTTTAATAATGTCTTCTTTGGCAAGATCAGGATATTCATTCCTGACATCTTCTTTATTAAAACTGTCCGGTTCTGGTAACCAAACTTGCTTTTGTGGACTATAGGATATAATTGCTTCATTTACCTTTAACGATACTAATATTCCAACATAAAGCATACATCTTAAAAACACTATTGGAGTCCAACATTTTTCTGTAAAATGTTTACCAAACCAAACATAAATAATCGGATGGAGATCTTTTGCGAACTCAAATGATTCTATATATGCAAATCCAGTTAAGTCAAAATCTGGCAAGGGTCCATTTATGGCAATTCTGGTCATGTTATGTGTGGGATGTCCAAATCTGTTAAATTATTTAGAATAATCGCCATATCCAAGAAAACTTCCAGGATAACATGTAGCCATATCGACTGACATAACATCATTATAATCGTATTTAGTATTCCATAATGCACTGTGTCCATATTCTATGCAACTTTTTTGTATATCCTCAATAAATTCTGATCTTTTAGGTATCCATGAATTTTTTTCCTGAGCAAAATCGGCCCCAACAGATGGTACGGTAAAACAATTATTTAGTAGTTGTCTGATTTTGTCATCGTCAGAAGTATATTTTAGTGCAATATTTCGCATTCCTTCATAAAGAGATTATGTACGATAATTATCACCATTGGGTCCTACAAATTGATCATGATAATCGTGTTCCGAACTCAGAAATAACCAGATACAGGGTCACTTTTACTAATATTTTTAATAAAATCAAATACATGACCATTATAAAATTTAATCATTCTATCTCGTGGAAATACAGTTACAGCATCAGTCCTTGCATGTGCATTATGATCAATGATTGTTTTAGGGCTTCCATTTTTTATATATTTTGGTTTGTACAATATCTCTCCTGTTAGTGTTTTTACTGTTTTTGGAAATCTTAATGACTTTTCTAGCTTAGCAACATCCTTAATAGATGCACCAGTATCCTTAACGGTCTCTGCCCAATCACATATTTTTTACGTCTTAAATCTGTTAAGCCATTACCACGCATCGCATTTGTAAAATGTTCAGTAATGCGCTCCGCAACACAGTTTCTTCTTGACTCTGATAATCTCATCGGTTTGAGATCCGCAATATTAGGTTTATCATTCAGTAAAAACAATCCATATACCACAGCAGTAACTGGATACCCTGGCTCAAATACGGTTTATCAATACGAATCAGTATTCCACGTTTGGATTTGTTACTTAATAATATCATTTTATTATTTCCAGACTGTATATGAACGTGATCTCTTTTATCACGAAATATCCAAATATTATCGTCTGTCTCCACAATAAATTTTATTAATATAAGATTTTTTGATTATCAAGATGGTTAATAATTACTTTTCCCCGTCTTTTCTTCATCATATTAATAACGTTTCCAACTCTAAAAGTTGACCACACATATACAGCACCATTCTCACGAAATTCCGTTTTGGCCTCACGGATACGTTTGGTTATATCTGCATTTGTTAAAGCTAGATCTTTCATTGAAACACTAAATTTATATCCTAGTAGTCTGTCAAGGTCAAATCTAGCGGCAGATGGTTCAGTTGCTGATAATTCCTCCATCATTATAATTCAGACAAATATTCAAATTGAAATTTAGTATATATATGGACCCTGTGGCGATAAAAGTTGCAAAACCTGTCAACATATGATAGAGACCAAGGCATTCACTAGCACAGTGACTAAAGAAAAACTAAACATACATGGTCCAAACAAAACGTGCAAAACAGAGAATGTGATTTATCTCATCACATGTAAGATCTGTGGTTTTCAGTACGTCGCAGAAACTGAAAAGCTACACAAAAGGATAAACCTTCATAGATCTAATTGGATGACAAAAAAGCTGTACAGAAGCCCAGTCGCAGAACACTTCTCCTCCCCTGGCCACACTTTTAGTGATATAATACTTATCGCTATTGCTAACAACCACAGCTGGAGTTCCGAAACCAGGAAGGAAAAAGAATCATACTGGATACGCCGCCTTAGAACATTGAAACCAAGCGGTCTAAACCAAGAAGACTAGAAAATGAAAACTATGCACTAGTAGAATTTAACATTTTCTAAATCTTCATATTATCCTACAATTTTTACTATAAGAATAACCGGTATAGAATCAAATATCCGGGATATAATCTGCGTTACATATGTACAAAAAGCAAAAATAGATGTCGCATTGGCTTGTAGACGTTTAGGGAATTATACAACGTTTTCAGTTACCGAAACTAGTCTATACAAGCTGGTTGTATTTATAGTTTTAGCACATGTGAAGACAGCCATGTAGAGGTCTACAAACACAACGTTTTTGTGTTTATTTGTTTGTCGTATATATATATATATATATATATATATATATATATATATATATATATATATATATATATATATATATATATATATATATATATATATATATATATATATATGTGTTGTATTTGCCTTTGAAAAAAGACTCATTAAGAGTCGAAAGCGCTTAGGCTAGTTAGTTACTAGTTTCGTACTGTTGGTCGTCAGTTTATTGCATCTATTTTAATTAATCCCTGACACACGTGATTCCTTGGTGGATCCAGCACGCTTGAAAGGGTTTTTATTCGGCATTTGATTTGTATTCCTTTTATATATATATATATATATATATATATATATATATATATATATATATATATATATATATATATATATATATAATGATTGAAACAGAAAATAAGTGTATTTGCTTGAAAATTGGAAATATTTCTTATTGTAATAAGTAATGCGTAAACAAATACTGTAGTTACCATATGCAAAGTATCAGATATTGAAGTACGGAGCCAAAACCATGCATTGAATCTAGTATTAGAGTTAGAGGAAAAACGCAGTTATATGAGAATTGTGGCGGTAAAAAATATAGGTAACTTAAACGCTATTATGACAAAAGATGATACATCGACAGGTAAATCCCCTATAAAAACAGAAAAGGATTATCTAACCAGATTTCTAAAATTCTGATTTAGACAAATAAATATTATATACAAATGGAGCAAAAAGAATTTGTTAGACATCCAATATATAGAAATTACGAGGCGTCCAGAGCTTTTGTTATCAGACATTGTAGACTAAAGAAACCACTCGGTAATATTGATAAATTTGGTTATTTCAAAATCAATGTTAATGGAAATATAAATTATTGTTTACATAAATTCATCTACGAGTGTTTTATGGGAAAATCAAAGATGGATTTGTTATTGACCACATTGATGGAAATTCTCAACATAACGAAATTTCTAACCCGCAAGCTATTAAAGAGAGTCAGAATTCCAGACGTGGAAATACAGGAAAGTGTAAAGTATTTGGAAAGAGAGCGATTAAATCCATAAACACAGAAACAAACCAACAATTAACTTTTCCATCAATAAACGCAGGAGGCAAATATTTTAGCATTCATCCACAATCGGTACAATTTGTCGCAAATAAAATATACAAGTCTGCATATTCAATAAATTATGACCAAAAGATTATATTTGAGGACGTATAATAACGCCGTGCTTTTCAGAATATTATTTTACTTTATATAAAGTTCGATTCTATCAATCTTGCCAAGGATTCTGTTTAGCTATAATCACATTTATAGGTACACTTTCACTGTCGCTATCTTCAGTTTCGCTGTCATGTATCACATAATCAAAAAACATAATCTTTTTCAGTCGCATTACCCGACTGTCTATTATTTTTTCCTTTCGTATTTTTGAGACAGTGCTCTTTTTTTTTTTTCGATTGAACACATAAGAGGCGTGAATAGTCCTACTAAAGATTCTTACATAGAATTATAAATTGACTTAATAAATCTGTAGTCGGAATTTAACGTTGATTTCTTTTTGAAATTTTCCTTGTTGTAATAATTAAAAGTCATACATGATTTTTTTCAGGACTAAGGCAATCGGATATTTGAATTCCTTCTTGCTTTAATTTTATATATATATATATATATATATATATATATATATATATATATATATATATATATATATATATATATATATATATATATATATATATATATATATATAGTAAAATAAAAAACAAAACATATAATCACAACACAACCCTTTTTGAACTCTCAGCTTGTCATATAACATGCTGATAAGTTCAGCGGCATTCCCCATGTGATCTTCTAAGGTGCCAAACAACATCTTAGTAAGAACAGGAGGAAATTCGAAAGACAAACCCCATTTTGAACCCTTCTGTTGCCCTATGACATCAGAGCAGGTTCATAGGTCACATAAGGACGGTACACTGACTTCATTTGAACTCCTCGGTTAGCCTATGACATCCGGGTAAGAACAGAGGTCACATATAACGATTGTATGAACATGAATATATACAGATGAACATGTGGTGTTGATATACTTATCTCTAAGAACATAATTCTAAGGACGGCACCATAGGCCCCATTTTGAACCCTTCTGTTGCCCTATGACATCAGAGAAGGTTCAAGAGGTTACATTTAAAAATTGTAATAAAATGAATATATCTATAGCTAAATATAAGTTTTGATTTTTGTGGACGGGACAAACATAAACAGTTCTCAAAGATGAGTCTGTGAGTGATTATCACTATTATTCTTATTACGCCTGAATGCCAGATCAGCGTGCAGGAATCGAATTACAGGTTCAGGATACAAGTAGATATTTTTTACCCGCTGAAGCATTTATTGAGGTCGAAGGTGAAATATTAAAAGCAGATAGCAATGAATACGCAGCTAATGATAATGTTGGTTCTGTTAATAATGGTATTTTGGCGTTATTTGATAGCGCTACGTACATGATTGATGGAAAAAAATATTGAATCAATTTAAAAAGACGTTGACGTTGTTCCAACAATACTTGGTCTTGCAAGATACAATGACGATTACTCAAGATCAGCTGGTCCATCAATGATGTTTGTAAAGGATACAACTGATTTTCCAGAAAGTAGAAACGTGACTATTGGTAATGTGAGAGCTGCAGGAGGAGCTGCTGATACCCCTGCAGTATTATCGATGAATGCAAATTTTAACTTAGGATTTGCAGTGAGTAAATCAATGTTAAAAGGTGATAGAAGAACATTTGCATGTGCAATTCCACTATCACTTATCTTTGGATTCTGCAGACATGTACGAAAGGTTATTTTCGGAGACAAATATACAGTTGTACTCGTGCGAAAAAGTACCGATGATGATGCAGTATGGAACGCTGAAGGAGCTGATGATGCTGCAACTAGGGCACTTCATGGTAAAGTTATACTGACCAAACTTTCGCTCTGGATGTCAGTAATGTCACCAACGATAGCTGAAGAAGATCAGTTACTATTTTTTATGAGTCACAGTGGTAAATCAATGTTTTAATGGTTAACGATGACGATACATGTTATCCAAAGTGCAATTATTGGTTTATTTACATGGCAGATAGCCTCTCAGCAAGGTGTTTCTGCACCACGACATATATTTATTGCGCTTCAAAATATTGCACGAGTAAATAATCAGACACAAAGTATCATGATATTTGATATGCTCGGTGTTTCTGAGGTTTCATTAGGGATAAATGAACAACAATAACCATCTGAGGATATTTTGTTAAATAAAGATCAAAATCATGTTGACCGTGCATATCATCGTCTTATGTCGTTTATGGGACCTGATCAAAACGTTGATACTAGTTTACAAATATCGCAGCTGGATTTTACAACGCTGTATCCGATTTATTACTTTTCGCTAGAACATTTAGATTTAACTAGACAATCTATTGTATATATACATTTTTGAGCTCGTGTAAATCCAAGTCATTCCCAATTACAGAACAATTACTGCTATACTCAGTGATAAATCAATATTACTAGAAGGTGGTGGTGGACGAATGAGAGTCATTGATGCGCCTGTAGAGAACATGTAACACGTAATTAGATCAATTATGAACATTATAAATGTCATACAATCACGCTAATGTTACCCTGACTCCTGGTCAGGTCAAAAGACTGCAATCAGCATTAAAAAATAACTGTGGAATAAAAATATCGTTGAAAAAAGAACAGATGAGCGGTTCAAATAAATTATCGTTGACCGATCATCAATTCAAAAACTTTAATGAAGCAAAAAAGTCAAATAAAGGCGTCAAACTTATCAAAGATAATTTTAAAACGGGTGGTATGTTTCCCCTTCTCGCAGCTATACCAGCATTAATAGCCACTGCAGCCCCTGCTGTTGCAAAAGCAGCTGCATTAGGCGCCGTTGGAACTGCTGCTGGAATGACATTAAAGAAAGCAACCGGACGTGGAATCGTATAAAAAGGGGGAAAAAGGTCTCAGATTAGCAGGAACCCCGTCTTCATGGCAAGGAAAAGGTCTAAGACTTCCAGGGACAGTTTACTAATCTCGCCTATATTTAATTTTGATTTACTAGATGCTGCTAAAAAAACTAAATATAAATTATTTCAGAGGTGTTTTATGCGCGATCAATTACCAAAACAACATAACAGTACTGAAACCGGTATTATTAATCTCGATAAAAACGCTGGACCTGGCACGCAATTGGTAGCGTATGCAATTGATCCACGTGGGATTATCTATTTTGATTCATATGGATTAGCGCCACTAAAAGAATTTCTTCATTATGTCAGTAATAATACTGCTCTAATCTGGTATTCAACGCTACCAACACAAACATTAACAGATCCACCAATATGTGGTCGTGAAGTACTTAATGTGCTTGATGCTGTACCCATGGCACTGCCAGGAAAGCCACCTCATAAAGTCGTGCATGAATATACCACATTGTCACATTTGAACAGACATCAGTATATATAATTGTAGATATTTATGGAAGATCTGCTCGTGGTAAAGCTCAGCAGCAAGGTGATTTATCTAAATATGCAACCCTCGATCAACTCAGAAACGGGATTGATGATTTATTAAATATTACAAGTGTGGATCAAAATGAAGTGGTTGTTTTTCAGGACAAGCAAGGATGATTAAAGGCAAGCAATATACAACTACCAGACGTACTTATACGAATTGCTACTGCAGTTGCTAATAATATCGTTACTTTCTCTGATGAGGGTAAAATACAGAATTCCGGTAAGTCAGTTAACGGTTATGTCAAGACGACTGGCGGTGCATTTAGTGGAGATGTTATTATGAACAAAAATTAAATTACAGATCTTGGATATCCAACTACAGATCGTGATGCTACAACAAAATATATGTTGACGATCAGGAATCTAAGTACGTATTAACCAACGGTGGTATATTGCGTGCATTTCATAATATGAACTATAATGGTATTAGTAATTTAAAAACACCAGAATATGAGTTTGATGCTGCTACAAAAAAATACGTCGATGATAAACAGATTCCAATCATTAATGGAATAGCCAAAATCGAAACTGATTTTACCGGTCACGTTCAACGTCACAGATATAATCAGGCGTGTTAGTGTCAGACTGAACTAAAAATGTCATTGACGAATACACGTTGAAAGTAAAAAAATATCGCAGACGCATGGTTGTTATCGATGTAGTAGTTTACTCGGTTTCTGCTGTTGTTGTTGGAACTGGATTATTATTATCAACGCTAACTATGACTGCTCCTGCGGTTTTAACGATTGTCGTTTCTACGACAACAACATGTGCAGGTATTCTCAGTATTATCGCTAAGAAAATATCTACATGCACAAACGATAAATTATGCGAGTACATAATGAAATTACACACAGCAACAACCGCCTATACTAAATTCAAATCTTTCATTGTACCTCAGTGATGGTACAATATCTGATGAGGAGTTCGTTATGATAATGAAAACCTTTGATGAAGCATTCGTGATGGAAAATAACGCATCATCTAGTGACAATAATGAAAGGATGGAGAATTAAATAATAAACATAATAATAATGTCTGATTCAAGAGAACTATTGCAACAGATCGTCACTAATACGACGCCATCAAAAACTACTATGATATCAATAAGCTCAACTAATACTGAATTCAGCGTTAACTTTCCAACTGCAATTCCAGTAAAAGAGATAGCATTAGCTCAGTTGCGTGTTTATTATAGCTGGCCTAATATTATATCAAAACCATTTGGTGGACTACAGGCAAATAATTCATTAGTATTCGCAAATAAGAATAAATCTGATGGACCTCTCGATTGGCATGTAGTTAGTATTACAACTGGCAGTTATCAAATAGAGCAAATTAATGAGGAATTCCAGCGCAGAATGAAGTCCATAACCGGAAAAGAGTCAAAGATAGCAATTACTGTTTACGAATCAACATTATCGTCGGTGATTGAAATACATTCTCCTGACTATGCTGTGGATATTTATCAAAGTTCGATTAGATGAGTGTTAGGATGGCCTGAAGTCGCACCTGTTTATCAGGTTCCACCAGAACCAACTAAAAATGAGTTTAAAACGAGTGAGAAAAAAATCATTAAAGATCCAGAATATCGAGAAAAAATATCCATGGCATTATATAAAATTTGAATTTGGTCCAAACAATAATGATCATTACTTTATCGATTTTGACGGTAAAAGGATCCCACAGATAACTAGATCAGCATTTATTGTTATCGTAGACCCCAAGACTCCAGGGCGTAATAAAGACATTGTTGATGAAGAATTTTTTAAAGAATTTTTAGATGCTCTAAACCTGAATACGATAAAACGTTTAATGACTTAAAAACTTTACTTACTTCATTATCACAGCATTATGATAAAATGTAAAGCATCAAATAATTGAGTCAATAAAACACTTAAATGGTATTTTATTTGATTTATATATTGCTAATCAAAGTATTATAAATGTTGCATCTGAACTTAGTACTCGTTATATTAATCAAAAAAGTAAGCAATTATTTTGATTATTACAAGATAACAGAAGAACAACTACAAATATTTATTACACCAGTTCTGAATAACGCTAAAATGCAGAGATTATTACATAATCTTATTGAAGAATATTATCTGAGAGTAATTCAATTTTGGAAAATATTAATCCCGTTTCCAACTGTTCTCAGATATAATAATGACCCATTTGGAACAAGACGTCATATGTCACCTAATATTGTTAATATAACAGCCACCATCACACTAAATATAGTATGCGATGTAATTGATAGTAGCTACCACGTTGACCTTTCTAAGTCTAATCAGGCTCAGCAGGGATACATATTATATTCGTCCAGTATTCAAACACCTCCAGGGTGGCTTATTGTATTTGAGCCAATAAATCAAATCTACCTGCGTGTTCATAATCCATTATTGTCAAGAATGAATTTCAAACTCACAAATCAGGATGGAAATATAAGTGATTTGAGAAAGGAAACTTTATATATTAATTTATACATTCGCTTGTAGATTGGTCTAGATAAAATCTTTGGTTAAACTCATATTGACTATCAAGAGCAGCAGGCAGGGTAAATAACAACAATTGGGTCGCGTTACGAGTAAACAAAATCACCTGACAAAATCATAAAAAATACGTCAACAATAATACAACCATATGACTTTGTCAGGCGTACGGAAATAGAAACGTTAGAGACTTTAGTTTAGCGTTGTTGACGTATTTTGTTCAGCCTCTACAGGAACCTTTTTTTTTGTTAATGACTCGAGCAAACCTTTGCAGGGTTCTCCCTGTCTGCTGCTTACATACATACATACAGTTTAATAACCATAGTAAAATATATTGTGCAGCCAAACATCGTAAGTCTGTGGTGCATGCACATATACACATGGATATAATGTAATAGTCTTAGCCTCAAAAGTTGTTCACAAAACAGAATGCATATCTCTATATCCTTTTTAACTTTACTGCTTGAAATGTTAGAAGCTGATAAAGGCGAACTTGCAGTTAGTCGGCGAAATTTGCTCTAATTCTTTTAGTAATATCTTTATCAACAGCATTATGTTATAATAGAAGTATCTACTAAAGTAATTGTTCAGTGTGTTGTATTGTAAATTACGTGAAACGTGTACCTTAGTGATATAATCCACTTGCTAATGATCTTGGTTAGTTATTAAATTGTGTAGGATATTTTAAAGTATTTAAATGACAATTTATGTATTAGAATCAGTTTAGTTAATAGTATGGACGTGTTGCAAAACGAAATGCGGGATATGTAGGAAAAATATCTGAAATGCGTACAATCATTTTGTTTTCAATATTGGTAAATTATTTCTGATTTGGCTATTCAACAAAAACGATCAAAAATGTTAGACTTGATTACAGCTCTAAACAATTTATTGAATAGATTTTGCAAAATAAACATGTAGGGTAATAGTCATTTTTACAGCTATAGATGTTACCTTTTAGTACATATATTTAAATGGGCTATATTCACTTTATTTAGCTTTATGTCCGTCGAAGTTCCATTGAAGGTTATCGTAGAAATTCCTTAAGATATGCTTAACGGCAAATGCAATGATAACGCACGTTGACATTATAGACTCAGCCCCCAATAAGTGTGATTCTGTTTAAACCCATATTTGTCGCGCGCTGTAATGTAACAAGCAAAGTATCTGCTTTTGGAAAGTTGGTCTGCAAAAAATAGAGACTCGACAATGTAATCATTTAGAAACAAAGTATGGGAGAAAACCAGCACGAATAAAGGGTACAGAAGTCTGAAATATTAGTAGTAAGTACATATCTTCGTATATATCTAATGGATATACTGTCGAGTGATATATCAATTCGTACAGAATAAATATTTTGTCCATACAAATATCTTCCTTCAAGCACGTAAAGGTCAAGAAAAACATGACTATTAATTTAGAGTTATCTAAGATAACTGTACAATATGCTAAATTATAATTTTGAACAAATGTCAATTATACTAGTGACAAATTAAACGTACGTAAACAGAATGTGTTTCATTTATTAAGAATTGAACATCCATAAATGAGATGAATGAAAATGCGCGCGACTTACTGTTCCCACGACATCACAATGATTCATCCTGTACTTGCAATAATACAATCCACTATCAAATTTCTTTAAACAGCCTAACTTCTAACTGCAATTGCAAAAGTGCATAGCTATTGATCTTCTTTTTCGAGAAATATTGCTATTATAATTATCATGTTTGAAAAATTGTTTGAATTATATTATAATTAAATGATATTTAATTATATTATAATTAAATGATGATAAATGATAAATTAAATGATAAATGATCCCAACTAAGCAGATTATGATAATTAGGTTTTTGAAACTTATATCGGTAAATGCACTTAAATCACTCTCACTTCCTTCAAGGACTTTCAAAATGGTTGTATGTAAAGAGTACATGCATGATCCATGCGCTAATGTAAAATGCGGAATATTAACTGCTTTCATTTTTTGCATTCTGCCAGTATGAGATAAACCCCCGTCATTTAGCTAACGATTTAGTTACCAAAGAAGTTGGTCTACATAGTCATATCCTTTCAAAATGTGGAGCTTAATGTTTTCTTTATTCCGTATCATACGCAGCCAATTGTCTCCATTTGTTAACATTTTTGTTTCAAAAAACAAGAGAACTCTGCAGAACAGACATGCACTAATCCGAGCAACATGTTCACTTGCACGGCGCTTATCTGATTTTGTTTGTTGCATGATCTATAATATCTTGATACAAAATGACAAGAACACGTAGTCATACGTCAAAGGTTTGCGAATTTGTATAATACGTGTCAGATGTTTATGAGAAACATTGCATTTCCTAACTAACCGACAGAAAGATGAAATCAAATTGTTAAAATCAAACGTACATTCATTGAAGTAAATGAGTCTGTATGTTTGAATCTAGATTACAAATATGAATCAATGATCATTGAGATATGTATTAATTGTGTACTACAATATTGATCTCTATATAAGTGTCATTCAAACAAAACTCAGCGAAAGAGCACGATGTTACCAATTATCCATAACTATGATCAAGATGAAGTGTGGTGCATATTGTTGAGCTATATTATGAATGTCGTATAAATATTGACATCACATTGGTTTTCTGTATCACAAATCTATATAAGTTTGCAAACGGTTCAAGATTAGCAATGGTTTGGACTATTTATTACCTAGCAAATTTATTTCTCTAATGTTTAAGATAAATTGCCAAGCCTTATGGCCAGTTTAAGCAATGAAAGTGCCAATGGCTTGCACTATGCTGGCAAAGTTGGAAGACCGCTAATGAGCTCTCCCCATCAAGATAAAGGGATTGCAGTCGGGAGCCATCAATTATTTAGTATTCTTTATGAAAAGAGAACACTGTTCCTCATTCTGACTCAGCTATTTATTACTCTATATATTGACTCTGACACCTTCTAACTTTTTGTGTTTGTTTACCCTTTTACGCCCATGATAATCTCTTCAGTACTTCCTTGCACTCTATACCGATTTCAAGAAAGAAGTATTAAGTACAAACCTGAACACAAATTACAAGTCTTAGGACAGAGCTGAGCTGCTTGTGCAGTTCCACATATGAATTGCTTCAGGGTATCACATTTAGCCATGGGATTATCCTCACAAGTAGCTGAAAATAAAATACCGCGAAGAAAGAGCTAATACAATCTTTAAATTACATAATTTGATTTTATTTTTCAGATGATAGATAAAAAAGAGAAATGCAAATATTGAACAGGTCTGACATGAGTGTTATCAAACTATTGCTTTTCAATATTTTATAGCTGAAATCTTTGACTGTAGGAAGATTTTTTTTATCAAATTTGTTTAATGCATACTTTATAACATTGATTTTTTCTCCATAGGAATATTTATGTATGCTGCTTAGCGAGACAATTACATACATAGTAGCCTATAGTAAGTCTTTACTAAGACTAGGTTAAAACTAAAATATCTACAATATTGTAATATATTATGGGGGGGGGGCTTTTATAATATATACTTTGGTCAATGCTAAAATAGGCAAGTTTGGCATCCGGTTTACAAACAAATGTGTATCAACAAAAAAACAATTCATTGCAGGGAAATAATTAACTATAAAGCAGACAAAACTTCATAATGTTACAGTTACGTTTACCATTGTGCACAGGCGGCTTGATATGAACAGGTGACATCAAACTGAAACCTTTGAAAGAAAATTATATATATATATATATATATATATATATATATATATATATATATATATATATATATATATATATATATATATATATATATATATATATATATATATATATATATATATATATGTGTGTGTGTGTGTGTGTGTGTAAACAAAAGATTATAAATATATACCAGACAAAACAGACAGTGCTATCCCTGGTATCTGTAGTAGAATTTTGATAAAAGTGGGCAGAATTAATAGTCTAAAACAAAACAATACTATCATACTGGTAAGAAAAATTAAATTCGTACTCTACAGAGTTTCGAACCCAGGTCCCCTAGTAAATGGCACTCATCGCCTTGCCTGCACGCGCCATCCCATATACCGTAACGACTAAGCACGCATCACCCCAAAAAATGACGGCACTTAATCTGTATTATATGAGAAATGGGTGCCATTTACTCTCAGACCTGGATTCGAAATTCCGTAGAGTACGAATTTAATTTCTCTAACCTGTATAATAGTATTGTTCGTTTTAACATATATATATATATATATATATATATATATATATATATATATATATATATATATATATATATATATATATATATATATATATATATATATATATATATATATATATATATATATATATATATATATGGAGAATGCACATATGTGTGTGTTTGAGCAGCAGAGAGGGTGAATCCTACAACAATATATTTGCGACAAAATCGATTAAAGCCTCAGAATGCCAATGGAGCCTTCCTACGAAATCTCATATTTTAACCAAAAAAAAATTAAAGGTCCCATTTTACAAATGGAGCCTTAGCGATTTTGTCGTGAATACATTGTCATAACCACACTCAAATTGCTGCCATCTACGTCTACAAATTTTTGCGACAAAATCGATTAAAGCCTCAGAATGCCAATGGAGCCTTCCTACGAAATCTCATATTTCAACCAAAAAAAAAATAAAGACCCCATCTTAGCGATTTTGTCGCAAATACATTGTCATAACCACACTCAAATTGCTGCCATCTACGGTCGCAAATATGTTGTCATTTCACCCTCTCTGCTGCTGATTAATACAAATTATTTAACCAAATATTTGATCAAGTCCAATACGATATCGTGACCGAGGGTCGTGTAAATTTATTGTTATAAATCCATATGGGACAGACTGAGCATGACTAAAGTAATTTTTAAATCCATTGAAGTCCATATCGGAACACCATGTCTGCCAAATATTTCGTAGCGTATGTGTATCAACGCCATTGAATACAGCAAGAATATTGCAGTTATCGCGAATCACTTTTGGAATTTGAGTATATCGTTGAGTGACATATATCACGTCAGTGTTTTTATGCCTACCTCGGGAAAATATTCTAGCAGGGTTCTTTTGATTATCTAACATTACATCATCGTACACTACAAGATTGTTTATGTCTCCATCGAGATCTTCTACTGATGGTGCATCATTAATATCAGTAATAAAGTCGATTACACTTTCACCTTTAATTTCTGATGCTTTTTCATTATAATCTTTTAGCACTTCATAGCACCGTTGATCATCTACGGATGGGGCAACTAAATATAATTTATCCCACTTCATAAATCGCATTATCAAATTAAGCAGTAATTGTGTTTTGCCTGATCCAGATGGTCCGATTATAATGGCACGGACAGAATTCGGAAGCGCTGCGTGGTGTTTTACCAGTTCTCTTCTTTTAGTCGCTGAAAAATCAATTATATTCATAACGCTATATATAAATTATGGATCTATATTGTGTTAAATGTAAACAGCGTACTGATACAACCGATCAGACAACCATTACAACTAAAAACAATAGACTAGCGCTTACTGGTAAGTGTGTAACATGTGGTACAAAAAAATTTAGATTTTTAAAAAAAAGCAACTCGGAGGTGATATTGCCGCAAAACTTGGAAAACTCCCCGGAACCCCATGGGCAAAATACCCCGGAGAAAAACACCTTCCAGGATATAGCTACTGTGGTCCCGGAACGAGATTAGATATCAGACTTGATGATCAAAATCAGCCCCGGCCTGGTGAGTATCCGATAAATGCTATTGATAAGGCATGTCATGCTCATGATGTTGCATATAAAAGCAATAATTTGCAACAAAGACATATCGCGGATGTAAAATTAATTCATGCGTTAAATGCTATTCCCGATAAATCCTTCAAAGAAAAATTGGCTTCATGGTTGGTCAAATCAGCTATGAAAGGCAAATTAGTGTTAGGTGCTGGTAATTGAAAACACCAGTGTTTTTATAGTATGGAATCTATTTATTATTCTCCGAAAGGATACTGGAGGGGTAAAGCAGCAATCAGTAAACTCGCTAACGCTGCAAAAGTGAAAAAATCCACTGCAAAAGATTGGTTATCCAAACAAGCTATATGGCAAATTTATCTACCACCGCCTAAACAAATTAATTATTCTCATTTTGATGTTACCGTACCCAATGAAGTTCATCAGGCTGATTTATTGTTTTTACCACATGACCATGGTTACAAATACGCGCTAACTGTAGTTGATATTGCGAGTCGATTTAAACAAGCAGAACCATTGAAAACAAAGTCAGCTTCTGAAGTCGCTTCTGCATTTGAAAGGATTTATCGACGAGGTCCTCTAAGATGGCCAAATCTATTACAAGTTGATCCTGGCAAAGAGTTTCAAGGTGCTGTTCTATCAACAATGAAAACTCATAGTGTTACAATACGACGGGGGCATACTGCGTTACATCGTGATCAGGCAATTGTAGAACGATTTAATCGAACTCTTGCAGAACGGTTATTTGGATATCAATATGCAAAAGAATTCATCCAAGAAAAACGATCTCGTGAATGGGTCCAAAGGTTACCGAGTGTAGTTGCAGCGTTAAATAATGAGATTACTCGAACTATTAATATGAAACCAAATATTGCAATAAAAAAAGAATATATTCCCGAACAACCGCAGCGGGTTAGCACTCAGCCACTTCTCGGTGATGTTACTGTGAGATATTTATACGAACCAGGAGAGCTTGAAGGCGGTAAAAGAAGAGCTACTGATCCTATATGGAGTGTTACTACGCATAAAATTTCAACTATAACGCGATCAACTGGTAGACCTCCAATCTACAGATTGGATTCAACTGCACCTCAGCGTGGTTTTACACGCGAACAACTACAAGTCATTCCGGACGATACTCAATTACCGCCACATGGTCTTAACTAGCTCCGTTACGTCTATTACACTCAAGACAGGTCAACATCACATTGTTTCTGACATGACCAAGACTGTTATTTTTTCTGTCTACGGTGAATTGTCGAGGGTCTTTATCCGAATACTGCCAGTGCATTATACAATTGCAACTGGCGCAGTGATTATTCTGTTGTTCTTTTAATGCAATTATTACTTCAGCATCAATATCAAATTCTCGTTGTTTTTTTTTGTCCTGCTGTTTGTAGCCAGAGAGTTTTTTATTAATGATGCTAATATCAGTGTTATCATCGTTTGCATTAAAATCATCATCGAAAACAATCCTTCGTAGTTGATTTATTCGTCGTACTCTGGACACTGCGAGATAGACTAAATTTGACCATTCAATGCGATTATCAACTATCCAAACAATTGTATCCGTGATGGTCAATCCTTGTGACGAGTGTATTGTTGTTACATAACCAAGCGTCCATGGTGATTTATCAGCGTATAATGCATCTTCTACAGTATTGATATCAACTAGCACAATATCATTTAACACTAGAATCTGTTTCTCCGTCTGGCCTGGAATTTCAACTTCAATATTCTGCTTTCGTGTATCCAATGGTCTATAACACAACGGCACTGGAAACGTTGGGAATTTTTTCTTGTGTAGCTCAAACAACTTTTTCTGAAGTGCGTCTCTGACTATCTTTCTACTTGCTACTACAAAATCATTTGGTTTCCATGTTTCCCAAAAATCATTCAAAGGTGTTTCAGAAATTATTTCACGCGCTACTTCACATTGAATTCTATCGGGTTGTAATCTAATTAGTTTTTTAAACTCACGTAACTGCTCATCGAGTGCTCTATAGTCAGTATCAATTTCTTCGTAATAATCAACAAATCCTTTTAACCAATTATGTGGACTTCTACCAACAAATGGTGGTGGTTGACCATGATCGCCGCACAATATAATTTTTGTATTATTTTGCAATAACCAATCAAGAAACATTTTTAATACATCTTCTGAAACAGTACATGCTTCATCCCAAATAATAACCGCTGGAATAAATTTCTCACCCATTCGCTCAGGAGTCCAAGCATCGCCCTTGTATCGAAAAAAACTATGATACGTGCAAGCTTCAACATTTCGTTGTTTGATCTCTCTCGCTAGTCTATGGGTTGGTGTGAGTACAATCATGGACGTTCTCTCTCGATATAATTCTATCGCACGTGTTGTCTTTCCAGATCCACCACAACCGTTTAAATAAACTGTTTTATATCTACAAATTGGATCTGATATCGGTGGTGCTTTAGACATAGATTTTTCACTGATAGAATTATCGTTCTTCAGGTAACTGCTTTTAATCTCAACGTCTGCTGATTCAGAATAATCGCGTTGTATTTCTTGTTTAATTCGCCATGTTCCCCAAGTCTCTTCGCTATTAGTAAATTTAGTTATCTCTTTGATATATTTTTTATCGACATACATTGAATCAATTGCAACTCTGACTGCTATACTAGGAAATCTATTTATCATTGCAAATAAATTGATAGATGCATAACCCAGCATAGAAGCTCTCAAATGTAGATATGCAGAGCTTTCTCCATCACTGTAAGTAACAATTCTACCTAACTTTGTTTTATTGGACAAAAAGGCTGTTTTACAATTTGCGTATCTATTTTTCTCTACTGCATCTTTAATAACGAAGTCGTATTCGGCATCATCTATAATCAATCGTGAGGATTGTTTTTTAAAGTTAAATTTTTTTCCACCCTGTGTAAATTTACCGATTATTCTTCGGCCGAGATCCTTTGCTTCATTATTTCGTTGATTAAATATCTTTTTTGACCATTCAATAATGTACTCCTCGTCAGCATCAATATGTTTTCTAGACTTATCGATTATACTATCAAGACATTCTGGTTCTGGTAACCAGACATTGGTTTGTTTTCGATATGAGATAATCGCTTCGCTGACAATCAACGAAACTAACACTTTACAATCAATCATATATCGCAATAACACTATTGGTAACCACATCCTTTCAGCCATGTGTCTACCAATCCAAACATAACAACACGGATGAAGTCCTTCAGCGAATTCAAATGATACTACGCAAGCAAAACCGGTCAAATCAAAATCAGGCAGTGGTCCATTAATAGCAACGCGAGTCATTTCATGTGTGGGATGTCCAAACCGTTTAAAATACTCACCAGCGAATCCATATCCTAGAAAACTTCCTGGATAACAGGCAACGATATCAACTGATATCATATTCTCACGATTGTACTTAACGTTCCATAGACCGCCATGATAATATTCCAAACAGCTGGATTGAACATCCTGTAAAAACTCTTTTCGTGTTGGTTTCCAATTATTTTTCTTTCTTGCAAAATGAGCTGCAACTGATGGAATTGTAAAACAATTTGTAAGTAACTGTTCGTAATCTTCAGATTTTTCATTAAAAACGCTAGCGTTTTCACTGAGACTTATTGCTAGATTTTTCATCCTATTATGTAGACTTTCACTGCGATATAATTCACCGTTAGGTTTCACAAATTGATTGAATTGACATTCTTCATCTTCAAAACTATGAAGTAGCCATACTGATACAGGGTCGTTTTTACACAAACTAGCAATAGCATCGAATAATCTTTCTTCAGTGAGAATACCATCCTTGATGAATTCTTCTGGGATATACTTCACTGTTCTGTCTCGCGGGAATATTGTAACCGCGGATGTCCATGCGTGCTTGTTATGATCAATAATTTTGATTGGAGCTCCGTTTTTATTGTATTTCGATTCGTATAATACTTCGCCAGTTATCGTTAAAACGGTTATCGGAAATCTCAACGACTTTTCCAATCTAGCTATATCGGAAATAGTTGCTCCGTTCTCTTTCACTGTTAGCTCCCATTCATCTATTTTTTTATGTCTTAGATCGGTTAATTTATTCCCACGGAGTGCATTTGTAAAATGTTCTAAGACTCTTTGTGCCACACAGTTGAGTGGCTTTTCCGCTGACGTTGACTGTTTCATTGGTGCTAGTTTTCCAATGTCAGGGTTATTTAACGGATACATCCCATAAACGACTGCTGTTTCTGGATACGCTTTTTCATAGTATGGTTTATCAATTCCAGTTAACAGCCCTGGTCTGGAATAACGGCTAACAATGACTGATGTCCCATCTTTGAGAATTGGAACAAATTTGTCTCTTATAATATATTCGCCCGATTCTAATTTGATAATGAATTTCACTCTGATAAAATACCGTTTATTGCCAAGTTGTGATAGTATCATAGCTGCTGTTTCATCATTCATTCTAGCATCAACAACACCATCAATTCTAAATGTTGACCAGGTGTGTGATGCACCATCCTGTTTAAACTCATGAACACAATCTCGTATTTTTCTAATCAGACTTCTATTAGTTATTCTCTCTTTTGGTACGTCTTCGAGAGTTCTATCAAGATTGAATTTAATATTTTTCCGAGGCTTGATTGCCGATAATCTCTTGAATTCTTCATTCATATAAATAAGACAAGTATTTAAATAGAAAAGTTTGTTTATATATAATGAATCACTGCAAATGGCTTATGATCGGATCAGTAACCCCATGCAATAAATCGTGTAGAGGTGAATTCTGTGGATATCACTTACAGAGTGTCAGAAATAATTCGACAGGCCCGTCCCCATGCATAAATTGTGGGGTGGGTGTGAGAGGAAAATCACAATTATGTATCAATTGTGGGGGTAAGCGGTTTAGAGAATTGAAACGTTATTATGATAAACGAATAAAAAACGCCATCATTGACCCTAACCATGACTCTGTCAAAGACAAAATCATAAAAACCCCTCAAGACTACATTAATAGATTTATAATTAAAGCAAATAATGAATTAGACAAATAGTATTATTATATATAAATGGAGCAAGAATTCAGACCACATCCAATACTTGTTAATTATGAAATATCTCGTAATGGTGTTGTTAGACACTGTAGACTAAAGAAACCCGTGGGATATGTTAATAATCAGGGATACTTGAAATTTACTGCTGGAGGAAAGGGATATCTCTGTCATAGGGTAGTCTTTGAGTGTTATATGGGACCGATTAAAGATGGCTGTGTTATTGATCACATTGATTCTAATATTCAAAATAACGCGATTTCCAATTTACAATGCATTTCTCAAAGAGAGAATATAAAAAACGGAAAGACAGGGACTTGTAAGTCAGTTGGAAAGAGACCAGTACAGTCATTTGATACAACGACGAATGAAGAAAGAGTTTTTCATTCAATGAATGCTGCGGGAAAATATTTTGGAATATGTATTCCTTCAGTACGAAAAGTTGCTGAAGGGATTTATCAAACAGCTATCTCAAAGAAAAATGGACATAGAATAAAGTTTTCCTATTTACAAGATAACTCTCAATAGTGAGTTATGCTATTTTAGTCATTTTTGCATGATTTTACCATTCAGATCAATTACCATAGGGCAATACACTAAAAACGTTTCGCGCGTTAATACATATTTTTTTTTTCAATATTTATTCGCAATATTCACGTATATATGCATTAAAAGAGTAAATGACAATAACTGGAACAGCCGGAACAGCCACATAGTAAATATAGTTATTGTACCGGAACGCGCGCGTGTAAGACAAGACACTGGGCCAGGGTTCTATTAATAGATTTTTTAAAAATCCCAATTACAAAGACGGCGTTAACAGCGTTTGTATGAAAATGAAATTACTTTAAAATTACAAATTAAAATAGATTGTATGTGAGGTCAAAATAGTAAAATGCGCTACATGTAGTTTAGTTTTAGTGTGGCTATGTGTAATAAAATTCAGAAAAATATCATTCTCGATTCAAGAAATAGCAGGGTCCTGAATTGACAGGGATCCCCATTACGGAGTTATCTTGTCATGTAAATCCATTATTACTACGATTATTTAATCGTAATATTATAGAAATTAATAAAAAAATTGCTATTATTTAACAGTTGTATTTCTTGTTTTAATGTTTTATTTAAATACTTAGCTTCCATTGAAATTACTACACAGTATTCATTATGAAATGCTAGGAAAATAAATACACACCTACACATTGACACTGCAGTATTAGTTCACCTTATATATAATATGAGCCGTAATAGGTTTGGGGCTTTAAAACGAAGCCCACTTTGCCAATCAAACCTCCCACGCCATTGACATGGTGTGGTTGAATTTTTTCAACTGCAACCAGGGTTAATTTCTTGGGTTGCTTTTGATTGGCAGATTGGGTGTAGGTCCGCCCCGTCGTTTCATGTTTGTATCGTCCTGTACTGTCCCTATCATACCATCCTATCATATAACCATCCTATCATATAACCATCCTATCATTTCATTGTATATATAACCATTCTATATAATCGCATTGTATATATAACCTATAATCGCATTGTAAATACTCATTCATTGTAAATATTCATTCATTGTAAATATTCATTCATTGAATCGCATTGTAAATATTCATTCATTGTATATATCCTATATAATCGCATTGTAAATACTCATTCATTGTAAATACTCATTCATTGTAAATATTCATTCATTGTATATATATCATCCTATATGTAATGTACTGTCCCCCCCACAACATATCTTCCGGAAGACCTAATATAGCATTTGTTACGTTAGAGCTTCCAATTGGGAGATCTATGTTTGTGGCCCTTGGGCTTATATAATGCGAAGGCACTAAATGAGTTCCAAGAATGTGCTGTCCCCCCTCTGGGCCTCTTTGACGTCGTTTGGCGCGAAAGAGGTTCCAAATGAGGCTTTATGTTATATGTTCAATGTTTGTAAAGAAATCACTTGGATTTCACGTCTAATACCCATATAACCCGCCCTTGAACTCGATTGGGGGGTTAGGGTATTGTATAAGTCTTTAATGTATGTGCCCTTTCTTGCCTCGAAACTCGAATGAGGAAGAGACGGGCATTGTATATGTTTTGTTTTTTTGTATATAAAAATATTTTAAAGATAAGAGAATACATTAGTAATAATAATAAATGGAATTTCAAGATATTACATCTATCATCACAGAAATATCAAATTTAAGAAATCAAGGAATCGTACTCTCTGAATTTTTGAATGAAGACAGACTTTTGAATGAATTTGAACAAATTGATATACAATTGAAACATGGAAGATATGTTCTACCTAAAATGTATTCACTGATAAAAAGAATCCAAAAAGCGGTTAATGCTTCTTTGTATAACAATGATATTAATTTATTCATTCGGCTATTTAGTATAGTTGAAGCCATTAGAAAGAAACTCGGGGAACAGTACCAAGTTCGGTCAGAGATTGCTTTGAAAGTGAAATCTATAAGACGTTTGATTGATGCAAGCATTGAAACCGACAATTGAAAAATCGTTAGCATTTCCAATAATGACTTCAGAAGCATTAAGTACCAGACTAGCCCGTGAGAGGTTAGCATTACTGAAAGAGTTTATACCAATTCGAGATAACGTGCGAGATAAACTACAACTTAGACAGCAAGCGCAGACTGACTTTTCTATTGGAAGCGAACAACTTTTTGCCCCTGTAACTAAAGCCACTAAAGATATGAAACTTGCAACAGAACGTGCTATATACGGCGACATCCCTAAAGAGGGAGCAGTACCTATTATTGATGTATTAGGAAAGATTGCTACAGAAACTGAAAAAACTCACGAGGGAATAAAACAGCTTTCAGGTGAGTTACAAACTCAGCGAGAAATACAACAAATGGGTAATATTGATACTGATGATAACCACGTTGAAGGTGCTAGTGATTCTATTGAAAAAGGTTCCACTAAAAAAAGTGTTCCTTTTAACGAGAAATTCACCGATGAAGCTATAGAAGAAATCAGACGAATTCAATTGCTGAAACCTGAAGACTATGCGTCATTTGGTGACTTCGCTATAAAAAGTTATTATAACAGAAGGGAATTTTTAAAAGACGAGTATAAAAAAAACACAATAAAACGAGATCAATGGGTGGATTGGTTATTTAAAATTAATAAAAATGAACCCGGAAATTTAAATAAGGATACATTGGAATACAGAGCTTTTAAAATGGGAGTTGATGCGTATGGTTTAGAACAACAACAACAACAACAACAACGAAAAGAACAACAAAAAGGTCGAGGTCGAGGTCGAGGTCGAGGTCGAGGTCGAGGTCGAGGTCGACAATCTCCAGAAATTCAAAACGTTTCCGAACCAGCTCCAGAAATTCAAAACGTTTCCGAATCAGCAAGTACTTCAGGAAAGGGTTATGGAAGTTCTCATCATGATTCTCATATGTGTCCTAGTAATATCATTAATGATATATCACGACTTGAGGTTCTTATGGGAGGTAAGCGAGCTGGGAATAACTCAGTCGAAATAACTAATGAAGCATTTGATATTTGCAGACGATTATTCCAAGGTGGGATAATTGATATTCATACGTATCGAGAACTCTTGGATGAGTTAATGGACGGAATTCCGGGGGAATTTAGCGATTGAAATTGTATTTAGAAATTGCAAAGTCATTTCAAATAAGATGATAGTACACTATAATCACAATAAACCAACAAACGTGTATGTAGTGAACTCAAGATTGCCCGTTTATAAGGCATACTACGGTGACGGCCTTGGAAATATCATGGCTGGTTTATTCACAAGAATAGCCCCAAAAGTAGCACCAATTGCTAAACAATTAGCGATGAAAGCCATTGATGTTATTCGTAATAAGGGAATTAACGCTGTTGGAGATCTTGCAGGAACGGCCTTTTCTACCGCAAAGAATAGAATAACGTCATTGGTGAAATCTAGATTCGGACGAAAACCACCACCACCGCTACCTTCAACAACAATGATGCCTGCAAATGTCAGTAAAGTGATAAATAACGCAGTGGAACAAAAACTAGCATCATTAGCAATGACTTCACCAGATAGTAGTAATATTGCAAGTATGATAGCGGGAAGTGGTCTTGGAGGAAATCGAAAAAGAAAATGATTTAGAAAAACGATACGTTTTAGTATAAATGGCATTTAAAAAAATTGCTGATCCAGCGTTTGATATGGCGGCACCGGTGAATAAAGATGATTCTAAAATTAACTATCAGTATTATGCCTATCCTGCAAGAGAGCCTAATCAACGAGGGAGAGTTGAACTTCAAGTTCAAGATACAAGTAGATACTTTTTGCCGTGTGAGGCGTTTATTGAAGTAGAAGGAGAGCTTGTAACAAATGTTGCAGCTGATACGCCATATGGGAATGACCAAAATATCCGAGTTGGTTTCGTAAATAATGGCATTATGGCGCTATTTAACAGTGCAAGATATATCATTGATGGAAAAGAAATTGAATCAATAGAACAAGATGTTGATATTGCAACAACAATAATCGGACTTGCGAGATATTCTGATGATTATACAAGGTCGGCTGGTCCGTCTATGATGTTTGCTAAGGATACTTCTGATCATGCTGACCATTATCAATTTGTTAAAGTACTAACTGCGGCAGCTAATGCAGAAGCTGATCAACAACTCGCAGCTAATCCAGACCGTGAAGGTTCCGCTAATCCATTCGACATTTTAAAAAGGGTCAATGATAATTTCAATCTAGGATTTGCAACACGAAAAGGAGCATTAAAAGGACAACATCGACGATTTTCATGTGCAATTCCGTTACATCATATATTCGGATTCTGTAGAAATGTCAGAAAAGTCATCTATGGAGCAAAGCATACAGTCGTGTTAGTGCGAAAAGAAAATGACAATGATGCAATTTGGCATGCTAATGGTGTTGATGATGGTAAAGTCATTTTAAATAAATTGACTTTATGGATGCCCGTCTTGACACCAGCAGTTACAATAGAGCAAGAATTACTATCGTTTATGGACACAGGTGGAAAATCATTGCTAAGTTGGCTAACAACAACGACTGATACGAAGCAGGCTAATGTAAATGGCACATTTACATGGCACTTAGCATCAAAACAAGGTGTTTCAGCTCCACGTCATATCTTTATAGCGTTACAGGATGCAAATCGAGTGAGTCGTCAATTATCTAGTCATATGATATTTGATAAATTAGGGGTAAGTGAAGTTTCGTTGAGAATAAACGGACAACAAGAGCCAGCAGAGATTGTACAGCTTGATTATGATAACAACTACATAGCTCGTGTATATCATAGAATATTGTCGTATATGGGTCGTGATCAAAATGTTGATACTGGTTTGCAAATATCGCAAATTGATTTTGAAAAACACTATCCGATTTATTACTTTTCATTGGAACATCTTGACATGATGAGACAATCTGTTGTTGATATATACTTCCAAGCTCGGGTACAACGCCCTGCTGGTATAGCCGATTATAGAGCAGTTGCTGTCATTCTCAGTGATAAATCAATGTTGTTAGAAGGAGTTGGCGGACGAATGAGACTTATTGATGCACCAGTGGAAAACATGTAATGTTATCAAAAATCATTTGATTTTACAAACATGTAGTTAGGATTTTCACAATAAGATCAATTGAAAGTGTAAATTACATTTTAGAATAGAATGACATATAGTATTGTTAATGTCCAGTTGACTGATGGTCAGGTCAAGAAATTGAAATCAAAGTCGGCTAAAGAATGTGGAACTACAATAACGCTGAAACCCACTCAAATGTCCGGTGGTGCACATAAATTATCACTGACAGATCGTCAAATAAAACATTTCAATGATGCGCTAAAGAACAAACGAGGAGTTCAAATTGATTTTTCGAAAGCAGCTATCGCCAGTATGATAAAATCGGGTGGAATATTCCCGCTGTTAGCTGCTATTCCAGCATTGATTGCAGCGGCTGCCCCAGCGGTTGCGAAGGCGGCAGCGTTAGGAGCCGTTGGTACTGCTGCAGGAATGGCCCTGAAAAAAGCTACTGGGAAAGGCTATAAAAAAAAGGAAAGGGTCTAAGACTACCAGGAACTCCACACAATTGGTACAAGGGCACGGGCCTAAGAATACCAGGAACGGCTTATTAGTGGAAAAATCCCTAGGATTTTCACCAATGTCCAATTTTGATTTAATTGATGCTGTAAAATCATTATCAATAAAAAACTTTAGAGGAGTTTTCATGAGAGATCAATTACCGTCAAAACCAATGAAAAATGAAACGGGTATTATCAATCTCGATAACAGCAGCGGAAAAGGAACTCATTGGGTCGCATATGCAATTGATCCACGTGGAATTGTCTATTTTGATTCATATGGATTAGCTCCACCAAAAGAATTCATGCGATATGTATCCACAATAACAAAGTCATCTCCAATTTTTTATTCCACGCTACCAACACAACAGTTAAATGATCCACCGATATGCGGTCGTGAGGTATTAAACTTCCTTGCAGAGATATCTAAATTTCCAAGAAAACCACCACAAGTTGTTGTTAATGAATATACTAGCAGGCAATGGCAAAAACGATAGCGTTATGATTTAGAAAAACGTAGCGTTTTCGTATAATGATTGATATTTGGGGACGACCTTTATCAGAATCAAAAAAAACAGAAACCGATAGCAAATTCGCTGTCGAAAGTGTAAAAAAAATAATCGAAGATGAAATCGCCGAGACATTAAATTTGTCAAGTGTAGATCCTGGGGAAATAGTTGTATTTCAAGATCGCCAGGGCAAATTGAAATCTAGTAATGTTTCATTGGATGATGTCTTAATACGAAGACGTGACGTCGTTGAAGATACAATAGCGTTATATTCAAATGATGGAAAACTCAAACCGGGTGTACTCGTTTCTACAATCACAGATGCATTAAAAAATTTAAATGAAGAACTTGAAAAACATATAACAACATATACTTCCCTTCGTAGAAATATTATCAATAAATTCTTTGGAACACCAGCGGTAACCTCTCCATCTCTCGCTGAAATTAAATCCAATTTTGATGAAATTAAATCCAGTATTAAAAATATTAATGATGCTGGATTTAGTATTATTAGAGATAGCATTAATAGTATTAAAAAATCTATCGAGGATATTACAAAATTTAAAACAGACAATCTTCCGCTACTTGAAAGAATAAAGATTCCTCATGAGAGAAATATCATAAATATGATATACACAGTTCTCTCTGGATCATTAGATTGGGAACCTAAAAAGAATACAGTAACCCTCACTGTGTCAAACAAGGGTATTTATCGATTAACAATAGTGTCACTGAATCAGTTTAATATATCATCATCGACTTCATATGGATACAACAACGTGATTTCAACGACTATTGACGTGGGTGAATACAAACGGTTTACAATAACAAGCACTGATCCTAATTTAAATAAGACATCATTTGTATGGTACATGGAGTTTGTAGCTGATCTAAATTAGAATTTTTAACAATTAAAAACCACTTGAGGTTTTAAAATAATATGATTCCATCATCGCAATATCGCTATGATACCGTCAAAGAGTTCTTAACAAAACTCAAAACACTCATTGATGAATATGAAATAAAAATTAAAAAGTATCGCAGGAGAATTACCGCAATTGATGTTACAGTATACTCGGTATCTGGTATAATGGCCGGTGCTGGTATTATACTATCTTCAGTAACAATGGTAGCTCCGATTGCTGTCCCAATTGCTATTTCCGCGGTGACAACATTTGCTGGACTTGCAAATGCTATTACTAAAAAAATATCATCGTGTTCTCAAGAAAAACTTAACGACTATATAGTAAAACATCAAGCAGTATCTAACGGTTACTCACAATTATCCTCGTTGATGTCATCATCGATTGATGATACGATAATTACCGAAGACGAATTCTCCGCGATGATACGTATTTATGATACTACGATTAAAAACGCTAGCGTTTTTTCATCTATTGCAAAATTAGACATTGTAAATAATAATAATAATGTCGCAAGAGATTCAACTACTTCAGCGGATAGCAGAAAATACCACTCCGCGGAAAACAAGTATGATATCAATATCGTCAACAAACCCTAAATTCAGTGTGAATTTTCCCTCGCCTGTTTCAGTAAAGGAAATCGCGTTGGCAAAATTACGAGTGTATCATAGTTGGCCTAATATCAGATCGGTTCCATTTGGCGGTCAGAGACCTAATAATTCCCTGGTATTTGCATATAGGAATAAAAAAGATGACACTCCAGATTGGAACGTTGTTTCAATACCAACTGGGTCCTATCAAATTGAGCAAATTAATAATGAATTACAACGTAGAATAAAATCCATTACTAAAAAAGAATCAAAAATTGCGATAACAGTTCATGAACCAACACTATCATCTACAATTGAAATAGGCTCTCCTGGGTACGTTGTAGATATTTATAACAGTTCAATAAGAACAGTATTAGGATGGCCCGAAGATCCACCTAGAAGTGCTGATAATTCCACGCCCGAGCCTGTAAAATCTGATTATGTCACTGATGAAATAGGACCTGAAAATCCATCAAAAACCTATAAAAAATTCGAGGATATAAACTTCACAAAAAGATATCGATATAAGAATCAATATGGTGAAGATGTGTGGAGAATTCCATTTTTTAATGATTATATCCCACAGGAAGGTGAAATTCTGGAAATACATGAAACAAGTCCAACATTTGTAGATATTAAAGATCACATCCTTGATAGAATGAATAATGATTTTTTGTTGTTATTACCCTCGTTAAGATCTGGCTTTCTTACACAAGCTGAGTTTACTAGTGTAGTCGCCGCGGGTAATAAAATCATCGATGACATGGAAATATTTAATTCGAGGATTACTAATCTCTTCACTGATGAAAATAGCCCGATTTCAAAAACTAGCTCAGCTCAAGATTATAAAAAAAATATAAATGAAAATCCAAATTATAAATTACCAGGATATAATGTTCCCGAGTTAAAGAAAAAACTCAGAACTGCCATCGACGAAGGATTTAATAAAATTTATCAATCATGGAAAGATAGCCAGCCGAAGCCTATTATCCTCACTTATAATAATTCTCCCGACGGCGACGGTAGACATATCGCACCGAACAATGTGAATATTTCATCGGTGATCGCACTTAATTTAACGTGTGATGTAATCGAAGGAAGTTATCAAATTAATATGGAACAATCAAATCAAGCCCGACAGGGTTACATTCTTTATTCATTTGCACCAACAGCACCCCCCGGATTTTTAATTGTTGAGAATCCGACTAATCCAGTCTATATGCAATGTCAAAATGATTCACTAACTAGAATTAATTTTACACTCACCGATCAGTCAAATAATTTAATTGATCTACGTGGTGAAGTATTATCGATTAGTCTGTTTGTGAAAAGCTAACAAATATCGGTTAAATAATTTGTATTAATCAGCAGCAGAGAGGGTGAAATGACAACATATTTGCGACCGTAGATGGCAGCAATTTGAGTGTGGTTATGACAATGTATTTGCGACAAAATCGCTAAGATGGGGTCTTTATTTTTTTTTTGGTTGAAATATGAGATTTCGTAGGAAGGTTCCATTGGCATTCTGAGGCTTTAATCGATTCTGTCGCAAAAATTTGTAGACGTAGATGGCAGCAATTTGAGTGTGGTTATGACAATGTATTCACGACAAAATCGCTAAGGCTCCATTTGTAAAATGGGACCTTTAATTTTTTTTTGGTTAAAATATGAGATTTCGTAGGAAGGCTCCATTGGCATTCTGAGGCTTTAATCGATTTTGTCGCAAATATATTGTTGTAGGATTCACCCTCTCTGCTGCTGTTTGCTTGCTGAATTAAGCATTGTTAAATACATTATCTACAATTTGAAATAGAATAAATATTAAAGAAAATTCGTAAATATGATTACCGTTTCATTCTTCTGATATCTGAACCTAAGGAAGTAGATTTGATTTCTTTTTTTTTTAGATTGAGCTTTTTAGACATTAATCGTATATCTACTCCTTTTATTTTACATACAATTTGTTTGGTATTGACAATTTACCCTCTTATTCTTTAACGCATTCTTCCAATACGATAAATTAGAGCTGACTAGCAATCGATTGCAGAATTTCAAAATATTCTCACTCTTAAGAATATATTTCATTATCAAAGTGTAAACGATATTTTACTCGCAGCCTCTGATTTATTAACGTAAAACGATACGAAAGTCGAAATCTTACCACACATGCCGCACGTTTTGGGGCAAAGTTTATGAGCCATATCCTTCACTCCACAAATGACGAATTTCAAACTCTCACATAATGTACTGGGATCGTCTGCACAGGCAGAATCTGAAAAATATTTTACTTTACATCATTTATTTGGAATGACTTATTTCCATATTTATTTGTGGTGTATCCCCTATTTGTTGAGCAAAAGTAGAACTAGGCAACAACAATTTACGCAAGTTTACCTGGTCATAAGAATGCACTGTTCACTATCGCTGGGATGCACAGTAGGAACTATAATGACAACACCTGCCTTTTATTTTTAGGTTCGAAAGGCAAATAATATAGTTGCATACTTTATGATCTAAGAACTGTAGTATATAAACGAAAATGACCATGACGATGGACCATCTAATTAAAGATTAGATTTATAAAGCCTGTAAGATAATGCTAAAATGATTGCAAGTAAATACATTTCACAAATTAGAATGAAATATTGGAAATGTGAGACAGCAGTACAGAGGAAGGATAGTTAAACAGTCTTCGAATAAGGTATATGGAGATAGGTGCATGCTACCAAATCAATCATCTTACATGGTAGACAGTAACTAAAAATGAGAAACGTACTGTTTCATTCGATCACAACATTTAGTTCAAATTTGGTGACATCAAAGTAAATGGGTATCATGGACAAGAAAAGGAACTCCGTAGAAAATGCTTCACAATTTCAGCACATGAAGAAATTATGAGAACATAGTAGAAAATATTAAACTGTACAACTAGAATTTATGTATTTTAACTTTGAAAGCATAATAACAGGTAGAATCAACATATAAAAGTAAACATAATACAAAACGATATTTTACTAAAAGGAAAACTAGCACATTAGTGAACATATATGCAGGAGAAAATCATTATATTAAGATCATACAAAATCAATGACGAGTCCTAACTGAATATATTGTTTTGAAATATGAAAATGTGACCGCTGAGACATTCCTTGAACAAATAAAACATCCGAAAAGAATCTATCAAAGTTTTGTTCGTATTTTAACTACCCCTGAAGAGATGCAAATTCACTGACTGCATTTCGTTGTATTTTTCATGTGATTAGTGAATCTAAAATCTGTATGTACAAAGAAGTAAGACCAACAAAATAGACATACAATGTGTATGCAAGGAAATCGGAAACAAATTATAATTTAACAAATTGATATCTTAGACTTATAAATCATTTCAATATGTATAGTGCTCTATAAATAAAGGAAGGTAAAACAAATTAACGATTGGTAAGTGGCAAAGAAGTGAACATTTATTAAGTTTGATACTATGACTATGTTACACCCACGAAAAAAGGGCAATAAAGAATTTTATATTAAACGTAAATATGGAAAATATATCAATACCATTTGCAATATATAACTGGTCCAGTTTGGAAAGTCACCTGGTCATCAAGACATTGATTAGTAATAAACCAGATCAATAGATAAAAGGCACGACGAACAAGGACAAGAAATAAATTTCATTTGTATAGTTGCTAGGTTCAGGAAATACGGAAATAAATAATAGTGAAAGGACAATGAATGTTGGAGTTAGTGCTTTATTTCATTTAACACCTGGCTAAAACTTTGCATAATTATACATATACAGGGACAAGCAATCAGCTTCCAAACATGTGGCATAAATATTTGATAACTGAAATGCATCTATAAATACATGGGTAGCTATTTAAGTTAAAATAAACAAATAAAATAACAATATAAACTTTTATCTCTCTTTTTGTTCTGATCGATTAACATTTCAAAGATCAATTGGCGAATGCCAATAAATTAAAATGTCGAATATTAATTTAACCTAACCCGCTTCACGATCAACGTGATTATTATGTACAAAAAGTTTCATGGACGGTTAATGACAGTTTTGAATCCTTGAGCACTGGTGTGAACAAATACTCAAACCCTACTCACTAGGTTTATCCTCTAACATAATTGCAGGCTGAAGAACTTACCCGTAACCACATATCCTATGTTTCTGAATGATAAGTGTGGAGCACGAGATGGCATTAACAAGACACCACCATAATACGATAAATAAAATTACTTTGGGCTAATAAGCTCTACAGAAAGTAGTGACGTAACAGCCTCAGAATACATTGAAGCTGTGCAGGAATTTTCATAATTTGAGTAATGTGCTATGTATCCGGACACAAAACTATTTTTGACTATTTTCCATAAGTGCTTTTGATAGACAACTGATGAACAAATTCAGACAATGGAAACCATTGTACTCAGTCATATAGGTTTCCATTCATGTCGTATTGGAATACGTAATGCTTTACGGCGTTTTGATTGATATTATTTATGACAAGCACAAATAATTACAGGATAATATCCTTTATGAAAACATATTTTGAAAGTCATCAATAAAAATATGAGATGTATCAAGGATACAAAGATATACTATACACCACAGAAGCCTTAAGGTTTATATGGGATCTAAACGTAGAGCAAATATACAGCGATATCTTGTTTGAATAAGTACCATGAATCAAACTAATAGAACAGGAGAAAATAGAACAGGAAAACTTTACTATAATAGACGAATACCATTGTCTTCTCTACATATATGGTTCAAACCATGAAAATAACACCATTACAACTATTTGGAGACGAAAATATCTTATTTAAACGACAAATAATTTTATTACACTCCAAGAGGGCAATTATTGACAAAAGTGTTGTTTGTCGCTATGCTAATCGGTTTGAGAAACAAGAATGTTAAACAATCCAGACCCATTTAGAGATGACTGTCACAGAATAAAGCTAAAAATCACTTGGTTTTGCCTTTAATCTATTTTTTACCTTATTTACTACAAAGCCGTACAATATTACCTCGGATGAATCGCTGGCTACCGGGTAAAGTGATTCGAAATTACTTGCAGGCGGAGAGCCATTGAAAAGCATGGATTACGTGGACATTTGGCTATGGCTATCAATCACTCCTATGGTCTTAAGCTTGATACATTGTAAACTAAGACACAAGTCATTTGGATTTCGTCAGTGGTAGGCGAACTTTCTATCATCGTCTCAGGCCATAGGGCTGTTCTTTTCTTTTTGGATACGATTGACTCCGTCAGATGCTATAGTAGCCGTTGAGTACTATAGTAGCCTGTTGGATACTATTGTAGCCTGTTGGATACCATTGTAGACAGTTCGATATTATTATAGACCACGGGAGTTTATTATGATTGTGGTAGTCTATTGTGAATTATGGGAGCCATTAGAGTCTGTTGGATCCAAATGTTTTAGCCCAATTCTTAGCGGACATTAAGAAAGCTTAATGAGCATTATCGAATATCATTGGACATAAGTGGGCTGACGAGGCCTCAGTGGGACTGTCGAAGCCTAGCAGGAGATTCGGTGTCTAATGGGAGTCGACCACAGATTTGAGTTCATATATTATATAAGCTGTAGTCAGTTTAGGAAGTGGATTCCAGTTGAGGGACGTATGTTTGTGTTCATTCATTTGCGTTGAACGCAGAAATTGGTCGAAGTGTCAGAAATAACAATGAGTATTGCTCATTTACTTTTAAGAGATTTTGTGAAGCTCAGTTAAATACTTACACGAGATTAAGTGGATCCCATATTTCGTTTTTCTTACTTTTCATTTTTTTCATAGCATGTGATACATTTGTTAGGTTAGATCATATTTTCGTTCTCATTTCATGAGTGTATGTAGAACAAATTGTGTTAGTCATATGATAGTAGTGTACGTGTAAGTTTCTCTGAATTTGTTTTATATCCATATACATATATATATATATATATATATATATATATATATATATATATATATATATATATATATATATATATATATATATATATATATATATATATAGAGAGAGAGAGAGAGAGAGAGAGAGAGAGAGAGAGAGAGAGAGAGAGAGAGAGAGAGAGAGAGAGAGATAGTAACGCATTTTATAAATTCAATCATTCATCATTTTGTGCTGTTATTCATTTAATCCAAATTGAGACCAATGTCACTCGGTTGCAATTCTGTTATAATGACACATATTCATAGAGGTCTCAACATATCCTGTATATCCAAACTCATATATTGCTGACATAGTCCTACGGATCTCATCATTTGTATACCCAAACACATTTACGGATGACATATAGTTTTAGCTTGTATACATAAACCCATTTATGGATGACATATAGTGTTAGAGATCTCATCATGGCTTATATACCCCAAACCCATTTATGGATGACATAAAATCCTAGAGATCTCATCATGGCTTGTATACCTTAACCAATTTATGGATGACATAAAGTCCTAGAGATCTCATCATGTTTGTATACCCAAACCTATTTATGAATGACCTTTAGTCCCAGAGATCTCATCATGGCTTGTATACCCAAAGCCATTTATGGATGACATATAATCCAAAAAATCTCATGATGGCCTGTATACCCAAACCCATTTACGGATAACATATAGTTCTAGAGATCTCAACATTGCTTGCATACCCAAACCAATTTACGGATGACAGATAATAATAGAGGTCTCAACATGGCTTGCATAACCTACCGTTTTATGGAAGACATATAGTTCTAGAGATCTCAACATGGCTTGTATATTCGAACACATTTTACGGATGACATATAGTACTAGAGATCTCATCTTGGCTTGAATACCCAAACTCATTTATGTATGACATAATGTCATAGAGATCGCATCATGTTTTGTATACCCAAAGGTATTTATGAATGATATATAGTCCAAGAGATCTCATAATGGCTTGTATACCCAAACCAATTTATGGATGACATATAGTCCAAGTGATCTCAACATGGCCTGTATACCAAAACCCATTTACTGAAAACATATAGTTCTAGAGATCTAAACATTGCTTGCATACCCTAACTCATTTACTGATGACATATAATCATAGAGGTCTCAAAATGGCTTGCATAACCAACTTTTTTTTTGAAGACATATATGTCTAGAGATCTTAGCATGGCTCGTATATTCAAACACAAAAAATGCTTAAATGCCCAAACTCATTTATAGATGACTAATAGTCTTAGAGACTTCTAGGTCTATGTCATCTGTAAATGAGTTTGGGTATAAAATCTATATTATTATACATCTATTATTATATGTCATAATAGATTTTATACCCAAACCCATTTACAGATGACATAGATCTAGAGGTCTCAAAATGGCGTTTTTACCCAAACTGATTTACGTATTACATATAATACTAGAGATCTCAGCATGGCTTGTATACCCAAACCCATTTTCGGATGACATATAGTTCTAGAGGTCACAACATAACTTATACACTCCAACACATTTACGGATTACATACAGTACTAGAGGTCTCAACATGGCTGTTATATCCAAACCTATTTACGGATGACATATAGTTCTAGATGTCTCAACATAGCCTTCTTACCCAAATCCAGTTACGGATGACATATAGTCGTAGAGGTCTCAAAATGGCTTGTATACCCAAACCCATTTACGGAATACATATAGTACTAGGGGTCTCAACATGGCTTGTATACACAAACACATTTTTGATGACATATAGCCCTAGAGGTCTCAACATGGCTTGTATACCCAAACTCATTTACGATTGACATATAGTACTAGAAATCTCAACATGGCATGTATACTCAAACAAATTTTACGGATGACAAATAGTTTTAGAAATCTCAACATGGCTTGTATAACCAAACCCATTTATGGATGACGTACATTTCTAGAGGTGTCAGCATGGCTTTTATACCCAAACCCATTTACGGATTACATATAATCCTATAGGTTTCAACATGGCTTGCATACCCAAACCTATTTACGGATGACATCTAATCTTAGAGGTCTCAACATGCCTTGCATAACCAAACCTATTTATGGAAGACATACATTTCTAAAGATCTCAACATGGATTATGTATGAAAACTCATTTTACGGATGGCATATTGTACTAGAGATTTTATCATGGCTTGTATACCCATCCCATTTTCGGATCACATATAGTTCTAGAGGTCGCAACATAGCTTGTATACTCAAACACATTTACGGATTACATATAGTACTAGAGGTCTCAACATGGCTGTTATATCCAAACCTATTTACGGATGACATATAGTTCTAGATGTCTCAACATAGACTGCATACCCAAACCCAGTTACGGATGACATATAGTCCTAGATATCTCAAAATGGCTTGTATATCCAAATATATTTACGGATTACATATAGTACTAGAGGTCTCAACATGGCTTGTATATCCAAACTCAATTACATTGGACATATAGTTCTAGAGGTCTCAACATGGCTTGTATACCCAAAACCATTTACGGATGACATATAATCCAAGAGGTCTCAAAATGGCTTTTATATCGAAACCCATTTACGTTTGACATATAGTACTAGAGATCTCAACATGGCTTGTACACTCAAACCCATTTACTGATTACATATAGTCTAAGAGGTCTCAACATGGCTTGTATACCCAAAACCTATTTACCGATGACATATAGTTCTAGATGGCTAAACAAGTCCATTATAACCAAACCCATTTACGGATGACATAGTTATTGAGGTCTCAATACGGCTGTTATACAAAGACCTAATTAGGGATGACTTATTGTCCTAGAGCTCTCATCATGGCTTTTATACGCAATCCCATTTACAGATGATATAGACCTAGATGACTCATCATGACTTTTATACCAAACGCATTTACGAATGATATATAGTCTAAGAGGTCTCAAGATGGCTTTTATATCCAAGCCCATTTACCAAGGACATATAGTTATTGCGGTCTCAACTGGCGTTTATACCCAAACCCATTTACGGATGACCTATAGTTATTGAGGTCTCGGCTAGCTTTTATACCCAAACCCATTTACGGATGACGTATAATCCTAGTGCTCTCATCATGGCTTTTATACTCAAATCCATTTACGGATGACATATAGTCCTAGAGGTCTCAACATAGGTTTTATAACTCTAGCTTCTCTATAAGTAACTGTAGAACAAAGATGGTAATCGAATGAAATTGTGTATTACTTGTACATTAAGAAAGACACTTGAACAAATTTGATGCATTTGTGTTGCGACAGAAATCTTTCCAACGAAATGAGAATAACATAAAAGTCCATAACACCAGTGACGATTTCAAGGATGTTTATGTATATCCCGCATATAAATAAAACAGTTGTTAGGCCTTTAAAGGATACTCAGAATGGACTACTACTTAGAAGGTACTGTAGGTACTTTTCAAACGTTTAGTCAATATATGCTGGGCAAAGATGAAATATAGTGTGTTCAACAATACATATAATTTAATGAAATATAATTCACGATTTGTGATTGTTTATTTTTAACAGGGTAAATAAATAGCAAGTCCAGTGACTCAGATCACGCAACAATGGCATATAATGCATAGAAATCCAGACACGTAGCCTTGTCTGACCAACCACAAAATCCAACGTCACGAGACATATTGACGATGGATTGATAAGTCACATAATCTACCTTCAGTTTCATTTGGGCTAGCTTGGTTCTTGAAGCCTCCATTTTGTTGCTTGGAGTTTATTTTATGCATTATTCGCAGAGATATTTCATTGGATGTATCAATGTATTCTAGAGTCAGCAGAGGTTGAGAAAAAGGAAGGGGGTAAGGATAGAGAGAAACAGTGAGAGAGAACTATTAAGTAAAAGAGAATGTAAGAGGAGGAAAAAAGTAAATTGGCCCATATATGGACATGCAGATCTGAGGAGCATGCAATGTTATGCTAGATAATGTAAAAATTGTTCCAAAAGTGTTATCGCTACTGTGGTGACATACGTTTTCTACGAATGTTAGTTTTCCCTATATCATTATCAAATACACTAAAATATACCACTTTCTCTGAGGTCATATGATTTAATCCTGCTCTGAATTTATTGATGAAAGAAACAGACAAAGGAAAAGGGGATTTTTCTCCCAGTTTACAGCCTTTCCTGTTTTCTTCACCTGACATTGGGTATATAGTGCACATCGTTCAAAAATTGACAAGTCTCTTTCCTTTTCCCAGTTTGGTAACTTTTACAATATTTGTATGTGCACTTTCATGGAGTCCCTTACGTCTTGGGTTTCTGTATTAGATATCGTTTTCTCAACTGTATCATCTATCATTTTATACCTTAGCAATGGATGAAAATTAAAATAAACTCTGACTGATTGAGTTTTGATTGCCACTTTGATTAACTCTCTGGCTGAAATCAATATAATATATCATTGTTCCATTATTTACAATTTGAAGCAGTATTTGTACTTGAAAAAAGTTCAGATTACAGGTTTGTTTTGTAGAGGAAGTGGCCTTTGATAATTGTATTTGTAGTTGGAGTGATCTAATAACTTTAATGCTTTAAAAGAGAGTAAAAATAGATTATGTTTGTAACGTAATACGCAGAATTAGAATGAAAATTGAAGTCTCTTGAGTCATAGTTTGAATTATATGTGTGTGTCAAGGTTTGAAACTGTAGATATTATTAAATGCATAGAAACATGATCCTTTGTTTTCAATATAAAATAAAGAAACCAAAACAGGAATCATGTTGGTTATAAATAGTTCTTTTGTACTGCATTAGCGGCCAATTCAGAGGTAGTGAACATCACTCAATAGAGGGAAACAATTAACTTCATTTTATGTCTAGAGATTCCAATTTGAGGTTCTAATACATACATCATTGATAGAAACATACATACGTACATATATTTTTTTTTAAAAAAAATTGAATACTAATATAAAAATTAACACATAGGATATTGAAAAGAAAACATTTTTGATAATGCCTATGCATGATAGCGATGGAAAATGTGAAAACAGATATACAAATAGTTTTGGTCAGTGTACTCGGAGAATGGATGAATTGTTCCTGGTTACAGGTCGACATATGCAATGATATTTTAAGAAGACTATTGAATCATTGAATTGGCTTTTCTAATGGACATAACTATCATAGAACGGTATGGAGTATTTGAATGACAAATTTCACTCAAATTTCAAAATTAAACTTTCTTACAACAATTAAACAATGAAAAACTTAGTTACTTTCTTTGTTTTGCGGAAAGAAACATACCATTGCATTTTGGGATCAAGCAAGGAAGAAAACCACGACTTGTAGGACAGTGGGGATATCCTCTATTGTTAGGGTCTCTACAATAGTTTTTCGCTTTTGCTACACTTCCATCCGGAAAGGAGCTGTCAGGAAATGAAGTCCCGGTCCAAGCAAGACACTTGCCATTCATTGAGGTTGTGACGTAGCCGTTGTAATCATGGCTTCTGTTTGCAAAATAGCATTCTGGGGATAAAGATTAATACTACTGCATATTTTTATATTTTGAAGCAATAAGCGACACAGTAAGCATGGATATGGGGTCTGAATGGTTCCAGTATGTAAAGACTACAATAAAGACCTAAACATTGTAACACTTTATTAAAGACTATACTAGAGACCTAAACATTGTAACATATTATTAAAGACTATACTAAAGACCTAAACATAGTAACATATTATCAAAGACTATACTAGAGACCTAAACTTTGTAACATATTATTAAAGACTATACTAGAGACCTAAACATTGTAACATTTTATTAAAGACTATACTAGAGACCTAAACATTGTAACATATTATTAAAGACTATACTAGAGACCTAAACATTGTAACATATTATTAAAGACTATACTAGAGACCTAAACATTGTAACATATTATTAAAGACTATACTAGAGACCTAAACATTGTAACATATTATTAAAGACTATACTAGAGACCTAAACATAGTAACATATTATTAAAGACTATACTAGAGACCTAAACATTGTAACATTTTATTAAAGACTATACTAGAGACCTAAACATTGTAACATATTATTAAAGACTATACTAGAGACCTAAACATTGTAACATTTTATTAATGGGGATGTTATGTATATTTAATTTGCTTTGTGTGTTAGTTTAATTTTAATTTATTTCATTACATGCTATTGTAATGTAAAAATGTATGTTGGACTTGCTCTAGTGCAAAACTGAGTTAATTTGTGCTTGATCCAAATTGGCCTTTTATTGTATGCATTGAAAACATCTAATACATAAATAAATTATTCTCAATATGTATGGGATTAAAATCAGTATTATTAATAATAGAAGGAGAAATCATGTTTATCTGGCTCTAAGTTTTGTAATTTCCGTAGGGCAATCCAGATTATGGTTTTGATTTTGTAAACACCTGACATAGTCTAGAATGTTGTCTCCTATGATAATTTCGTTGAAAAGAATAAAGTTGTACAATTATTTATTGTTCACTGCGAACGATAAAGACTAATATATTTGTAAATATATAATAAATAAAGTGTTGGTATGATTGGATATAGCAGGTGAGTTCTGACTTAAGGAAAGATTAAAACATCATCATCATCAATATTGTTATTGTTATTATTATTATTATTATTATTATTATTATTATTATTATTATTATTATTATTATTATTATTATTATTATTTTTAAAACCTTTGCCTTACAATCATACTGCAAAATTCTTTGAACATCTGCACATCCGCTTTAGTAGTTGAGAAGTCGGAACATATATATATGGACAGTTTCCAGACTTCTACCAATTGGCAAACACAATAAAGTATATAGAACAGTCTTCATGCCTTTAAAATTACATGTACGACATGGATTTATTTCTGATATTATGCTGTTATATAAATAAAATGAATGCTTTATTTTGAACACGATTTTTATACTTGTTCTGGTCAAAACTGATAAATATGACCATTAGGAATTTCAGCGATTGTTGATTCAAATTAAAAGACATAAAGATAATGTGAATTTATTTCCATTTACGTTTTTATAGTAAAGGATGTGTAGGTGACAAAATACATTTAATATTACTCTAGCTGCTTGTTTAGAGGATAAAAAACCAGGTAATATGAAATATGTTGTGCGGGAAAATTAGATTTAAGGCTAATGGATTAAGAAATATATCAAAAAAGAAAGGAATTAGTCGTGAAATGAAAATAGTAGGCTTAAACTAGAAATAAAAGGATTTGCATTGACCAATCATTAGAGATGGCTTACGTAGCATAATTTAAACTTTGATGTATCGTTAACCGAGAAAACAGCTAGGAAAACCGAATCATCTACATTTCATCCACAGACAAAATCATGTTGATAACAACAGTACGTTTGTAAGTTAAGAATTGATGAAATAAATGACGAGACTGAGAGTTGCAGTTAAATTGTACGGTATTACCCATAATGCTCGAAAATGTACGATTTTCAAAATTGATTTATAATGCCTTCAAGTTTAGATGGCGTGTTACTGAAGACGATGATAACGACGACAATGATGATGCTATTGAAACGACAGATATAGAAAGAAGCTCTGTGTGTGTTTGTGTGTGTGTACGTGTGACAGACAGGGAAAAATTACTAATTTGTATTAAAGAATTTGGAAAGTGCTGTCCCAGGGTCCGAATGTAGGATGTGTGATAATACGAAGTGGATGTTTTGAATACAGGGAAAGAACGTCTCGCATTTTGGATAAGGTACAATTAGCATTATTTTTACATTCAAAGAAAGGTTCGTGGGGTATATAGCCTTTGTATAACCCTGTAAAAATGGTTCCTTTGCTCACCTCCAAGTAGATTTTGAACTTGCTTTTGAATATTTATTAGACCATGTCCAATCTTATTCATTATTACTTGCTGTTGATACGAATTTCAGCTCTAGTGTTGAAAATGGCATTCCTCTATTTATTAAAATTGCTGATGAAGCTCTGTTGTATCGAATAGTGGATGCGACATTGACTCTGTTGTATCAACAGTGGATGCGACATTGACTCTGAGAAAATCCACATTAAAAAATTACCAGCATCTTTCTATTTCAATAAAGCAATATTGCTGCTGCTAATGATACTGTAACTATTACTACTAGTATCGGTATTACTACTGCCACTACTTATGCTACTGATACAGTTAATAATAATAATAATAATAATAATAATAATAATAATAATAATAATAATAATAATAATAATAATAAAAATAATAATAATAATAATAATAATAATAATAATAATAATAATAATAATAATAATAATAATAATAATAATAATAATAATGATGATGACGATGATGATGATGATGATGATGATGATGATGATAATAATAATAATAATAATAATAATAATAATAATAATAATAATAATAATAATAATAATAATAATAATAATAATAATAATAATAATATTTCAACCTCGACAAAAAGGAACATCACAGAACTCCCATGTCTTGTGGTGGGGATCTCTGTCGACATAACACCAGGGATGTCCCTTTTCGTCTGGGTCTCTGCAGTAATTGGAGGCATCAGACAGAGACGCATCTGGCAGGTTTAAGGCTAAAGGGTCACTGTGTGAAAGATGGGCATTCCAACTGTCGCAAGTCACATTATCAATAGTTTTGTTAATATGACCGATGTACAGCGAACTTTTGAAAAAGCAGTCTGGAATAGTTACAATATGTACAAAATACTATCATTTGCCATGGTTCAAACTGAAAGAGAAATAATGCACAAAAGTAGGTGACATACTTTCCAAAACTAATGTGTTATTCCTACAAGCAAGGAAAATTGTCTAGAATATTTGAATGTTTCTTTCAAAACTGCATTTAAAGTGATTTTAATATATCATATGAATGCCTGCTTTCTTGTAGTAACTTCCAAAACAATTTTCTCTATGTTTGGACAAACCCATGGTTGTCCCTGTTTGTCTTAGAACCATGCCATTCAAATGAAATTTATTGGCTGGGTCAGTCATGTGATATGGACACGTGTCTAACTATAATTTTTATCTAGAAACTCTGGTGTTTGCATGTTGTTAGAACTTAGAGTGTGATATAAATACAAATATCGATTTACAAGCTTCATATATTATGTCATATTTCCTGATTGTATATTTATTATATCAGGTTACCATCTTACAGACCAATGATTCTTAACTGCTTTTAAACGGGCAACTGCTATGCATCTATGGTCTTAAAGCAAGCAATAACAAGAGGCAAAACATAACGTTTTGTAAAACCTAACAAATAATTCAATTATCAGTGTTACAAAATAAATTTTAAGAGGAACCTATAGAACTATAAACTGAAAAAAAACAACAAAATCCTAAAATTTCTCTTCAGTTCCGAAAGAATCTAACGTTCCGAATGAGATTTATATCCTCGAATTCACCTGACTGCCAGAAGTCTTGATATTTCGAAATGTCTAGAACACCTTTGAATAATTTACAGTAGTCAAAATATAAGACCGTTCCGGTGTCCTATTGGTTTGAGCGTTCTTCTTGAAACGGTAGGTCATGGGTTTTAGTCCCAGCTGTGTCATACCAAAGACTTAAAAATATAGTTCATACAGCTGCCTCGCTTGGCTCTCAGTATGAAGAGGTTAGTGTTAGGACTGGTCTGCCTTTTTGTCATGATAGTGTGGGACATCATGTCACATGTCTGCAGCATGACGCAACAGTTGTGGACATCACTATAAACTGCCATAATGCAGACATTGTAGCGAAAAGACTGAAAAATTGTCACAGTTACGTTAAAAATCTAAATTCTCGCCCCGATGATAGTTTAGAACAAATTTTCGTAAATCTCAACAAATGCTTTCGTTCAAGTAGTTTCCAAGAATGCCTAAAAATGCCTATGTTCCAACAAGAATATAAAATATGTCATATATATATATATATATATATATATATATATATATATATATATATATATATATATATATATATATATATATATATATATATATATGAGGTAAACGCATTTAGCTAATATTTTCGGTAAAATTTTCAAACATCCGACATCAAAATGGAATCCAACTGACATAATCCAGCCGATAGGAAGTAACATATTTTTTCTCATAACTTGCCAGAGTCACTAGCCAATGACAAATAGTAGTATAGGAAAACCAGATTTTTAGCTAAAACCCCACTGTTGCCCCTCCAAACAAATACAAACTGTAGTCCTAAACTATCCCCCACCCCTTTTTTACAAAAGTATTAGTAAGGTTTTTAGCTCACCCCCTCTCTCTGTTATTACAGTGTTAGATAATGTCATGTATATGATCGGTATCCAGGTAAGCTTCGTTGTACTATCCAGGTAAGTTAACAGAAGCTCTGTCATTATACTACAAATGGTGATACCCTACGTGTGTCATGTATTTTACAAAACAACAGGTGCAGACAGGTGTTTGTGTATTGTTACAAAACAACAGCTGTAGGGATCGGTAAATTATCCAGGTAAGCTCGCGTCATACAGAGGTTGTCGAATTTGTTAGAACAGGCGCATGCGTGGAATGTTCACGAACTAGACTAAAGACAGCAAGATCAGTCTGCCGCGAGTTTATATCAGATAACATGTGCAGGGCGGAAATTAAACTACGCATTAGAGCGTAGCGATTTCAGTTAACAAGTGGAAGGTGGAAATAAAACTACGCATTAGAACGAAAATGATAAAGGTAAGTGATATTATAATATAAGTTTAGATAAAATTTTACGTTACTCATATTTCTTTTGATAATTTGTTTCATACTTGCTTACCCTCATTGGTAGAATGTCTATTAACATATTGTCAATAATGCGAAATTCATGTATTAAATCATCCATATTATATTTGACTCCTCGTAGGTAAGACCGGATTTGATCAAGTAGTTTCTTGTAAGTTATAATAAATGTTAAACATCCATGCTTCTTTATTAAAAGTATTGGTTCTACTTTTTTACACGCCGCTGTAAGTGAAACACCAATACCGGATATGATTAACAGAAATGGATTTAATGATACTCCACTTGAAATTATACCAGAACTAGTCATTAACAACGGTAGATATGATATTACTCGAAGGATCTTGTAGTATTTGTGACACTTTTGTACGCACCAAAGTGTTTTTATGATAATATTTGTAGTATTGTATTAGTGCGTCCACATTCTGTACTGGAATATCTTTTGAAATATGACTGAGATCAACTATATTTTTTTCATTATAATATTTGTTTACATAATCCCCAGGCATGGTTATTGTAATTCAGCTACAAAGCCCAAACGCCACCAATAAGGGCCAGGGCCTTTAAAATTTTCTTTAGCTGGATGAAGTATAAATTCTTCCTCAAAATTTTTATGTATTATTACAGTTACCGTTTCAGAAATCTCAACATTCAAATTATGAATATGTGAATATTTGGAATATATTTTAAACTTTATAACGCTAAGCACTGAAAATCTATACACACCATAACCTCCGCAGTGTATTTGATAGATTGATTTTGCTGCGGCCACATACCAGATCCAGCATCAACATTATACACAATATTTTTAATTTGGATGTGAGGAATTTTATTCATACTAAATTTTTGATTAATATCATTGAGTTTTGTGTTAATATTAGCGAGTGTAATGTTAACAATTGATAGATCTCCAAAAAATCATCTTTAAGTGTGTTTATGTTTCTGCGAAAAGTTGTAAACGTGTTCACGTGACCGGTAAATCCAGATTTGAGCGCTTTGATTTCATTACTGATTGAAACGTCCTGATCGTCAACGTATTTTTTGTTTACAGCATCAAAATCAGACTCGGGTGTTCTTAGTTCAATAATACCGTTGTGGTTCATATTAAGAAATGCACGCATCATACCACCATTGACTGACATGTACTTTGATTCTTGATCGTCGACGTAGTTTTTAGTGGCAGCGTCACCGTCCTCAGTTGGGTTTCCAAGATCTGTAATCTTCTTCTTGTTCATAACAATGTTCCCACTAAATAAATCATCAGCTTTATTTACAAAATCATTAACTGACCTACCAGAATCTCGTATCTTACCTCGATTGTTAAAAGTAACGATATTATCAATAACCGCATTAGGAATTCGTACAAGTACATCTGGCAGTTTTACATTACTCGTCATTATTCGTCCTTCTTTGTCCTGGAAAATGACTACTTCATTTGGATCTACACTGGCAACATTTAGTAAATTATTGATTTCATTTTTGAGCTGATCAAGAGTTGCATACTTGGATAAATCACCTTGATAACCTTCTGTGGATATATCTCCTGATATTGTTCCAAATTTTGTATAGTAACTCATTATTCACTGTCCTACATAAAATTATCAACACTAGTTTAATATTATACAAAATGGCAAAATCGTCGATATTAAACTTTGATACAGAGCGACTGGTGAAGCATAAAAATAACAATGAACTTCCTGATTGTCATTTTCTTATTATTGGGCGAACTGGATCAGGAAAAACAAATTTGCTTATGAACTTGCTTGTTGGTAATAATTTTAACTATGACAGAGTTTATATTTACAGGATCAATCCACAGGAGGATAAGTACGAGTTATTAAGCGAGTATAATAACAAGCTTCGTGATGATCTTAACGCTGGTGAAGATTGTTTTATAATTAGGCAGCCAAAAGATCTTTTTACAGTTAATCAAATTGATGCAGATGAACACAAGATAGTAGTTTTTGACGATATTCCGCTAGATAACACGGAGATGGATAAAATAAGATCATATTTCTCACTGTCACATAACAAACAGTGTAATTCCGTTTATCTCGCTGAAGGATATTATAATGTTGACAGATTTATTCGGCGAAATACTGGTTGTTTTATATTATTTCCAGGACTGGACAATGTTGACGTTAGAAATATTGCAAGCGAGCAATGCGGTGACGTGACAAAATATACGTTATTAAACTTTACCGTAATGCTACAAAAGATAAATACAATTTTTTATATTTGATAAATTTACACATGATCCAACTAAAATGCTTCGCTGTTGTATTAACACTTACGTACAGTAAGGGGTTTCAATTTTATAAAATTTATAATAATAATAATGGACAAACGAGTAAGATATAGACAAAATATAGATCTAAACAAACTTGCTCCATCTCAGGCATTACTTAGGCAAAAAGTACAACAAGCACGACGTGGACAAGTGACTGCTAAATAAGCAACAGTTACAATTTTCAAGCCGGTTACTGAAGCACTATTAGGTAAACAACTTAAAACTAAACCATTATCAGAAGAAGAACTTAAACAACTGCAAGAAAAAGGTTTTGTTCGAATTGTTAAAGAACAACAGGAAGCAGCTGCTGCTAAGAAATTCTGAAGAAGAAAAAATAAAACTAACTGAAGCACTTATAGCAAATATAGCTGAACCTGCTGCTAGACAAGCTGAAACAGATCGATTGATAAATAATTCGCTGAAACTTGAGCGAAGATTAGCAGAGTTAACAACGCAAGGAATAACAAATATTATAAAATAATTATCAGGAGACATAATAGATATCGGAGAGGAGCAACAAAGAGTTGGTAATCTTACTGGAAGGTATATGGAGGTTGGAGAGCAAAGACTTCATTTTGTAAAAAGAGCAAATGATAAGATAGATCCTAAGGAGTATAATGATTTTTTAGAGAAAGAAAATATAAGAGATATTGAAAAAATAAGACATTTGACTGATGCAGAATATCAAGCATTACTCGATAGATTAGATTAATATTTAAAGACGGAGCTGCTGCTAAAGATGAAATAAACACTGTTACAGAAATTGAGGATATGCTTCCACTTCATGATAGGACGAGATGTGGTGTCTTTGCTTCAATGTTTGAAAAAACAGCAGAAAATAGTAGAGCAAAACCGTTTGATAAAGGGTGGAGTTTTCGAAGGAAATTTACTAGATTCGATAATTCTCGTGTAGAAAAATATAGAGAAGGAAAAACAGGAACGGGTGTAAAAATAATTACATCAACTACTGAAATGATAGGTAGATTAATGTTATTAATATTATCAAAAGAATCTGGAAATATTAGTGTTGAACTTGATAATCAAATCATTGACATATTTGATCATCTAAGATTGAGCGAATTATTAACATCTGACGAATATTAAACTTTACACCGCGACTTAATTTTGTGAAATGATCTAATATAAAAGAATGGCAAACAACATTATTGCTAAACTCTAGTGAGTCTGCGATAGATAGCACTAATTTTTCAGTAAATTATATCTCTCCTATACAACTAGTTCCTGCAAAACAATATGAGATTGGATTAATTTCTTGAACATGCTGGAATGCTATGCCCAACGTGAAAAATGATGTTAACGATAAAATGTGGTTTACTATGATTACAACATCTTCAATATCTACAACAAAAAAATTCCACAAGGAGCTTATAATATTACTGATCTAAACAGGACAATCAAAGAGCTCATAACAAAAGCTGGCGGTGTGGCTGATAATTTTGAGTTAGCAGCGAATTATATTTGATTGCGAGCTAGGATAACATTGAAAACTATATTAATCGGTCCTCATCCAAAAGAAAGAAGTACTGCACAACTGTTAGGATTTACTGAAAAAAGTTACAGTGCTCTTGATCAGGCTATTACATATGACAGTGAACTGCGAGTAAATATAACAGAAGTAAATACAATATTAGTAAATTGCTCTATTGCTTCTGGCTCTTATACATCAAAAGGTAGCAAGAGTCAAACGATTTACAGTTTCTCACTAGAAGTTCCTCCAGGTTCTCTCATGCAAATAACTCCACAACATATTATCTATTATCTTTAAAACGTTGAAGATCAAATATCAAGTATAATAATGCAGTTGACAGATCAATCTGGAGAACAGTTACATGTTAATAATGAAGTTGTAACTTATTATTTACATCTACGCGAGCAAAAGTAAAAATTATGCAACATCAAATATAATGGAACAAAGAAGAAAGTCTATCGAAGAAAAATAATAGGAGGAATTTTTGGAAATATATTTACTATAGTTATTGAAAATTTTCCGGGTATAGCGCGTAAAGTTGCACCAATTGCTATTGACGCGGGTAAAGCTTTTGCAACTGGAGCTGCATCTGCCGCTGGGACTGCGGTAGGACAAAACATAGCTGATAAAATAAAAGGAGATTCACCGACTGCATCTGAAATAAAACAAGTTTTCTCAGAAATTGCTCCAACAAAAGAAACTCAGCGAGCTATGATAACAACAACAACAAAAATTATTATCACCAAAGGGCCAGCAGATCATACAAAAATTAATATCTAAAGTAACAGTGCTGCAATAAAATTTTATATAATCTAATAAATAAAATATCTGCTAAAATTATCTAGCGTTAACAGAAACTTATGACATCGACAACTCTGTGACAGAATTCGACTATATTGAGTATCTCGATGAGAATTCTAACGAACCAAATAAAGCTGGTATTAGAACCTCCAGAGACGAATATGTATTTCTACTGCCACATAAGGCTTTGTTAGAAGTTCGCGTTCAGATTATGACAGAAGCCTATCTACCTGCCGAAATTGCCGTTGGAGCAGAAGTAGCTTTTATAAATAACGGCTGGAGTTTATTCAAACGTGCTAGATATCAACTGGCCAATCAAACTATAGAAGACATTTCAGGTCATCTACAAGTTGCAAGTACAATTTTAAATATTATTTCGTTTTCCGACGATTACTCGAGATCAACTGCAACGAACATGATGTGGTTTAAAGATACTAGACGGAGTTTAGCTGAATCAACTGAATGTTTAACGAGAGGCGCTATAGTACACGGAGCTAATGCTGATGAAAATGCTGGAATTGTTAGAAATTTTCTCATTGCTAATGCTGCTGCTCTAGATATTGCTGCACCTGCTGCATTGGCTAATACAGACGCTATAAGAATTTGCCTTACAACAGCTTTTAATAATCTTAATATAACACCACCAGCTGCAGCTGCAAACGGTACTGCGATGTTACATCTGCTTTTTAACACACTTGATGTGAGAAATCCACGTTATAACGAAGGTTTTGCTAGGCGAAGAAAACTTACAGCAGGATCACGTCTAATTACAATGATGCTTCCGCTAGGCATTATTTTTGGCTTTTGTCGCGATCATGATAAAGTATTTCGTGGAGTAAAACATACACTTATTTTAGATCGAGCAGACCAAAACGATTGCTTGTTTAGATCTGGAGGGGATGATGTACAGTTTATCATAAACAAACTTGCTCTGTGGATGCCACATATAACACCATCAATCACTAAAATGTCAGAACTAAATAGCACACTTGATAAGCATGCAAACATAACTTATTTTAAGCAGCATAAAATATATCAGACAGCGGTTCGAAATACTACTGACTACACGTGGAGGGTCACAACAACATCAAGCGAACAACTGCCGAAACAAATATTTGTTGTATTTCAACAGCACGCCCGACGAGGCAACCATCAACAAAATAATGCAATATTTGACCACGCTGATGTCAGAAGAATATACGCTAGACTAAATTCAAAGCAATATCAAGAGCGAGCTATAGAGTGCTAATTTTCAGATGACGTTAATAAATATATTTCTCGACCGTACATGTACCTGCTTGACGCAATGCAAAAGTATCAAGATGTTGAAGATAGAACTCACATATCAGCAGAGGAATTTCGTACACTTTGTCCTATATTTCATTTTGATATTAGTAAACATAACGAGCGAATTGTAGACAGCACAGTGGATATTTAAATTACCTGGACACTTGGAGATGTTCCAGTAGCGCCGTTGTACGTATAAGCATTAGTGATCAGTGACAGATTTATCACGGTAGATTCTATTTGAGGTAAAATGACAGTTCAAGTTTAATTTACAGTTGTTATATAAAATGGCAAAATATATTGTAAAAGAAGTATATTTGACCGATCGTCAAGTTAAAAAATTAATAGCTGATATTGCAAAGCGAGAACATGTATCATTAAAAATCAATCTTAATATTTCTGATGGTGTTTTAACAAAATTAATGCTAACAAAAAATCAAGTAAAGAAGTATGATCGTAAAAAAAACTTTTGTTTTAAATTTCAGTGCTGCACAAGTGACAGCGATGGCAAACGATATTGTCGTCTAAGGTGGTTTTCTTGGTCCAGCATTATGAGTATTAGCTAGTACAAAAATTCCTAAAGTTTTGCCGGTGTTGGGAACAATAGGACTAGCAGCAATGACAGGTGCAATCTCTGGCGCAACGAAGAAAGCTGTTGAGGGTAATTAAATTTTATGTAAATGATATATTATAATGCCACAACGGAAAAAGAAATCACCAACAACAAAATCGCCAGAAAAAAAGAAACAAAAAAGAAAAGAAAACAACAAAATCGCCAACACCAAAATGCAATTGCATATGCAATCAAACAAAACAAGGAGGAATTATTCCGTTCTCTCCACTTTTGGCAGGACTAGTGGGAAGTCTGCTGCCAAATCTTTTAGGAATCGGACGTGGTCTAACATTACCAGGAACACGACCACCCCGCTGAGTAATTTTTATATAGTCGATAAGTTAAAAGCGGTTGCTGGATTTCAAGGAATGTATTCTAAAAATGAACTCGCAGCAATAAAATCGCCGTCAGCTGTAAGTTCGTGTGTTATTAATTTACAAGATTTCAATGACGGATCCGGTACACATTGGGTAGCAGTTTATAATAATAATTATTTTGACTTGTTTGAACAAAAAATATAAAAAAGTATATTATTCATCAAATCAACTCCAACCTGTTGGAACGTCTGCTTGCGGATATTATTATATTATGTTTATCCGACAGATGAGCAGAAATCTCAATTTTTTAAAATTTATTCTACTGTTTGATAAGCAACCTTCTCACGCTAATGATGAGATTGCAATTAATTTTATCTAAACTTAATAATATAATAATGTCAACATACTGTCTTAAGTGTAGAACTATAACAGAAAATATTAATGAAACAACAGACAAAACAAAAGAACAACAGGATGGTATTAAAAAGTTTTTGTGCAGTCTGCAGAAAAAGAAAAAATATGTTTTTAAAGAAAACGTCCCCAGCGACAGTGTCGTCAGCGAAAAATTCGTTAGAATCTGGTTACCATGATATTATTTTAGTAGACAACTAAAGTATAGAATGATATGCAACTGTGATTCTGACAGAGATTTTTGTCTTGAGCAAAATAAAATTGTTGCATACTGTCAATGTTTAACAACAGAGAAATAATAGGGTCAGGTATAGATATACACAAAATTTTTGGAAAATTACCAAAACCAAAAGGCGGTTGGACTTTGCCAGGTCATCGGTATACAGGACCTTACAATCCGCTAGATCAACAACTAGATGAAAACGATAATCCATTGCCAGGACAAGAGCCTTACAATCAAGTGGATGCAATAGCGATGCGTCATGATATCTGTTATCGTGATCATGAAAACTCGAAAGCAGATTGTGATAAAGTAATGTTAGGCGAACTACATGATATGGAGCCAACAAATCTACGAGAACGTTTTGATAGAAGATTTTTGTTAAGGGAATGATTGGAGCAAAATATAAACTTGGACTTGGAAAAAAGTATACGATGGTCTTGCAGTCGAACTACACAGACCTAAAAAAAACGTTTCCACGACGTAAATTTGTCGCTAATGCCGTAGATGATATCTGGGGAATAGATTTGGTGGATGTATCCAAACTGGCTCAGTTTAATGTTGGCGCTGATAGCGCTCCAAAAATGTATTTTTTGAATGTCATAGACGTTTTTAGTAAACACGCTTTCAGTGTACCTGTTTCAGATAAGACAGGGACTTCAATGACTGATGCGCTAAAACAAATAATAACGAGTACAGAAAGAAAACCAAATACAATCTGGACTGATCACGGAACCGAGTTTTTTAACAAAAAGTTTGTGCAGTTTCTAGAACAAAATAATATAAAAATATGTTACAGGAAACGAAGGTAAAAGCGTTGTTGTCGAGAGATTCGATCGCAAGCTAAACGAAAAAATACACAAACATATGACAGCTAAAAACACCAACAACTACATCGATGACCTTTCTCAAATCGTAGGTGAATATAATAACACGAAACATCGAACCATCAAAATGACACCTAATAATGCTATTAAAAATCCGATATTAGCAAATGAAAACATGTACCGCAAACATAAATTTAAGGTTGGTGATCAAGTTGGAATATCTTTGACAAGAAAGGTATTTGCAAAAGGATTTACTCCGAACTGGAGCGGAGAAGTATTTTGTTGTTGATAAGGTACTTTTGAGAATACCTGTAACATACGCGTTAAAAAATCTGGCAGGGAAACCTATCAAAGGTAGTTTTTACGAACAATAACTACAGAAAACTGAGCAGGATGTTTTCGTTATTGAAAAAGTGATTGGGAAGATAAAAGTTTAGTCAAATGGCGTGGGTATAGCAATAAATTTATTTAACACTTGGATACCAGCCAAATAAATTATACTTTTGTTTGAAAGATTTACATTTTACTGGTTTACATAACGATATTAGATATTGTCTGCGATCGTCATAGATCGTCATTAGATTAAAAATTTTGACTAATATGAAATCGAATTTAATATTTTTCTGTCGGCCTGGAATTCTAATGTTTAAAAAGGTCTGACTAGCTGCCAAAACAGTTGTTGTTCAGCAACGGTTAAATTAAATTTCATTATTTTTTTGCAATGTGATACTTGAAATTATTTCGTTCAGTTATTTGTCTGCTGTAATTAGATCCGTCAGCAACAGTGACTATTTCACCATCATCATCAGATTTGTTGTTATATAAAATATCATCTTCGCTATAACCAACAGATTTGTCTATGAAATCTTCGGAAAATGTAATACTATGCGTGACCTTATTGCTGGCGACCTCATCACTAGTATCTTCTTCGTATATTTCAGTGAGTCGTTTCATCGAGCCCATGACAATAATATATTTTTATCTAATTTGTTATTATAAGATGACTGATGAGATAAAATATCACCAAAAAGTTAATATAGTAAATTACAAAGAGCTAGCCGAAGCGGTAAGAAAATGTTTGTCGGGTTATAGTGCATATTCTGTTGACGTTATTGTAATGCAAGGTGATTCTCATAAAATACTGCTAACAGAAGGAGACGAAAAAAAAATTAATGAAAGTGCAGTAACGACGCTAAAATTTGATCAGTGTTTGACTTAAACCGAGCTATCAAATATTTTTAATCATCATATCTAAAAACAATCCTAGCATCGTATTCGCTTGAAAAAGCTGATTTTGTTACTCCATCAGCTACACATTTTACGGCTGAGGGATTTATCTTATAATATTTCATCGCAGCTGTAATCGATTTGAATTTGATCTCCTCGTCCGTTCGAGGTTTATCGGAATAACAGGTTTTCCTGAACATATAAAGTTACTACCGTTACCGCCTCGTCCATTTCTCAAATTTTCCTGTTGCGTCACTATCTCAAGATTTTCCAATCGATTGTCTGTTTTTATGTTATTAATATGATTAATAACAAGACCAATGGGTATGGGTCTGTTGAACACCTCGTAAACAAACCTATGACCAAGATAATGAACAAAATTTGTCGATGTTCCTCTAACATTTATATTAATATATCACATATTGCTCATAGTAATAAGAACTTTTTTAGTCTTTATGCTTCTAATAATACCGCGATCGTTTGCCTCGTATAAATCAAAGCTCGGATGCGGCTGAAACTCGTTTTGTAAAGATAAGTTTTCAATGTTGTCATCAGTGACTGCACCGTTCACATGATATACACGCTATCCCTTTGGAATGTCATCGCAGAACAACGTGTAAATAAAATCTTTTCTAAGCATTGTAATCCTCTAGTTATTATCTCCCTTTACACTAAACTGATAACACGCTAGCGTTAATTTGCCAACAGATATTCTAGTTTTGATGTTAATGACCGAACCTAGTGCATTTCCAGCATATAAGTTGTACTTTGGGTGAACGTAATATACCTCTTGCTCACGCGCGCTTGTCGGATTTGCTGTCATTATACTATAGTAATTTTTGTTATCTCTAATTGTTTTTCAACCCTAGCGCATGCGCAGTGTGAGGTAAATTATCAATTAGACATTAGACTATACCATAACAATGTCAAAATTGCGTGATATAGCCAAGAAGTGGCTTATGGGAGAATCAGAAAAAATAGCGACTGCTTTTGCAGGTTTTGACAACAGTTTTCGGTTTGATAAACAGATCGTTCTGATAAATTTTACTGCAACAAATCTTTACTACCTACTACAGACAACTGTAAAACGTGAGCTCGAAAAACACAAAAGTATAAGATTATTAGTGCAATATCATGCTATATTTTCAAAGTTAGTTATAACGGAACTTGTAACGAAAGAATCAACTGACAATGAAATTGCAGACCCTTATATGAACTCAAAATCAAGACGTGTTTCGCTTGGGACTGATCTTTCATCACTATCTGATGAAATACACCAAGAAATTTGGAAACAATAGAGGAATTCACCGAATGAGGTTCGGGTTGGAAGTTTAACTTTCCAGTGGCAGAAAATCAAATAATAAAATTTGAGAAGCAAAACAATGTTTCAATTAACGTTTTCGGACTAGATTAAAAAGAGGATGTATACCCGAGATATATTTCAGAAAAACCTTCACAATCGACTATAAATTTACTGTTTAATAAAAATCATTACGTTTGAATCAAAAACTTTAACGGACTAGTTGGTAGACAGTACAATAAGAATAAGAACAAAAAGTTCTTTTGTTACCGCTGCTTGCATGGTTGTACAATAAAAAAATTACAAAATCAGTTGCCGTACTGTAGTGATGTACAAAGAATAACAATGCCATCTAAAAAAGATATTGTGTTACAGTTTGTCCATCATAATCACAAACTAAAAATTCTTTTCGTCATATACGCTGATTTTGAGTGTTTACTTCAACCTGTACTTGGCGTAGAAAATAATCCTAACCAATCGAGTACAAGAAACATTTAAAATCATGTTCCGTGAGGAGTAGCGTACAAGGTAGTTTGTTGTGCTAATTCTAGATTATCTAAACCAATCCAATTCTATCGTGGTAAGAATCCAGCTGTCTGGCTTCTCAAGCATTTGAATAACGATGTTGATTATATAGTTACTCGCTTGAAAAAAGTAACTCCAATGTTAAAATTAACACCCCAACAAGAATCTGATCAAGAGCAAGCAGAAATTTGTTATATGTGTGAAAAATCTTTTGACACTGTCGACAGGACTGACAAAAAAGTACATGACCATTGCCATTTGACCGGACAGTACCGTGGAGCGGCTCATGATCAATATAATTTAAAATTTCATGCTCAAGATTTTATTCCGATTATTCTTCACCATTTTCGAGGATATGATAGTCACAATATAGTAGAAGCTTTTGGTGATCCCGACGTAAAAGCTCGTCTAAAACTCGATAACTTCATCAAATGCATTCCAAATAATTTTGAAAAGTACATGTCAGTTATGCTAGGTAAATTGCGTTTCATTGAGAGCTTTCAGTTTATGGCAGCCTCGTTAGATGACCTAGTAAAAGGTTGTAGTAAATTTGATAACCTAAGAGACTGTTTGGAGATAAATTTAATCTACTAGCTAAAAAAGGAGTTTTCCCATATGAATATCTCAACGATTGGAGTAAATTTGATGAAACATCTTTACCTGACAAAGACAAATTTTACTCACAACTTAAAAATGAAAATATAACCGATGATGAGTACAGGTACGCACAAGATATCTGGAAAGAGTTTGATTGTGAAACGTTTGGAGTTTATCCTGATTTATACCTGACAACTGACGTGTTATTATTAGCAGATGTTTGTTTTTTAAGTTTTCGAGAAGTGAGTTAAAATAATTACGGACTAGATCCTTGCTGGTATTATTCTGCCCCTGGGCTGTCATGGGATGCTCTGCTAAAGTTTAGTAAGGTAAGGTTAGATTTACTGACTGACGTTGATATCGAAAAAGGTATCAGAGGTGGTATTAGCGTGATAACGAAAACATATGCTGAAGCAAACAACACATATTTGAAAGGGTATAATCCTGAGCTCCCTTTGAAGTATATAATTTATTTAGATTGTAACAACTTGTACGGTGGTTCAAAGATAGAACCAATGCCTCTTGGTGGATTTCATTGAAACTCTGCTGATCGATTTCTATCTGAAACAGAAAAAAAGATACCTGACGATGTTTCATATTTCGTTGAATTTGATCTTGATTATCCAACTTGTCTACACAAATTGCATAACAATTATCCTTTCTGCGCGGAATAGTTTGTTATCAAAAGAACAACAAGCGTTAGCATCGTCAAGACAACATTCTATTTTCAAGAAGCTAGTACCAAATTTGCTTCATAAACGTAATTACGTTTTGCATTACAAAGTTTTAAAACAAGCAGTCGATGCTGGTCTTGTGTTGAGAAAAGTTTATCGTGTTCCAAAATTTAATCAGTCGCCGTGGGTGAGAGGTTCCATTAACTCAAACACTTCAAGAAGGGCTGCAAGAAAAACAGATTTTGAGAAAAACTTCTTTAAACTGATGAACAAGTCCGTTTTTGGTAAGACGATGGAGAATATTAGGAAACGCGTAAATATCGAGCTAGTTAATGATGTCAATCGCAGAAACAAATTTTTGTCAAACGATGATTTTGAGAGCATGAAAATATTTAATGAAAATCTTGTTGCGATGCAAAGAAGAAAAGCAAATCTAAAACTAAACAAGCCGATCTACGTTTGAGCTTCAGTGTTAGATTTATCAAAGTGGCTGATGTGCGATTTTCATTATAATTTTGTTAAAATTCAGTGACCGGCCAGTAGATTATTGTTTACTGATACCTATTCACTCATATATGAAATCGAATGCGAGGACATCTATCAGGACATGTACAATAATCGACATCTGTTTGATCTTTCTGATTACCCAAGTGACAGTAAATTTCATGACGACACAAAAAAAGTTATTGGTAAGTTCAATGATGAAATGAACTCGAGCGCTATCAAATACTTTATCGGATTACGCAGCAAAATGTATACCGTATTATTAGACAATAATAAAATCACGAAAAAAGCAAAAGGTCTGCCTCGTGATTTTGTTAAAAAGTTTATACAATTTGATGACTACAAGTACGCGCTTGATGGCGATGTTAGTTTTATGAGAGCTATGGCAATTCTGACTAATCATCATAAGCTTGAAACAGATGTCATTATATAAAGTGGATTGTGTAATTTTGATGACAAACGTTATTGTGAAAATGGGGTAGTTACACTTGTCCTTGGGTATTGTAATGATGACTAAAATTTTATCTAAACTTATAAAATAATGTTTGAAAATTTGACAATGACAAATAGCTACAAGAGTAAAATCAAATATCAAATGATGGACGGCAAAAAATTGACAGTTGAATTTAATAACGAAACATCAGGTACATGTTTTAGTGGAACACGTGACAAACTAAAACTTTCACTCATCAGATCTGATAACAGCGAGTATTTCAATTATCTCGAACAATTGTATGAAAAGTTGCTAGCAGAATTTAAAAATTTTCACAGTCCCATTAGCCAACAAAAATATACTAAACTCACAATTGATCTCGATCGGTCAAAGGTATATTTTATCGACGAAAAATATCCTCTAAACAAACCACAGATTAAAGATTTGTTCGAGTCCCGTCGCTGTGTGAGTGGTAAAGTAAAATTTAGTCTCTACAATCGTGATAATGAAGTATTTTTAATATCAGCTGTTGAAACATTAATCATTGGTAAGGTATAGAATAATATCACTTACCCTTTTCACAAGGTGAATTCCGTTTGAAGATTGTAAGTCCATTTGCTTTCCCAAACGTTAAAAATACAAATGCGTAGATTAATTTCCACCTTCCACGTGTTAACTGAAATTCCCACGCTGTAATGCGTAGATTAATTCCGCCCTGCACATGTTATCTGACGGAAAACTCGCGGCAGACTGATCTTGCTGTCTTTAGTCTAGTTCGTGAACATTCCACGCATGCGCCTGTTCTAACAAATTCGACAACCTCTGTATGACGCGAGCTTACCTGGATAATTTACCGATCCCTACACCTGTTGTTTTGTAACAATACAAAAACACCTGCCTGCACCTGTTGTTTTGTAAAATACATGACACACGTAGGGCATCACTTTTTGTATTACAAGGACAGAGCTTATGTTAACTTATCTGGATAGTATAATGAAGCTTACCTGGATACCGATCATATACATGACATTATCTAACACTGTAATAACAGAGAGGGGGTGAGCTAAAAACCTTACTAATACTTTTGTAAAAAAGGGGTGGGGGATAGTTTAGGACTATAGTTTGTATTTGTTTGGAGGGGCAAAAGTGGGATTTGAGCTGAAAATCTGTTTTTCCTATACTACTCAAATTAATCCAATCTCGTTGGCCTGTTTACTGTTAATATTATTATTAGTAAATTGATCTTAGCTATTTACATAGTCAACGGAAAGTTGTCACTCAATATTTTAAAATAGAATCTATTAAAGCACACAAAATGTATCTATATGTAATCACTACAATTTATAATCAGTAGTAAAATCTACAATATCATAGATATCCATAACACAAGCATTTATTAGAATTTACTAAAACTTCATTTTTCGTAAACATTTCAGATCAATAATTTATTTTTTTCTTCCTCATTTGCAATCAAAATAGCATTAGTTTGGTTATGTCTGTCATTGTGGTTTAACTTTTGATTTTAAATTGTCTAGTAGAGATGCCACCATGCAAGTCCAGATATACAAAATGTGTACAAGTAAAGCATAGATACATATTGATTTGGCAATCTAGAGCAGAATGGTAATCGTAAAACAGTTGGTTACTTCAAATATAATCTATACATTGAAGCAGTCATAAACAAATCATGCCCGTTACATTTGTCTTTACTGTGCGGAATGCATTTGCATCAAGTTAACATTAAATATATACTGGATGTATTTATTTGATATGTTTGAATTGTTTGAATTCCTAGACTCTTAAACCCTGATAAAAATACATTATCCAGGAAATGTGTGTGTACTTTTAATTTTTGTTTAAGTGTGGGTTTCTTTTCCATGTTCTTTCGTCTCCAAGGTAGAAATAACCAATGTGTTTTTATGTGGTTCTTGTAACGGATCATTACGTATCCATGGTGATTTTAAATGTTCCAGTGTCCAAGATTTTAATTAGCCATATTTTTGCGTGGATTAAAAAAAGTACCTTGGCATATTACGACTCGCCCAATCACCGCCAATGAAAATAGAATGAGCTTTGCGACTGAAACGAAAAAATAATTATTATTCAGAATGACTACTTTCCGACGTAAAACCTAGATAAAATAAAATTGTCTTTTGATGTCTCTGGCATTATTCAATAGCTGCATACATATGCCAATTTTTTATAATCTGCAGGACACTTGTGATTATATAAATTATTGAATTACTCCTTACTCTTTATTGTTCTATAAATATGGAAGACGTTTGCCTACTCCTTTGGAGTGTACTTTGCCGACCGTCTAACTTAAAGTTTGCGTGACTGCTGAACATACATACATGCATGCATGCATGCATACATACATACATACATACATACATACATACATACATACATACATACATACATACATACATATGGCGTTTAGGACTAGGACTAAGAAGTTAGTTTTACATACATGCATACATACATACATACATACATACATACATACATACATACATACATACATACATACATAAATACATACATACATACATACATACATACATACATACATACATACATACATACATACATACATACATGCATGCATACATACATACGGCGTTTAGAACTAGGACTAAGAAGTTAGTTTTAGATCTGGTCAGCCTTGTATCTGGACAACGAGACTTTGTTTACATGATGATACATGTCCGTGGCATGATGTCCACGTGTTATACATATCTATAAACTGTGGGTGCATACATCGTAGCGACATGACTGGGAAAACTTTCAAAGATGCATTAAACATTAAAATCTTACAAACGGTGGTGCTGCGATTAATGTGCTGGGTTTCTGACCGAAGGGTTACGGAGTCCATCTTTTCCAGTTATTGTGATGTGATTTGCCTAGGTCCTTTATCGTAATTGCATCGACACTATATGAACTACGTTTGTTTCTTTATCTTAAAGCACCAAACCAATAAATAAATACATAATGCATACACACATATCTGGTTCAAACCGTGCTTAGTTTCTTTTCCCATTTCTCCAAGGCAAATCGTTTCAAGGGATGGACATTTGTCAAGGAACGTTAGATGTGGATAACTGCCGAAAAGGTCCGTCACGTTTTGAACGATAAGAAGGGATTATTATCGCGAGGTCGAGTGAACACGACACTTTGTGATTTTGATGTATTTTGTTCTTCTTTTTTCAGTTTATACGACTCTTCCCTATCGTCAAAATTTACTGACTTGCATATATCTGTATTTAACAGTATAAATCTAAATATGAAAAGCGCTAAATGTTATTTAAAATGATAATCGTTTCGGGAAATTTGTATCGGTGTTCAATAAAACAATACAAACATTGCACCGTCTTAACTGATCTTTTTCAAATCGACACCAAAGCTAATATTCAGGAATGTCTATTATTTCTTTTTTGATATTTGCATACGAATATTATCGCTGTAGCAAAAAGATATAACGATTAACCATACCCGCCTAGTTAATATAACTGTATTCGAATATTATTTCTTTATACTATGCTAATCGTTGAATTCTACTTTTACAATATGCGAGTCAAACCCAGCTTCAATGTAATTTTATATATATATATATATATATATATATATATATATATATATATATATATATATATATATATATATATATATAAAGAATACAAATCATATGGCGAATAACAACCCTTTCAATCGTACTGGATCCACCAAGGGATCACGTGTGTCAGGGATTAATTAAAATAGATGCGATAAACTGACGACGAACAGTACGAAACTAGTAACTAACTAGCCTAAGCGCTTTCAACTCTTAGTGAGTCTTTTTCAAAGGCAAATACAAAACATATATACGACAAAGAAATAAACACAAAAACGTTGTGTTTGTAAACCTCTACATGGCTGTCTTCACATGTGCTAAAACTATAAATACAACCAGCTTGTATAGACTAGTTGCGGTAACTGAAAACGTTGTATAATTCCCTAAAAGTCTACAAGCCAAAGCGACATCTATTTTTACTTTTTGTACATATGTTACGCAGATTATATCCCGGATATTTGATTCTATAACGGTTATTTTATAGTAAAAATTGAAGGATAATAAGAAGATTTAGAAAATGTTAAATTCTACTAGTGCATAGTTTTCATTTTCTAGTCTTCTTGGTTTAGACCGCTTGGTTTCAATGTTCTAAGGCGGCGTATCCAGTATGATTCCTTTTCCTTCCTGGTTTCGGAACTCCAGCTGTGGTTGTTAGCAATAGCGATAAGTGTTATATCACTGAAAGTGTGGCCAGGGGAGGAGAAGTGTTCTGCGACTGGGCTTCTGTACAGCTTTTTAGTCATCCAATCAGATCTATGAAGATTTATCCTTTTGTGTACCTTTTCAGTTTCTCCGACGTACTGAAGGCCACAGATCTTACATGTGATGAGATAAATCACATTCTCTGTTTTGCACGTTTTGTTTGGACCATGTATGTTTAGTTTTTCTTTAGTCACTGTGCTAGTGAATGTCTTGGTCCCTATCATATGTTGACAGGTTTTGCATCTTTTATCGCCACAGGATCCAGATTGAGTAGGTTGGTTTTGACTAGCGATTGGCGTTAGCTTTGCCCTGACTAGGATGTCCTTTAGGCTTTTTGGTCTCCGGTAAGCTACTACAGGTTTGTTAGGAAGTATTAGGTTTAGTATGTCTGACGATTGCACGGTTGGCCAGTGGTTTGCGATGATTTTACCTACCTTGGGATTGTCTGGATGATAGGTCAGAATAAATGGTATCCTATCAACCTTTTCTTTCTGTCCATATCTGAGTAGGTCATCACGGTTTGTTTGTTTGGCTCTTTGGATTGCCTCCGCAATCAGGCCTTTGTTGTAGCCTCGGTAAATTAAATGTTTAGCCAGCTCTTCAGACCTTTCTAGGAATCTTTCATCGTCGGAGCAAATTCTGCGTATCCTCAGTGCCTGGATATATGGAATGTTCTTAATGCAGTGTTTTGGATGACAGCTGGTTGGGAGGAGATACTGGAGTTTGTCCGATGGTTTCGAGTAGATGTCTGTGTGTAATTTGTTTTCCACCAGTCTGGTTGTTGTGTCCAGGAAAAGATGGTTTGAGTTGGAAATTTCTTCCGTGAATTTTATTGAAGGATGGAAGTTGTTTGCCTTTGATATGAAGTCATCCAGACTTTCTCTTCCATACTGCCACTTCATTTCTATATCATCGATAAAGCGTACCCACTGGTATGGTGTACGCTCAACCGATGCTAAGAGCTGACCCTCAAGTTTTCCCATGAAAATGTTAGCATACGAAGGGGCCATTTTAGTACCCATTGCAGTTTCATTGATTTGTAGTCAGTTTTCATCATTAAATTCAAAGTTGTTGAGTTTCAGGACAAGCTCCAGGAGTTGGACTAAGAAGTGTGTGGGTGGATTGTTTACAGTTCTTGTTTTCCATGCTTCGCTACATGCCTGTAACCCTTCGTTGTGCGGTATGTTGGTGTACAAAGATTTGACGACTAAGGAAACAAGTAATGTATCTGGCAGTAATGGTTCACTAGCTTTGCTTTTTATGAGATAATCTGTCGTGTCTTGAAGATATGATGGTAATTTGTGAACATGTGGTCTCATAAAATGATCTAAATATTCTGATATCTTTTCTGTGGGGTGCCAGTTACCTGAGATTATAGGTCTGCCAGGATTTCCTTGTTTGTGGATTTTGGTTAGAAGATAAAATCTACCTGCTCTTGGGTTTTCTTGGCTTAAGTAGTTTTTCGTTTGCTGGTCTATGTGTCCGCTTTGGTACGCCTCGTCAATAACATTAGTGATGATTTTTGCATCTTCCAGCGTTGAATCATGGTCCAGTTTTTGATAGAACCTAGCGTCACGTAGTTGTCTACTTGCTTCACTAATGTAGTCTTCCCTATTCATAACGACAACTGCGGAACCCTTATCCGCAGGCTTAATTATAATGTATGTTCTGCTTTTCTGTGAATGCAGGGCATCCGTTTCTTCTTTTGTCAAATTAGAATATTTGTTAGTATGGTTGATATGTCTGGAAGTATCGTTTTCAACCGAGTTGATAAAGGCTTCCAGATTCGGAATTGAACTTTTTGGTGGGGTCCAATTACTTTTCTTTCTAAATGTGGGTTGGTCGCAGCTTATATTTTCCTTTGATTTGTTTGTTGGTTGCAAGGCAAAATGGGCTTTGAATCTTAGTCGGCTGATGAACTATTCGGTGTCATTCTTAAGCTTCCCTCTGTCGTATGTTTTTGGACGGGGACAGAAACTCAAACCTTTCGATAAAAGTTTTATTTCTGCATCAGTAAGTTCTAAATTGGAGATGTTGACTACTGTGTTAGTAACAGTTGCATTAGTGTTTGTTACAGAGTGCTTGCGATTCTTCCTTTTGTGGCGATTTTTCTTCTTACGGTTGTTTTTAGAAGAAATTTCGTCAATTGAAGTCTCTTCACAACAGTCCTTTGGTTGTCGATCATGACTTCTAAGTTTTATATCTCTGACTTTGTATAGTTTCGAGGAGAGTCTTTGATGATCTTTATTTAATTTGGAGTAAAACGTTTTCAATTGTTCTTCTGCTGAGACGGAATTGAGCTGATGTTTTAGTTATTCAATGGTTGCTGATGTGACTAGATATTGATGATTTCCTTTTTTTCTAAGTAGGGCTGTGAGTTTCATGGAAGCGTGGTGAGTTATTTTATTCCATCTTTTGTTGAATCTGTTTGAGCTCTTGCCAATAATTTGCGGTTTCACATGAATTTGAAGACCTTTAGTGACTGTATTTGTTTCGAGTAAATGATGCAAGACAGTGCAATGATGCTTTAGGCGAATTAAGGCATCAGTTTCATTGCGTAAAGTTTTGCATGTTTTCTGTATTTGTTGAGACATCGTCTCCATTCTAAGAGATACGGCAACAATTTAAGTATAAGAACGAAACAATGGAACGGATACAGTAGCACTATATAAATACAGGACCGAAATATATATATATATATATATATATATATATATATATATATATATATATATATATATATATATATATATATATATATATATATATATATATATATATATATGTATATATATATGTATATATATATATATATATATATATATATATATATATATATATATATATATATATATATATATATATATATAGTTTAATACAAACAATACTATAATACAGGTTAGAGAAATTAAATTGGTACTCTACGGAGTTTCGAACCCAGGTCCGCGAGTAAATGGCACCCATCGCCTTGTCTGCACGCACCTGCCCATATACCGTCACGAATAAGCACGCATCACCACTAAATGATGGGACTGAAACGGTGTAATATAAGCTAAGTTTTATATATATATATATATATATATATATATATATATATATATATATATATATATATATAAATATATATATATATATATATATATATATATATATATATATATATATATATATATATATATATATATATATATGGGGTTATTCATCTCTTACGGATGAAAATCAAAGATTTCGATATACCATGACTTTACCAATTAATCACACGGGATTGCTTTATATATGCAAATGGGCTTGAAGACAAAGTGTCGTAATTTGGACTGGACGAATCTCAGATTGTTTAAAACGACAAAATTTACATCTCAGCAATTGAATCAGTCCTCAATCGAACGCTATAAAAAACTACTAACATATCATGTCTTGCAGCCACGTTTATTATATTTCAATTTGCAGTTTTACCTCCAAATTACGAATTATGTCCACCACAAAATGGCGTGGTATTGACCACCAAGCGAAATCTTAGTTTTCAAACCTTTTATCGAAGACCCATTTCTTCAGAGATTCAGACATTTCTATCTCTGAATACATGACTTACCACGTTCAAGTCATGGATATATTCATATATCCCCACGATGACTCGAATTGCTGACCAGTTTTCGAACCGAATACATAAATCCGCCATCACATACTTCCTGAAGATGCCCACCATCAAAACAAAGACACGTCCTCTATTCAGCATGGCTGAATATCTTTCAGCATGATCTAGCGAATAAAGCTATTAAACGTTTTCCTAAATTTAAGAAGCAAGAGCAACACTGATTGCACTTTCTGTGTGATCATGCACAACAGCTTGCATCGAATATGTCCTTAAGGGATATATATATATATATATATATATATATATATATATATATATATATATATATATATATATATATATATATATATATATTCTCACTGTCTATCTTTGAATATGCATGCCGATAACTGAATGACTGCGCGTTCAGTTGTTAAGAAGCTAACCATTCAGTATATGTAATATTTAGTTTTAAATTATGCATAGCGTAATACATATGGTACAAATGTTTATCTCAAGCATTTGACCGTGGATCCCTTTACAAAGTTTGAATTTCTATCATACGTTTAAGAAACGCGATACCATTTTTTCCATGCAGCCGGTCGACATGGCATGATTTTAATGCATGTGCAGGGCACTGAATGTAATACTGCTCCTTTAACGCTGACTGAAAATCGTATTAATATTCGGGACAGAATGGTACGTTCTGGAGACCGTTGAGAAAGCAGTATTTCAGTCAGATACTTGAATTTGCAAAGTAAGCTTATGGCCACGTCTAGCCGTTATCCAATTGGAGTATATTTTAGCAGATAAAAGGATTTCATATTGACAGATTATCTTCTAGAAAAACCATAAAACATTTTGCATTTTCCTAATTGTAATGGTTGATATGAGGGTGCTGTTTGAAATAGATATATTTGCAAAACCAAAATATATATTTAAAGCAGAAATCAGAAACAAAAAGATATCAAACATGATGATGTATGATTTTTTTACTTTTGAAACTGGTTTCTAAAGAGCGTAAGTGTGACAAAAAATGGGTAACTTCACATCAGTATATTTTTCTAGTATGTAAAAAATTCAAATCACCTTTAATCGAAGAAAACATAGAACTTGTATACATTGAACTTGTATAACAATTTTGACAGCTGCCATTATTTACTTGCCTTGCTTAATAGAATATTCGATGCTCTAAAATACATACAAATTTAATACGTATATAAGCGCTTTGGACGATGAGAGACCTTAATAATATATTGGGACAATCATATTCAACATTATTTGTTTTTACATAGTCTCTCGACTGTTGCTTTTAGTTCTTCTTCATTGCAAAATAAGCAAATGAACAACCACGTTTTAGTTTATACTTCTGTTTTTGTAGGGTATTTAGGGAGGGTTGAAGAGTTTGAAACAATATATCATTTCATCCCATGTGATATATTGCATTTATAAAAGCAGTATTTATATCGTTCACAAAGGTCATAGTAACATTTGGAGTTCACATATAAAGTCGCCTAAATATTATGAAACCTGCATATATACATAATTGTCTAATCGTTCCACCCATTCGCATAAAGATCAGTGAACATTTTCTCTTTTCTAAACCTGCTTATGATGTCTGTGCAACTATTATAATTCCAGTTGCGGCATATTAACTGAGAGTGAATATCAAAATCTGTATTTCTGCTTTAATCAGGGTAGTTCTGTGGAAAAAACTAATGGTTCCTGAAAACAATTTCATCGAATTATTCGGAATAGGGTCACAATGCAACCTCTCATTAAATTGTTATCAAATTATACTTGCAGATATATCCATTAAGGAATTGTTTAGTAGGAATATTATCCAGAAACAATGAAAACCATATGAAGGTATATGGCTCCAATGATGCCGATTGCAATCATTGCATTTAAGAATTGTTATGTTAAATGATGATATTCCCATTGTATATCATGATTTCGCTTTCTATTTGTCATGGTACATCGAGATCAATGCCACCAAATTAAATCAAAAGAGCTAATCTCTGCCAAAAGAGCTAATACCCAAGGCCTAGTTATCGGCCAAGACACAAGTTTCTGTCCTAGAAATTGTATTTTCTCTGCCTTGGTCTGCATTGTATAAATCGGTGCAATATGCAACCACACTTATAACAAGCATGTAACAAGAAGTTTTAATACTTTGATATGTCTCTTTGGAGCTATTTGAGCACGGGCGTCCGCAATAGTTTTTGCCATCATAACTGGTCCAATGCTTCGGTAATAAAATTGCTAAGCATATATGGATCGTATATGGACTAACACAGTTATGGCGCATGGAGGCTACGACTAGTGTTTCATGCTTAAAGAGGATAGAATTGTGGAGCAAACACTCTGTTGCTACTCTGTAAAATTTTGAAAAGAAATCATCGATATGAATTATGTATAAGGAGCCAACAAATCTTTTGAATAAGTGGGTTTAATACCATATTCAAGCTGACGATAGGCTAAACATTTCGACCTGTATAACTGTTAGAGGAAGAGCGCAGGAAAACCGCGGCAAGTTTCACTGACCTACGGGAAGTCAACGTTACACAAACTGTTCGACATTCATAGCGTCACATACAAGTTGAGAATAATGACAATTCCACATGTATTTCTGATTAAAAGGTGAATAAACTTATCATAAATATTTTCCTATTATAACTCTAATGCAATATGGAATTACCAAACGTTTAGATTCTAAGTTAATTCTTATTATACCGCACAGTCCAAAACATGTGTGCCTATTTATATTCAGTCCTTCCATAGCGAGTACTGATGTGTTTTCGTAAGTGCGTAATTTGTTTGAATTTGAATCAAGTTGCTTCAGACTTATAGTTCATGAATGACATTACTGTTAACAGATTAATAAAGATTAGCAAATCCATCTAAAATTGCACGTACTACATATTACATAGTTAATAAAGAGAATCCAGTTCAGCATGTTGCACTCAAACGTTTATTTATAACAGTATTTATTAAACATTTCTGAATTACTAGAGAAGCACTCTCAAAATTTATAATTCTGGGATTTAAATTTGAAGAGGTAAAGAAATCAGTTAATGATCTTGTTGATGAACACTTTAAAGAATAAGTGATTCATGTAGAACATTAATCCTTCCACCAACCGTTCTAAAACATAATAATAATCCGTACGTTGAATGTCTGATATTGTTAATATAACATCAGCAATCGCAGTCACTCTAATATGCTATGCAGTTGATAGAAGTTATCAAGTACAGCTTTCTAAGTCTAACCAAGAATAAATGTTATATTCATCTAGTATTCAAGCGCAACCTGGGTGGATAATTGTACCTTAGCCGATTATTCAAGTTTACTTGCGTGTACATAATCCATTATTGTCAAAATGTATTTCAAACTCACCAATCAATCTTGAAACATTACTAATCTAATTTAAGAGGAGAGACTCTGTATAATAATTTTAATATACGCACGTAGAACGTCTGAGTACATATTCTTGATATAATCTCAGGGAAAAAACGTGATTCTGAAATTTTTATAACAATATATTTGAGTCACAAAATAAATTCCTTTTATATTTTCTGACAAAATCAAATATAAAAGAGTTATTTTATTAATCTGCAACCTCTGTCTACAATATATTATATAAAATGTACACTTACTCTCAAACGCAGATAGATCAGTTATTTTTTTATATACATTTGTTCATGTGGGTAACTGTACTAATAATAAAGCGAAATAACTATGGTCTGTCTCTGTAGAGCAAATTAACCGATTATCTCCCTTGTACTACATGTCATTTACAGACGACAAATATTTTATTTCTCAATAATTATTTATTGATTTATTTGTTCTTTGTAAGAAATTATCTGCTAGTAAAGCAGTAATTATTAACAGAGAGGGATATTGATGCATCTTTGGATTCTGATAACAAGTGGGTTGACTTACATATCCATATTATTTTTGCTTAGCTCTAATACCACATGTAGTTTGACCTAACGAACGATAACTTATACAGAAAATATAATATGTGATTACTTTTATACAGTATTATAAGGATTGTTTGAAAAATTAAATTCACGCTACAGTTCTACAACAACAGATTTTAATCCGTATCTATTTCTCGTACATAATTTACTTGCTTATTAAGTTTTGGGTTAACTATAAAATAATTTCGAAACGTATATGTTCACGAATCGGAAAGTGGCACAATGCTATAGCGTTGGATTCTCGCATTCAAGGTCAGTGGGTCTAGACTCTTGACTGCTAAATTGGCGGTTAGGGTGATTTCAATACCATTTTTCTAAGATAAATGTGGGGTAGGAAACCAAACAGAAAAATGATACTCTCCTATCATGTAACCACGTGGTGGGTATACCGTTTCTCTCTGCATGTGGTCATCATTGGGAGAGTGTATAAAATTTGTTGGACGTTGGTAAATTCCCCGTTGTATTATGTTCATATGTTTGTTATTAAGTTTATGTTTGCTGTTAAGTTTATTTTTGTGGTGTCTTTGAAATCAAAATCAAAATCAAAATCAATATAAATATATATATATATATATATATATATATATATATATATATATATATATATATATATATAAATATATATATATATATATATATATATATATCAAGATCTCAATTCTAAAAGAAAGAAACAAAAATATTAATTTGTGTACAACATATTGAAATCTCTAGTTATTGGAAGATAAAAACATCCAAATTTAAGCTAGTGCTTTGATATTGATTGGAGTGTAAGAGAAGCGTGCTCCAATCAAGAGTTCATATCCTGAATATAAGAAGGACATTGAAATGAATTTAGATTAAGCATTTATTATTGTTCAGCTTTCACTTGGTAATGGAAAAAGCCTAATTAATAAGCCAGTTCAATCGGATAGAAGTCAAATGATGTTTTATTGCACCATTCAATCAATAAAACCTTATTAGATTTCGTTGTGAAGTTGGGAACAAAGTAATTGATAATCACCATAGGGAATAATTAAATTAATTAGGTTTACAATGTGAATGACCACTGGAAGGTTATGGACATGATCCAAAAGGTCGTTACTTGGAAAAATACCGTCCACACTCACACTCTACCCCCCCCCACTAAAACTTGATATAAAGTTAAACCTGTCCTTGGAAAGCACGCGAGAAGCACGCGTCATTTTAGACAAATATCTTTTGAGACTGGATATAGCACTTGTGATTAAGCAGCTTCCAGAATATAAAAAAGCTTTGAACTGTTTTATTCTCAGTGCAGGTCCATGCTCAAAAGAGTATTATGTCTATTTCTTACAGGTAAGAAACTTATGCTTTATACTCGCTTTTGGAAGTTAAAGATTTTATAGTGAGTTGAGGTACTCTTCTGAATTATTTTTATTTCATTAATATAATGTAATAGTGAGTTCTCTTTTCTACTATGAAATATTTTACTGATTTAATATTTTACTGAATTGATGTACATTGTATTTATAATATAATATTATTGAGTTCCCTTCTTCCACAATCATAAAGTAACGAAATATTTTACAGCTTCGCTGTTCATTAGTATTTGTTTGAAATAATTACTAGCTTCATGTTATAATTTAATTGAGAATAAATATATATTCTTTAAATAATAAGTACAACATTCACAGATCTTTTTCAGGTCTTTACCTTACAATAAATAAAATAAAATACATTTATTACAGTTATTGAATTTTAGGCTCTTTAAATATTTAAATCACTTGTATTCAAAAATATAGAAAAATGAATGGACAAATGAAATACTAGATTGTGGAAGAACTATTTAATAAGTATTGTAATATGTGTTGTATGTATTTTCAACATAAATAAATTTACATGTTGTATCTTTAGAATATGTATCTATATATATATGTCAATAAAGTGCGGGTCCATGCTCAAGAGTATTATGTCTATTTCTTACAGCGATCCCACCTCTTCGCAGCCAAGCATTCCCCACAAAAAGATGTAACCGTATCTACACCATCATATGTGACACCTTATTCTTATGAATGCTGAACTTTCTGCCTTCTCGTAATTAGACACGAGAAGAAGGTTATGATAGAAACGTCTAAAAACAACATCAGACAAATCCTATCATAATATATATATATATATATATATATATATATATATATATATATATATATATATATATATATATATATATATATATAAATATATATATATATTTATATATATATATATATAAATATATATATATATATATATATAAATATATATATATATATATAGATACATATATATATATATATATATATATATATATATATATATATATATATATATATATATATATATCCAATAAACTGACGACGAACAGTACGAAACTAGTAACTAACTAGCTTGAGCGCTTTCAACTCTTAATGAGTCTTTTATCAAAGGCAAATACAAAACTTATATGCGACAAACAAATAAACACAAAAACGTTGTGTTTGTACACCTCTACATGGCTGTCTTTACATGCATGGATTAAAACTATAAATACAGCCAGCTTGTATAGACTAGTTGCGGATACTATATATTTGTTTGTCGTATATATGTTTTGTATTTGCCTTTGAAAAAGACTCATTAAGAGTCGAAAGCGCTTAGGCTAGTTAGTTACTAGTTTCGTACCGTTCGTCGTCAGTTTATTGCATCTATTTTAATCAATCATTGACACACATGATCCCTTGGTGGATCCAGTACGCTTGAAAGGGTAGTTATTCGCCATATGATTTGTATTCTTTATATATATATATATATATATATATATATATATATATATATATATATATATATATATATATATATATATATATATATATGCGTGTGTGCGTGTGTGTGTGTGTGTTCATACAATCATATGTTTGCGCTGTCTGCAAAATTGAAAATCATCACCATTTGTATATATTTATATCCATACCAGTGTTTCCCTTTACGCACAGTTGTGCGTCAGGGACGCACACTATAGAAAATTGACGCACCTAAATTTTTGCTGTGCATTTTTTTGACGCAAAGGATTTGCAAAGTATAATCAGGATTTATTTAATATCCAATGCGTTACATTAGAGATGGCATCCTGTATACTACGATTATACATAATTAGGGATGGCATCGTGAATACTTCTTCCGGTTTCCTGTTTCGTATTCTCTCTGTGTTGCACACTGCAATACTGAGCAAACAAAGAAGAGAACAAGACTACCATTACTCCATTAGGCAATATTATGACAGAGTAGCTACCTCTGATCTCGCGAGCTCTTACGCGATTCTATCGAGTTTAGCAAAATGTCCAGAAACATCTCAAACCTCAATTCTTGTTTTGCACTAAAATGTGATCACGTAATGAAAACGAAGTGTACTAAGAATCATTAGTGAAGAAAGTGAAAGAAAGAGTAAATGTTGATCTAACTGTAATGAAAAACGGATAAAATATGCCCTTGACCAGAATACGGCAGATCCAAGGCATTGGGATTACCGGTGCGACATCGTGATTGCGAAGGCTACACAAGTGAATAATTCTTTCGTGACATCGTTTGAGAATTTTTAAAAATCTGCCCTTGATCACCACAAGATATCTTTTGAACATATTACCTAAAACATTCTTTCAGAACAAAGAAATAAACTTGCAGAGACAAATTCATTATTTGGATTACAAATTCAGGGGGTCGTTGCAGATTGTTCTAACTTTGCTGCAAAGAAAGAAAAATCTAAAAGTTTAAGTGCAACTTGTTAAAGAGAAGATGAATCATTAGCCTCTGATTTTTGGATAAATGTGTTTTTAGGACGAAGTACATTGAAACCGATGATAGTACACTTTTTACGACAGGCAGTAAATTAACTGTCGTTTTGTTAAAAAGATTTATATGGAGTTTTTTAATGGCTTATATGTAATGTGTTGGTGTATACTAATGCTATGAAAAATTATAAAGAGAATGTTAAAAGTATGACTTTAAACTAAAAGGATAATTAACTAATAAAACTAATTAAAACTAACTAATTAACTAATAACTAATAAAACTTTGAATGAATAATGCATTTGTGATAATTATGCCTATTGTTTTTTTTGCATTTGAGAGAGAGAGAGAGAGAGAGAGAGAGAGAAAGAGAGAGAGAGAGAGAGAGAGAGAGAGAGAGAGAGAGAGAGAGAGAGAGAGAGAGAGAGAGAGAGAGAGAGAGAGAGAGAGAGAGAGAGAGAGAGATAATATTGTGCAAATTGAAATATCCTATTCCAGCTGAAAAAGTATGGATTAGATGGAAATTTGTCGGTACATTTTTGACCCCCACATTTTTTATTTGACCCCCAGTTCTGACAGCAAAGGTTATTTTTGACCTCAGTTTTACACTCCTGGGGGATACACTGAGTCCATACAATCATATGTTCATTAGGATAAGTTTAGGATAAGTGAGGAGAAGTTTATAATTGTGCCCTCTGCAAATAGTATAATCATGATCATAAAAATATACCATAATTATCATGAAGAAACAGTCTCCCCCTGGCCTGGCCTTCTGGGCCTGCTAGAATGTCATTTGGCAATTTTCTCATTGGTTTATCATTTCTGCTATTAAAAAATTAAACTGCCTGAAAAAGAATTAGGTCCTTTATCCTCAGAAATATATGTGCAATTTTGAATCATTACAACAACGAAAATTTGAGAATAAATACACATTACTTTCCTTTTATATTCATGACATTAATTTAGCAGTCTATGTTAGAATCCTTGGCAATGGTAAGCAACACACAGGTGAAGCTTTTTGCATCTCTTGAACGTTCAATCGAAAACAAAAAGAGCTGAATTGTTTCACGAGTACGAAAGAATGAATAATAATAGTAATGTAATTGAGAGATATTATGTTATTTGATTCTGTCAGAAGTGAAATTGACGCTGAGAGCAGCGATAGTGAATGTGGACCCATGACAGTAGTTGTGGCTAAACAAAAACCTGGTAAAATTGACAAAATCGAAATATATACAATAAAAATATTTATTCTGTTTCTTTTTAGTTAAGAAGACAGAGTTATTTGACCTATCAAAGTATTACTAACTGATCATGTTTTAATGAATATGCAGATTTTGTATATGATCAGCTACATGTTTTACTGATGCAGGGTTGATTCTGAAATACGTGGCAGCTTTATTTATCGAATTGAATATTATTTATTGGCCTGTCTGTATATTTATAGACGTAATAATTATTGCGCTCTTACAATTATTATTAACGCCATTTGTTCCAAACTTGCAAGTCTAACTTTCTGTAACAATTCGTAAATTATTTAAAGAGTTACAAAGTTTATTACCATTTATGTAATCAATTACAAATAAGTTTTAAACCAATATAAAAAACACATGTATATGGATTTATGCGATAAATAATCGTTTTCCAAAGCACGCAATTTGAGATAACCAGTATTAATGATGTTACCAATTGTTTATTTTTCTTCTCAATCTATAGTTTCTGATCAATCCATCACGAGAAGCTTCATTAATCTTTAATGATTGGGTGTGCTGTAAATTAGTTTTGATTCATTTATATAATAATATTATTTATCCTAATCATTGTTTTTAAATCTGGCCAGATATTCTTTTGCTTTGTTATTGGGTATTTACCTGATAATGTTAATGTATTATATTTTATCTTAAAAAACGTTTCAATTCTCTAAATAATTTTAACCCATTTGACACATAACTGAGGTTTTCTTCTGATTACAAAACCACAAAAAACACATCTTTGGTCCCAGACTTCAATGTCTAACACATTGCTTATGGTAGCAGCAAAATTCATTAACATATGCTCTGGTACAAGAAGTATATCCGATTTTAAGCCAAATACATCGATTCGTTTTTTTGAATCATTTATATATATATATATATATATATATATATATATATATATATATATATATATATATATATATATATATATATATATATATATATATATATAAATTATGTACATTGCATAAGGAAAGGTTTTCAAATTTGCCGTTTGGTATAAGTGATTAAACTGCTTGTGTGTAAGTTTTAGTTTTGTCTTTTTGATTCATTTTTGTATAATTGTATTTTATTAGAATGAATATTTTGTCGGGTTCGAGATTCATTTGTCAGTAATGATATAATTTCTGTCAAAAACGTTTTTATTTAAGACGAAGAAGTGTTATATGAGAATGATTTTTTAGTTCGTCATGGGCTGGCAACTGCCAACAGGATGTTAAAATGATTGGTCAGTATCATGGCATACTTTATTTGCTTGATCGCTATGTATAAACAACGTTTGTATAATTTGTTCTTAGGTGGGGACAAATCCGCAAAGGTTCTAAAATGCTTGTAGTTAGAGACCACATGACCAGTCTCGCGAGATTTGAAATAATGTCTGGGGTTTTTAATATTTTTGCGTCATTCAATGACCTTGAAGGAACAAGTGGTAATTTTGTATTTGTCGTCAGATTGTTTGTTCCTTTTTTGATTCTTTGGATTTCACAATTTATTTTCCTGGAAACTCAACAAGTTGACATTTTTGTAAAAATTCTGAATGATATTCATGGATTTTTATTATGGAATTGTTCGGACACAAACACTGATTCAAGAGAGGAATTGTTGATATTCGTATATTTGACCACATCTGACGTGATTGCCTTCCATATTTGTACGTCGTCGGGACTCGAACCTGGATTTTAATAGGACAAGTTAGTAATAGGACTTGTGTTTTCAATCTTAGGATCAAATTTTGGATTATTTTCACAATATGTAAGTCCTATTAACTAAGTTTTACATTGCTGTCTAGGTAAATAAATTATTTTGTTATAATATACAAAGCTTGTTGGTTTTCACTCTTTCCTTTGTTACTGAGTTCAAGCACTTGTAACGTAACACTGCCCATACCACTATGTTATTGCGCAGCAGATACTCGACGACAGAATATTGAAGCTGAAATTCCTGGTGGTGGAATAAAAAATCTTGTACTGAATAATATTGTATTGGTTGTTGTTGTTGTTGATAGTGCATTGAGTATAGAGAAATCGCCAAAAGTGATTCATTCCGCACAGGGATTAACTATTTGTGACACAAATGTCTGAATTGTATTGACTTTAGAGAAATCGCCGTGGGCGGTAGGATACGCTAAAATGATTCATTTCGCACAGAGATGATATATTTCTGGCACAAATATCAGGATTGTAGATAATCAGATTGAATGGTCAAATTTAATCTATCTTGCAGTATCTCGTGTTAGAAGAATATCTCAACTACTTAAGGTTATTATAGATTACGTGATAACTGAGGAAATCACTAACGACCCTACTGTCATGAAGAAACAATTGGTGAGTTAAAAACAATGTAACAAAAAATAAGTGTGACTGATATTAATAATGAATTTATTATAACACTAAAACAAATGATAGAATAATCATTGTACATGCTGTAAATCTAATATATTACGGCAATATTCGAATAATACGCCCAGACAATTTACCGTAGACAGAATCAAAATTAATAGTGATCTTGGTCAAACACGTAAAAACGTGATGTTCATATATCTTGAATGTAATCGACGTAGAGGTTTTAGTCTACATAAGTGAGGGTGGTGGTAAATGTGTGTCATCAGAAATTATTTGTAGCTATTCACGTACAAATCCAAGTTGAGGAGCCATATAAAGTAGTATGTAGATTGCAAGTCTACCTGCGGATTTAACCACGCTAGAAATTGTATGTGTCGTCACCAGATAAGATCAGTTGTTCCTTTTTTACCACCTTCAAATTCACGAGGTTCGTATAAATATCTTATATTTATATTACCTAATACTGGTTGAGAGGAAGATTATATTGGTATATATTTTGTAATTTCATTAAAAGGTTTTATGGAAGTTGCAGGTGTAATTTAATTATTTAATGCTGATATCACACTTGGTAACCTTGCAACCCATTTACGTGAACTCTCGCCGGACTTAAAGTCAGTAGATATTTTCTTTGCGTATTGATATCCAAATAAACGTTCAGCAAGTTTTCGATTAAATCGTTCAACGATGGCCTGATCACGATTAATTTCATTATGTCCCCGTCTTTCTTCATCGTTATGTTTTTCTCATCAACGATAATACTGCACCAAGACATTCTTTACCATGGATCAACCTGTAATAATTGTAGACATCGTAGACCACCAAGTTGATAAATTCGTTCAAACGCATATGCAACATCAGTTGCAGTCTTTGTTGACAGAGGTTCTGATTCTTTATATCTACTTGCAGCGTTAACGACAGTTAGCGCATATTTGTACGCGCGTAATTGACGTCCACACTTGTTAATGGTATCATGCGGTAAAAACAAAATATTTGCTTGATAAACTTCATTAAGTATGCTGACATAAAAATGTTCGTATTGAATTTCGCTAGGTGGTTGCAGACAAATTTGCCATATTGCCTATCGTGCTAACCATTTTGCAGCAACAGAACGTGAGACTTTTGCTGTTTCAGCAAGGTTAGTATTCACTGCTTTGACTCTCCAATATCCTCTTGGGCTATAGTACATAGATTTCATTATAATAGTCATGTAATTAATTACCATCCCCTAGCATTATTTTACTTTTTTAGCCAATGTTATTAGCAAACGTGCGAGCTTCTTACTGAGAGATTTATTAGATATAGAATTTGAGGCATGGATCAATTTCACATTTGCAAAATGCCGTTGCAGAAAATCTTTACTTTTGGTAAGCAACATCATGAACATGACATGCTTGATTAATCTTACTTACAGGATTCTCTCCTGGTCTTGGTTGATCTTAATCATCAAGTCGGATATTAAGCTGAGCTTGAGGGCCTCAATAATTATATACAGGAAGATGTTTCTTACTGGCGTATTAAGCTCATATATATAACTCGTGGCAATTTCCCTAATAAAGCAGCAATATCTCCACCCATGTTTCTTCGATGAAATAAATTTTTTTTTTTGCGCCACATTTTACACATTTACCTTTTTGTTGTTATTCTTGTCAATCCAGTAGTGGACGTGGGTACACTACATCTAACACAATATAAATCCATATTATTTATTATATGGATATAATTGATCTTTCAGTGATACAAAAGCAAGAACTAGTGAAGCAACATCCATCACTTGCAAATTCTATCAGAATGATTATATTAGTCCTAGCTGAATCTGCTCTATGAGATGTTCAACCTACTCTGACTAGTTGTTCAGATACTTTTCTTTTCGTTACAACATGAATGCTCATACAATCATACTGGAATGAGAAGGGGGGCTCTCGCTATAAAGAATGTTATCTTTTGGTAGCCTCTGCTTTGATTTTCTTTGAGTTTCGAAGCAACATTTGCAAGATGGTGTGACAAGTTTAAGAATCTTCCACAACTCTGTCCAAGGATTTGCCCTCAGAGAATCGTTGATGTCAGGAGTTTGGTACTGGGTGTGACAAAGTAAATGGTTTGGGTGAGGTGAACCGACACTTTATATAAATTATTATAGAAAAGATTGATGTAAAACTCTGCGTCTACAGTGGGCAATGCCGACGGTTAGATGGTTAAATATTTAACAAAGGTTGAAATTCAATGAATGACAATTGCATAACAATTCGATAATCAAATGACTCAAATTACCAATTACACTTCTTCCGTTCGACCCTTTAATAAACCTAAAGCATCACTTGATTAGCTGTGTGAGACTGATTTCCACGTGTCATTGTATTTCTACTTATCTGGTGTATCCTTTTTCTCTCCTATTTATTCCAATCCCTTTTCCTTTTCCTCCTCGACGATTCTCCAAATTCCTTTTCCTACTCCTCTTCCCCCTCGACATTCTACAGGCTGCTTCTCCTCCTCCTCTACATTTTTACCAACGACTACTCTTCTGTCGAATTCGACCGTCCTGGCTATGATCTCAATTCAGTCTCCAACTCTTAAAGACTTGGGAAATAATGGAACCAGAAGTTCTCTTTCCAAAGCTTTGCCTTTCCTTACAGTCTACGTCTGGGTTTTGCCGCCAGATTACAAGCGGCTTCTTTCTCAGAGTAAATCTCAATTTTGATTGTATATAGCTGTAAACCGATCCAATTAAACTTAGCGGTCAAGGTCCCTCTTGCTGTCTGTCAACGTGGGAATGGATAGGAACACGCCCCGTTCACCCCTTAGACTTCCTGTTGATCCTTGAACAAACCGTTAACACATAAGTCGTGCAATCTGTCGCCTTTGCCGAGTCAATTTTTCAGTCTCCGGCTGGTCACGGTAACTTTGCGTAAGAGTTCAACACTAACCCTGCGGCAATCATTGTACATCAAATACATGGCTGCGGTAATATTCTCAAGACAGGTTGATTGTAATTTATACATAACTTTATAGTTTGGTTTAGCAAACGTAACACTATGCAACTTGCTTTGTTGAAAGTTATTTGGAAAGCTTCAAAGAAATATGACGTTTCTTAGTTATAACATCCATTCTCTGCAAATTTTTGAAACATTCGCAAACATGAGAGCTTAATCATATATATTATGTAAAACAAAGACATCTGCTACATGTCGTTTTTTAAAAACAAGATGGTACTCATGCAATCTACTGCTCCTGCCAACCCATAATTTAGAAGCTATATATTGCCCGATCTGTTTCAAAGTTTTTATTACTGATTGAGATAAAATTGGTGGGTTCCATCTTCTGCTGAATACTCAACATGAGACACTAATTCTGCAAAAGCCCCCACCCCTCTCTCAGTTGATATTTGCTTTCTACAGCAGTTAAATAGCCAGACGATACTCTAGCAGGCATGTTTACATCCTGCATGTCAGTAGCAGTATGTCAGAAGTGGTTCTTTCGAAGAATGGACAACTATATTGTAACATTTGTCATTGATTTTATCTTAGAGCAACAGTCACTTGGTACACCTGCACCTTCATCTTGGATGCGTTTTCTATTCCTTTCCAGTCATAACTTCAAATGTTTCAATTTTTCATAGCAAAGGCGATGCTATGAGACATTTTTCAGAACGTTTTATCACGGTTCCTTCTGTCCCAACTTTCACATGTGTTAGCAATGCAACTAGGGTTTTAATTCTTTAACGTTCTCAAAGACTGTGAATGCATTATGACGTCGGCTTTGTGGATAACATAAAACTCTTTGGAGTAGATTTCAAGCAAATAATACAGGCTGTGAGGTCCATTTGAACCATCTGAATCTTGGCAGTTACAAGCATCTAGACAGGGATGAAATCATAGACTTTGTGACGCGTTGGCAAGTTTTCATTGTGATTCAAAAAGGGAATATTACAGAAAACGAAAGTGTCTCTTTGTCTTGAGTTTATATTCTGTGACATAAACACACGGACATACATAATCAATTATGATCTGGTGAAGGGATTTTGGATAGTGTTTATGGACATTGGGTAGTGTAGGTGGTGTGATAGTCAATTTTGTACGATTTTATCTCCTTTCTCAAGGTTAATTTATAGCACCGATAAAAAGATTTCGTGTTGTCAGATAATGTTCTCGTACTCTATTTAATAAAACCCACACTTACTAATTGTAACATGTATTATGTCAGTTTGAATATTGTTACTAAGTCACGGCAATTGAAGTCAGCCACTTGTAACACTCTTATCGTTTTCATGGTATGAACATTTTTGATCCCCAAGATGTAACGCTGTTATCGTTTTCAGGGTATGAACACTTTTGATCCCCAAGTTGTGACACTGTTATCGTTTTCAGGGTATGAACACTTTTGATCCCCAAGTTGTAACTCTGTTGTCGTTCTGAGGCTATAAAATATTGTGATTCCTTGTATCATCTCCTTGTTAAATGTTTCTAACACAACTCTGCCACCAGCACTGTTTGTGTAACTGTGTGCTTAGCCACAACAATATCATTGCTAACATTTTGCAAAAACCATATATGTTTCAGAGATTTTCACACAAAAATCACAATGATGTTCCACGCAGATGTCCCTGGCGTTGAGAGAATAAATCAATAAAGTGCAGCTAGGGCCCACAACTACAGCTTATGCATTTTCATCATTAGAAATGTTTGTGTGTGTTTTACTGAATATTGTTGCGAATCATCTTAATCAGATGTATCCTTGATATATCATTGTTGGACCAGCTATTCTCGAATAATTATCGCTGCGTCTAGCAAGCCAAAAAATTCTTGTGGTCACGTCAACGTTGTCCAAAATGGGTTCGATATCCTCTCAATCGATGGAATAACGTGCACTGTTAAACAATGATATGATGCCATTGTTAACAAATCCCACTGGGATACAAGCAGGAATGTCGATATTAAATTCTAAGCGGGATTATCGATATTAAATTCTAAGTGGGATTATCGATATTAAATTCTAAGTGGGATTATCGATATTAAATTCTAAACGAGGTTTTCCTTAATTTCCAAAATAGTTTCAGAATGAAGAAACAACCTAAATGTATCGTGCACTTGTAATTTTATGTATAACTTATTACAATCTCTGAATGGGTATGAGTAGTATGGAAAAAAACCGCTTTTTCTTCAAACTAAAAGAACAAGCGCAACTGGGCCATTCTACATTTTGATTTTCTCTAATACTACTGTGTGACAGCTTTACAACTCGCAAATTTGCAATCGCTGAAACTGACAATCTCTGCCGAGGGACGTTAATTTTACTAACTGCTGGTAGCATTGATGCGGTCGATGGTAATGTGATTGGAAAAAAAGTTGAGTTGTTATCATTAACCTTGGTGGGACCCAATCTTGTGTTGCTAGGAAACTGTATCCACGAAATTGCAGATGCGTTGAGAGATGGACGTCGAATTTTGCACATCTTTAGATAGTCTATCCCGATCCTATATTGGTGCATTTCTTCATCATTTTGAGATTCTTTTCAATCCTTCTGCCATCTCTGATTGGTCTGCTTTCTTTGGTATTGTGGAATGTTTGCACTACTATGAATCCATGGTGTAGTTGTTTTAAATCATCCTTGTCATGACTAGGTGGCGTAACCATATGTACGTTAAGAACAATGTCTACTTCAAGCCCAGTGTGACCATAATTTTCAATCACCTTTATGATTCCAGGAATCATACAAGTTAAGAGGTGTAGAGCGTATTTTCCTCCTGTGAAGATTGAATTGTTAATGGCCACGAGAGATTCCAACTTGCCAAAACATTTTAGAAATTTGAATTCGAGAAATTGCGATTGATGTGTTTTTGTACTAACGTACTCAGCAGCTTCACTATCGATAGCAGATGCGAGACGACGTCGACTGTTACGTTCATGCTTGTATAATATCGCAATAATGTCGGCTTTTCACGCAGCTCTGGGTATTAGGATCTTATGCTCACATTCAAGGTGTTTTAGCTGCTATACCGTTGTTGTTTCTTGCTATTTCTACCAGTGGTGATAGTTGTCGATTCAGTACAAATACGAATCTAAATAATTAAGTTATGTCGCCTTCCTCATACGACTTGGCATGTACATTTCGTACTGTCGTGCAAGCTGCTTTAGCTGTTGCGGCGTAGGCATGTTTATACTAAGGGAGGGCAAATAGTCTTTCTATCTTAGATATTTGTTGATGGCTTGTTTTATTCTTGGAATATATCATGATCAGAAATTGGGATTGCTTCAATCGTGATGACTATTTTATCATTTATGTTGCTGTGGCATCTATTTGTGTTTGTGCGCCACAGCTATTTTGTTTATCTGAGCTTTGTGGTATTCACGAATAGATCCACAATGATGTCGAAGCTGGTTACATAATTTTACTCCTATGCTACATTTCAGGCAGGATCGTGTCTCTAATCCATCTGGTAATAATTGTATGTGTTTCTATAGTATTCATAATGGCATTTTCTTCCAAAGAGTCCGTAGTTTCCAAGACAGGCAGCTTTGCATTGGTTGCATTTGTGTCCATACCAGGACTGATAAACGTCGGAAAACGATAAATAAAAACCACCATAAAAATGGCAAAAAATGCTGAAGAGTGGGATATAAGACACTCTAAAATAAATATTATCATTTTCTTTGTCATTTTCCTTGCAAAAAGAAAGAACAAAGCTATCCGGCTGATAAATGCTGCTAGAAAAATCCTTTTTATCATGTAAACATTTATTATTTCTATGATTATCAAATGTTCTCTGTTTGTTTGTCTCTTCAGCATCTATTCATAGTAAGTGAAACTATTTATTATATTATAAACATGGAAATATGTAAATATTTATACACAACATTTTTAAATAGAAAGAAGAGTATTTGAAACGGATTTTTTCATCAACGAACTGATTGGCATGTCATTTTTTTAATGTATGAAAATTATATCAATAACTGACGTTCCAATGTAATACCTGTTCATCATTTAGCCTGTCTTTTGCGTAATCTTGTCTAGTGTCACATATTTTTGCATTACATGAATGAAATCAATATTTGCCAAAAAATATAGTTTGTTTTGTTTTGTTTTTAAAAATACTCGATGAAATTGTAACATCTTAATTTTATTTTCGATACAAATAGCAATAAATATTATACGAGTCGATCGGGAAATGTCACCCATCCACATTTACTTACTTGGCTGATCGAGAGGGAGGTTTTAATAACATTTTTACTGTTAAAATAATAATCAGTCAATTAGGCCATCATTTGTCACTTAACCGTCGTTTTCGTAATGTTCACATGTTTCTGCTAGCAGGGCTTATTCCATAGGCTTTTGGAGCTACAAGCATAGAACATCCGTAAGTGGATATTATCGTGTCATTTTTCTGCATTTTTAAATATCGATATCATGATGTTTTCGTCTATGCTCCTCCGTAATTATGATCCAGTCTTTTTTGATACATTAATCTTTATATGCTTAAATTCCCTCGTTACAATCAAGGATATGTATAATGTTTTGAAATGACATAACTATCAAGTGAATTGCTTCCACCAGGTCCGTCAGATGTTACATCTTCTAATCCGTTGCCTCTTTTAAGAATGCTTAAGCTATTTGGAATTGTTATTTGTCAAATGTCGGTCACTTTTATTATGTCTAGTTGGAGGAATATTGACCTTTGTTTTCGATGTACTTCAGTCTGCTTTGAAAGTAATGTACAAATATTTTTGATAGCTCACTGCAGATATTATCAAGGTTTTCACATTTATCCTCGAAAAGAATTGCGTCATTAGTGTCGATTATTTGGTGGTCTCCAAAAATCATGTTAAGTATGTCCTTTCTCTTTTGCATGTCAAATGCTTCGTCCGTCACTTGCTTTGTGTTCTGATATAAGAGTCTCGTACAAACAATGCGTGTCTCTGCATGAAATACGTTCGATAAAGACTTCACCATGGCGCATTCATAATCCATTTCAATAACAAGTTTGTCAATCAGGGTGTCAGCTAAATGCATTGCCAAGTGGCTGAAGAATTGAAGGTAAAATTCATAGTCACTGCCGTGATGTTTGAAAACGGTTCCAAAAACAACGGAAGTTGGTCGGTCGTATGTAGACATGACTGTCTATTGTTTGTAACAAGCCACATAAAAATAGAAATCGCACAAATTGAACGTCTTGTCAAAATTTAGTATGGTATGTCATGTGCAACAAAAGTTCTAAATGTCTTTCATCTAGGTATCAGTGTATATGATAATAGATGGTGCTTTTCCATTTATGCGTATAATAGCACAAACACATGTATGGTTTTAACTAACCATATTGTACATTATCACAATGTTACAAGCAACACTTATATTAGACCTATTGTCTATACTTTGATGCACTATTTTGCCTCACAATTTGTTTTATATTTCAAGGTTATGTCAGGTCGTTATATTTCGTTCCCAGAATGTCGTAAACATTTTTTGGTTTGTCTTTGGTTAGCATATCTTTCATTTCATCCATAAGGCTCTCATGCGTTCTGATAAATAAGTCCCCAAGTCGGTCAATACTATGGACCAAGTGCCATGGATCTTTTTATATAATACCCTCAAGCGTTTATAAAATTGACGGATGCATCATCCTTATCTCTGATGGGCACAGTTATAACCTTCTCCCATTTATTTCAATCTGTTTTGTAAGTGTGACTCATGCCACTGTTTTATCTCTTCAACAGCTTTAGGTGGTACACTGATTTCAAAGCTAGGTTGATAGTGAGCTTTACAAAGTGTATACCGCAACCTTATGATAACTCGAAATTACGGATAAAACAGTGAAACATTCATTGTGATCTCAGCATAATATTTTGCATATGTAGCTGTAAATTCCCCTACAAACGGAAATATGATGAATTGCAGCTCAGCATCAGCCGCCGAAACGAGCTCAAAATATCAGTCAGTGAGAACTTCGCCAACTCCAATACGACCAGACGTGGTGCACTTGTATGCAATTACAACAAATTTCCTTGAGCGCTGATACATTTCCCATATCTTTTCTGCTTCGTTGCTTTTAGCAACAGCTTTGCAACATTATTTCAGATGCCTGCATCTCATCTTTTCTGCGTCCGTGTAATAATTTTGTATAAAGTTTATATGTCAATCTTATATTTATGGCGTCCGTGTAATATTATTTCTATAAAGAGCAATGAGTTTTGATGCCATTCTTATATGTATGGTCCAACGTATTTATTTAATTAGCGTCCTCTTGAGCATCTTCGTCACTGACCACATCATAAGTGTCATTCACTTCAGACGCATTGGATGAGTTATTATGGGTTTTAGGGAGTATGCAGTGAAGCAAAATATTTCGTAGATTCTTTTTAGTTTTACTGCCTAAACATCTTCCCAAGGTTCAGAATATTTTTTCTTTAGAAAATTCATATAATATCTTATCAGATTCTTTAATGAACTTTAATGATTCCCTGAATTTAATTCATTTAGGTAATATAGCGATCTCAATTGTTTGGTCACATTTCTATCATTCAGTTCATATTTACGGCACTGTTTGAAACCTACGCAAGTTATTTCAATCTAACTTAGCAATCAGTTTACGTCGCTACCACGTAATCTTTTTGTATATAAACTGACGTATCAATTCTTCAATACAATATTAATAACTCAATTCAACACAACTTTATGTTTCTGCCAGTACACGATTTTCAATGTTCATTCCATTTTATAACACACTGTGAAGAACATCAATACGCAGCAAAGGCTGATATAAATACATTCATATGCCTGGGTATGCTAGCAGCATGTATATGGATTGGTTAGTCTAAATATAAGTACACTCATCAGGATTTTGTTTCTACAATCACAACAGACCATATATGCTTATTACTCAATCATTAGGACAGGATAGTGTTTTGCCCCTATAGGAAACCTTTTTGGGCCACTGACACCATTGGTACGAGACTCCACCTCTAAGAATAACCCACTCACGTGTCTGTGTGTTTGCACTCACGCTGACAAAATCAAAATTGCTAAACATGTACTGATCGTAAGGGAGCTAATTATATAGTAGGGGTAGAGGCCAGGATGAGTGTCAGTGAATCAAAAGGGTAACAAAAAGTCATATTCTGCAGTTACATATTACTGTGATATTTCTATTTAGTCCAATGTATTAAATGAAATTATGGTTTTTGTATTAGGTCCCACGGGTTAAATAAATTGAGGTTTTTGTACTCGGTCTAATGGATTAAGTAAATTTGGGGTGGTGTTGGTGTGTTTGGTTCAATGGATTAAATAAATTGGAAGTTTTAATTGAACAACTAATTCGTGTTTATCCGATGAACAAGCTTGTTGCCCATAATTTATTTGAGACCGAAACACGAGAGACATTTGTCCTTGTCTGCGACCCCTAATAATATACATTCCTTATAACTAATATCATTTCCTCACATAGTTTATATTCACAAAAATCAATATTTGTTTATTAGATTATGACTCGAATAAGGTCAAATTTGAAATTTGCCATAGATGTATCAGCCACTCTGAGCAGCCGGTCCCTGGATTTTTCTGGAAGTGTGTAAAGTGCGACAAAGACCATCCTTTTCAAAGGTCCGTACTGCACTATGTGTGTCAGTACTCGCATACTGTTTAGATCTATTAGCTTCTTCTGGCCCTCCTTTCTGTTTCAGTCTTCTTGCCCTGGCAGCCCCCAAGAACGTCTTTTTTGAGTTGAAGTAAAATATTTTTCTGTTCTCAAGAAGACTTCTTATATTGTGTTTCTCATTGAGGACATTTTAAAGAAATTCTTTCTCATATTTTAAAGTCGCATTTTTTAAAGCACGTAATTCTTGAATGACCGTCACTTTCAAGATGGGCGCTACAATAAGAAAAACTGATTTTTTTACACATGTCTTTTTTTCTAGAGCTTAGGAATGCTTGTTACAATTTACTGGAAAATTGTTTCTAAAAATGTATTTTTGCGGTAGTTTCCATTCCAGAAAAGAATTTTTTGTCCATAATCTTCTTTTAAAATAACGTTGACACTATTAAAATACTATTTAACTGGAACATAATGAGCATATATAAATTAACCGTGAACATGCTGTGTTTTTCCTCCTTCTTTGCAATCAGCGATGGTAGAATTTACTTCTAAAGGAATGACTAAATGATGGAGTGTTCTTGTTTCCCACAACATTCTACTCAATCACATCTGATTACATGAACAATATATTTAGTGCTTCATTCAATATCCAGTCAATTTTGTAGTACAGGGTAACGAAAATACTTGCATAATTCATTGTGGTTGTAAATGTCTTTCACTGGAGCAAAAGCATTGTATCAACCCAGAATTAAAAGACCAAAGAACGGGAAACGTACTGGATATTAATCTGCTGTCAGAATAAAATACATTTTGAGACACCGAGCAATGTTTGGTACTCGATCAGTACACATATTTGGGCATTTTCAAACCTAACCCATCACTTGTTTTGACCAGATGTTGAGCATCAAAATAATGCCCAGCAGGTATTCCCATTCTTGGACTGATTCCATAATAGCATAGAATAGCAAATTCACATTCTCATGCTTATCATTTCGTTTATTAGAGCAATCTGACAATGTAATTCTTCAATGTTCGATGAAATCTTTCCAAAACCTCTTGATTTCAGGGTGATAGATTGAAAATTTAAACTGCTGGATGCTTAATTCATGCATAGCTTATTAGACAAATCGAGACATAAATTTTGACACTTGTTAGACTGGACAGACCTGGGAAGACCAAAGGGTATAAAAAATAAAACTTTATCAAAGTTCTTACTGTGGTTTTAGTTTTAAAAAAATCTCTCAAAGGAATTGCATCCGAAGATCTTGTAGACATGTAGACATACACATTATGGTCAACAAGCACCGGTTTCCGGATTTATTCATTGGTAAGAGATCCCAATTCAATATATCATTACTATTTTGAATGGTTCATCAAATGCAGTGGTAGTTTTTGGATGAGCCTTATGTATTCTGGTGGGAAATTCGAGTATTAAGAAATAAATATGAGCCATTAAAAGCAAAGACTAGAGGCCTCTCTGCTGGAGACAAATATTCAGCTTACTAATATGGACAGTTGCTGCTAGATATGCAGTGAAAATAAAACTACTTCTAGCTTAGTGCAAACAAATGGGCAAATTTGCTACCTACGTTGGTAAAACAATCTAAAATAAAATGAAATTGGAAACTTGTAATTAACTATCTAACTTTACAGGAAGGAGAAAACTATAAGATTGAAAAGTGGAGGGATTGACAAAAAAAAAAAAAGAAATAAATATGATGAATGTAGATAATTTGAGTCTGTGATCACTGGTCTTGTTATTTCAGGAGTATTACACAACAAGCAAAATGAAATACATTTCTGAAGAACGTACCTTTTGATCTTTTGTTAATCTTCAGTGAGCTATACATCTGGATGTCGTTGTTTGCTTATTGGTGCAATTTTTCGTAGGTATCACTTTCTGGTGAACTGGAACTAGAAATTATATTACTAACTGATGTATGGTATTTAACAATGTTGAATAATTACATTTATAATGAAGTGTTATTTTGCTTGTTTTTTGTAAATCTTAACCAAGTATACAAAAAATTAGTTAAATATATGTATAACAACTGATTAATTCTTACTTCTCTTTCATTGCTTTTCTGTTCTGTTGGCACATCTTTTGTATCAAACAGCAAATAAAATAAAAAATAAAATTTGTATTGAACTGTTGAAAATCAAATTATTTATTTTTTTTACAGTAATTGGCATTACTTGATAGAGGAAGATTATCTTAGCAGAGGACGTTTGACAGGTGGGAATATTATGTCAAATATGTCAAGATGAATTCTGTCTTGAAAGGTATCGAAGGAAGATTTATATTTTGTAAAGTCTCCCAGAACTTATGTTCCATATATCCATTTCATTTTTCAGTCAGCAGTGACCCATGTACACAGGTATGGCATATGTACCGTTGATACTGAAAATAGTGTACTAATAACAGTTGTCTACTCTGGCTGTTGATGTCACCAAATTATATCCCTAGTGAAATATTATTAGAGAAATATACTAATATAGAATTTAGCCAGAGGACAAAGTCCTGGGGTATAAAAGGCCTTGGCCTATATCAGTAAACAACAAAACTGCTATTATCACTCTATCATTGTCTTTGAGATTGTGATGTTACAAATACCAGACTTCATTTATGTATGTATGTATGTATGTATGTATGTATGTATGTATGTATGTATGTATGTATGTATGTATGTATGTATGTATGTATGTATGTATGTATGTATGTATGTATGTATGTATGTATGTATGTATGTATGTATGTATGTATGTATGTATGTATGTATGTATGTATGTATGTATGAAAATTTATTTTAGTGTAGCCATAACGGTAGAAGGCATTTTACCTTCAAGAGGAAGCTCTCATCTCTCATGTTGCCTCTAATCTCTGTCATTACTTTAGGTGGCAATAGTACCCAATAGCCCGAAACTTGCAATCCCGTTTTGGACGTTCACAGGTGATAATAACAATGTCAAAAGTTTCACTTTATAACTCGCCATATTACAGTCATGGTCATTGTTGCTACTGCCTTTTGGAGAAATCAGACTACACCCCCCTAATACCATCTTACCACTTTATTAACAGTCAAACAAGTGGATGATAGGGTTTTTGTGGTTGTCCTTGTCGCTAGATGGAACATTGATCTCTCAATCATCTAATAGATATATCTTACTAAAGTTAAAATAGATCATATTGAAGAATCATAAGCTTGTTTATTCAATTATTCACAGTATTTACCAATGAAGCAAACCAGTGTTTAAATTAAATGCATGTAAGTGAAGATTCTAATGTACGCTGATATAGCATTTCTTCGATAAGCGAATATAAATCGACGAACGTTGTAATAGTTATTTTATTAGCTACCCAATGGTCATTTTAAGCGACATTCTCATGAGCATACCCACGGGGACAATAACAAGTTACAAATAGCACGTGAATGCAGGTAAATATTTCATAGAAAATGGCAATACATGTTCGGCAATCCAGCATGATTTATCAAAATGAAAACGTCTCATTGCTAAAATTATAACTTTCCCGAGACACAAGTAAAGGTAATAATATACATTGGAATGCCAATTTACAAACGCCATGGCTTGTGTAATACGTCATCCGAATTACAATTGCGTGTCCTTATTTATCATGCGCGTACAAGACGTTAGCTTATTTACGTCTACACCAGAATTAAAATTCCTTTAATCCAAGTGACAGAGAAACCTCGCGGAACTGCAGTCTTTATTTAACCTTCCTTCGTCTGATTTGCCTGGTCAAGACGTCACGTCATATTTTGATAAAATCATAAATATATTTGAGATATTTGACTAACAACATAATTTTCCATACAGTATAACCCAATGGAATAAAACCAGTGGTTAGATGGAACGCACTAAGGGCAGTTATTCATAGATGAAGAAAAAATGATTTTACTTCACGAAAAGGGTACGCCAAACTCAGAATTAAATATGTTCTTTTCAGCTAGGCTCTAAATATTGAAATTAGAGTCATAATAATTTTCTTTTAGGCCAAATATATTTCATACTTCAACTGAGAATTCGATTTGTAAAAACATAACGCATATTCATCAAAATAAATGGTGAACAAATTCATTATAATTCTCTCTCTCTCTCTCTCTCTCTCTCTCTCTCTCTCTCTCTCTCTCTCTCTCTCTCTCTCTCTCTCTGGTAGAAAGTGGAATGCGAATAAAAATGAAAACTAAACTTGGAACAAACGTGTGACATCTTAACATTTAGATGTACGCATTCCACCGAATCTTTTCATGGTGGTCAAAATACCATTTATACAAAGCTTTATTAGTACGTCGAAATTGTACGGTATATTTAGTTGGAAGGGGATCCAAACTTCAATCAATGTATTGCAATTAAGTGAATTGCTTGCTTCCATTTATTCATTTACTTTTAATGCAAGCTATTACTATGGGTCTAAAAACATTATTTGATAAGAAACTGTTTAAAGATCGATATACTCTTCGTGAACCTTTCACTATCATTATGTCGGCTAGTTGGGCTGTAGACTAATCGATAAATAACGACATTTAGCAACAGGGCATCAACAAATGCCTTTATGGCAGATCTCACGAACCACAACACCACATCTCTCTTTCCTTATCAATAAAGATACCAGGAAACACAAAAATGCCTACACTTAGGTCGATGACTTGGCACACACTATTTTATCTTTTTTTTTGCGTGGGTCTTTATGGAAGAGTTGGTTGTTTGTAAAACTATTATGTTTGTCGTCATTTTCTATAATATGTCCTTCTCATTTTACTTTCTTTTTTATACAGGAGAACGACGACGGTGGTGGTGATGGTGGTATACATCTCACTTAAGGGACATCTTTGGACGTTCTGGAGAATAAGACTAATCCTCATTGTTCGCCAGTGTTTTGTATTATAGTGGAATGCGTGCAATTCCAGTAAACTTTGTAACATGCCTGATCTTTCTTGAACTTTGATTTTGGATGCATGTACTTTGTGAATTGCAGACGCAGCAGCTAGAGAGTTCAAGGGTATCACCACTGAATGAGATTTTCCTGGAGGCACGCGTATCTATTTTATCAAATTAGGAAAGATGAGAAAGAAATCAGGTTTGGCTGGCATCACCAGTAACGGAGACGTGAAATAATCTAACGCTACTGAATTGAGTGGATATATGTTTGAGACTGAGTCATAATAGTTGCTGCAGGTTGTGGGATTGGGATGAAAGTTTTTGTCCTTGGCTCAAAGCCTCTCTTGCAGATAGATGCTGGTTTTTGGGTCTTATCCGGCGGATTTTGTTTTTCTGGTTCCTTTTCTTTTTTCAGGCTGTGACCTGGTCTTGACAGTACTGTTCTTTTTCTTCTGCGTAATTTTGGGCGGGAGAGAAGCTTTCTTCTTGGGGAGAAAATTGGGGTCATTTAGATCCCATTTTAAGAGGGATCAAATGATGACACCTCCTAGAGAAACGCTGCATCCAGCTTTCAAAATCATTTGCTCTTAAGTTTGAGTGCTGATACGGTGATATGCGATTTGCTTCAAGATTACTTTGCTTCTTTTATCAAAGCGTTTGTTTGATGCGGAATGTAAATGATGTCTTCCAAAAATTGTCATATTTTAAAATCATCATGAAACTTCTTTGAGACTGGCTTCTAACACACGAGCACCTATTTGATGATTTTTTCTGCCAATGACGCTGTACAAGGCACCAATCAGTTTAACGGGAATATGATACTTAAGGGACGTCATGTTAACGATGTGTGAGACAGACCAATATTGTCAGAGGTTTTCATAGATTTTCTCAGTTAAGTCGATTGGGACGTGTTCACGACATGCAGCAGTGGTCATACAAATGGGTATTAAATCGCACATAATCTAGGGTGATGGGTTAAAATTCACAAATAAACAAGCACCAGGGTTTTGAGTGTCATCGTTGAACGCGTGTGTCAGAAAAGGAGTTCCTAACTGTTTGGTTAACACTTGCACTTGCGATTTGTCTATAGGACATTTAAACAAAAACACCTAAAGAGCATTGATACTGATGGTACGATGGTATTTACTGTGATGAAACAAATTTTGAATGATGTAAATGATACTGTAACTACGATGATGCCCTTTCCGCGTAAACCACAGATTAATTTCTTCTTCTTATTTCTCCTAAATGTCGTCGAAGATAACCAGATCGGTTTGACTGGGGTCAGACAGGATCCGCTTTGCCAGGAATGCCTTCCACAAATGTAATCGCCTTGTCTTTCTCGCAGGAGTCTATACGCCGATTGCCCATATTTGTAACTCACACAATACGATGAGTTGGACGGTAAATCAAATGATGATTATATTCGATCAATTTTTGTCAACATCAGTTTTACCTGTACCGCCTAGTCGATCAATTAACATGTGAAATACACAAGGCCTTCCAACTGGCACTATCTAAGTTTTCGTCGATGACTTTAGAAGTGGAAGAAGAGGAAGCAGAGACAGCAGATGTAAGCATATTGTTAGTAATGTATTCTTTGAAACAAAAATTAGAAATACAAGAGTTCTATGCTCTTTGTGGACACATTTATTGCAAACAAATGTTGTTTTGTTTCAAAAATTGAACAAGAAAGACAAACAAATACATAAACCAAATTGGTAAGTACATCGATAGAATATAAACAAGTCACTGTGCCATAGTTTGAGTGTCTGAAGGTTAGTTTGTCATGTAATCTAAGTTTGGCACTGTCTTACAGGGTACTCCGGGAATTTAAAAATCGTATGTCGCCCAATAGGGATCGGCAGGTAACAAGCAATTCACAGCACACGTAGACCCCAATTAAATGGACACAGTTCTCGTAATAAGCGTTAGTAATCATCTAGTCTGAATAGTGTCATTGATTTCTTTCCACCAAATCTGTTGTATACAAACTGATAAAGGTTGTGGCATGTTATCCAGTATTTTATTCCCTTTTTCATTGAAGGTTATACACATACGTTTTGAACAGAATAGGTTTTATTACAGTACCCTACAAAAATTGTTTAGTCATTAACTCAAATAACACTCGTCACACATAAATGTCCACTTGAAAAAGGATTTGTTGGTTAAAAAGTAGTTATCAATACTCTAACTCTCCTGTTAAAATTCGTTGTTCTATGGCCACCTTGTAAGTAGAATTATTGACATCTAAAACATTTTGAATCTCACGTGATTCATCAATTTGTGACCAATGGAATACTTTGAAATTAACCAGTCTTCTTAAACAATTCAGGTACCAGTGTTTCCAACATTGGTGACGTTAAGGAATGCAGTTGTTCTATGCGTTGAACTTATATTTTGATAAACTCTCGGTTCATAAGTTCTGTAAACTCCACAGGCAAACCACCAATGTTCACTTCTAAGGTATTAATTCAGAGGTTATTGAGGCCGACCAACTTAAGGTAGGTAATGATAATGCGGAGACCAGCAAGCATGATCTAGGTAAGCGGAATCTTTCTGTTCCCATTGGTGAAGTGACACATTGCAATTGAAGCACTTGACCATATTACAAGGCACAACATAACATTCAACTTGGGTCACCACACTTGAATGATGTCTGTTTAAGTGTAAACATCTTTTTCGCTTAGTCTTTATAGTTACAATGGACTATCGGTCTTGGGCGTTGTCCATTTGTGTATGCTGACCACTATCGACGTGCCCGTGCGGTAAGGTGAGGTGATACACCTTTACCAAATGTCGAGTGACGATTTGATGTGTGGCAAAACATACAATCTTCACCACTTGACTGATGGGATAATTGGTAGTCAATCCTTTCACTTTACACTTCCTGTGAATTTCTCTTCGTTTATGTCGTAGCCGTAAAGTTTGACTACCACTATCAAATTTAGAATATTGTCGTCGGGGTGCACGTCCGTCCATGATCCTAAACGATTTCCTTTAATGTCAGGGCGTCGATGACATAGGCAATTGACATAGATGCAACTGTTCGTGTCAAAGTACAACACACTGTCTCCTAACAATTATAACACTTTGTGCAGGTTTTAAGGAGTATTTGGTACTCACGTAAGCCACAAAAATGACTTTTCCAGGTTTGTCGGCTCCCACAAAGTCCAGTTCATCTTCATTATTGCCTATATTAAAGGTCACAGGCCCCACTCCAACATTTTTCTGTTTACCTCATATTTACATTACATAATTCAAAGTGTTTATACTCTCACCGGAAGAACAAACAACATATCAAGTGTCAAGAAGAAATAATAATTTAATTACTAGAAAAATACGCATACAATGCAGTTACTTCCCCTTAGCAACGATTTCCTACCTATAGAGGACGCCATTTCTTACCACAAGACGTAGTACATGCTTCTTGTGGTAGAAAAAAATTAACAAACATAATAAACCATGGATAGGGATAATTTAGATGAAACTACTGAAAATTAATCTACTCCTCATCCTTATATCGATATGCTTACGCGACACACTAGATTGTGTCGCTTTCAAAAATATTCAGTTGTTTCAATTTATTTTGAAAATTGCCCGTTAATACAGGATATACAAAGGAATCAATGTTGCCTTTTCTATGTCGGCCGGCTTTATTTTAAGAAAAAGAAAACCGACACACTTATAAGAATCCAAATAAACCAAACTTGACTTTCTTATGTGGGCCGACTTCATAAAAAAATCGGCACACTTAAAAGATACTAAAATCAGTTTCCGGGGTTGTTTGCTTTGTAATAAAAAATAATCTTTGTATTTGACATCCTGCCGGAAAGTTTAAGGAAAGAGTTTACTGCTCGCTTCAAGTTGTCTTTATCCGTCACCCGGGCTTCTCTTTGTTTCCCATACGTGATTATAATGTATAGTTTGCATGGCAAATAGTATACACAAGAATGACGTGCTTTAATAACACTTTTGTAACCCATGCCAGCGAAAGGATTATTATTTGCACTCATAGTGGATGTAATTTAAAATAATTATTTTAATTTGCTAGATACCGTCGTACCGTCGTATAGTTAACTTGGATACAATACAATCTCAGTCAATTTGCACCATGTATCATCATACCTGAATGGAGATGCTTACAAGCAATCGGTTGATATTTTTGTCTCTTTTGTGATTGTGTTATTTACCATAAGCGATATACTCTAATATACAGTAAGGACGCATACGACAACCGGCATCCACTACATAGGTATATCTTTTTCGTGGCTATATTTGTTTCTCTAACACATTTCTTTCATTTTATTTCCAAATAAGTGTGTGTTTATCATTTTGTTTACCTTGCGAAGGGGGGTGGGTGGGTGGGTGGTGGAGGTGGGGGAGAGGGAACAATAAATACAACACAAAATCAATTACTTTCTCCTCTGTATGGAATAAAAGAGCAAATATGATTGAAGATATTGACTAGTAATGATAAGCTTTTAATTTACGCGCGAATACACTAAGACAATATTAAAAATTAGAACAAACAATAAAATTAACTGGTAAAAGTTTCGTATTGCAGCAACATTGACAAAATGCTCAACATTACTCTCTCTCTCTTTCTCTCTCTCTTGTGTAACTGAGTGTGTATCCTATGTAGCAGTGTTATCACGTGAAGCCTAAAATTAAATATATTTGTTTTAATATCTCATGTACACTACCCTTAGAAAAATGTATAGATATTCTGTAGAATATTATCTATGTTTTCTTGGTTAATAAATGAATATTGATAATTTGACTGGAAGACATAAATTCAGAAAATCGTTGTGCAAATGTATATATTTTTAGCATAAAAATGTATATAGATATTTTATTTAGAATAAGCCAGATATACATATTTGTGTTTTCTCTCATATATATGTACGTTGCAAAATAAGATTTTTTTCTTTGAAAGAATATCAATTTCGTTTAAATCTAGTATTTTTCCTAAAACCTATTTTTAAAGCGTATCTTACATAGTATATACTTGTTTTTAGAAAAAGAAATTGTTCAAACTATTGTTAGCCGATTTGTCTTTCGAGTTGAGCCGAATTGTTTTGGGCATAATTCGGAATTAATGATTTGACTTTCCCATCCCCTCAAATAATTCTATTTCACAGCTTGAATGCACTTTTTTCGGTAAACAGGGCTTTTTTATGAAAAAAAGAATCTTTTTTTTCCATAATCACTCTTTTGTTTACATCCATATGCAATACAGTGCATCATATTTGCTGTACAAAAGCACAATCGTAAGATATATCACAAATATATTTATGTTGGGAAATTAAACACTAGAATAGTTAGGTTGAGTAGGAGGGATAAATGTACGTCATATCCATGTTTGGCACGCGGAAACTACCGATTGCTTACGGAGATAGCGAAATAATTTTTACATCTATACAAGTGGATTTTTAAATATAATTAAGCATTTCTATGGTAGGAAAACATGACAAATGCGTTTTGTTTATGCCTATAATAATATCACAAGTTTCTACAATATAGGTGGCCGGTGACCTGTAAGATTTCTCGAAGGACGTTGGCGTGTTTCATGTATTTGGATTTGTCCTAAACCATGTGGAAGTAGCGGAAAAGATAAGACAAATACTCCGTCTACGGTAAACACGGTCGTGCTTCCATTTTGCCACACAAGTAGTTCAACATTAGTTTGGCAAACAATCGCCTTCCATCGTTTTCTTAATGTGGTCGAAAGTGACGTCTTCCTGCTCCCTGAAGTTTTTTTTTTGAATTTCTTTTGGTCTTTAGAAGTTTGGCATCACGACGGATAGCCGCTTCTTCTTGTTTCAGTTTCAAAAAGGCATCCACGTAGACTGCGATAATGCCCTTCTCGGTCTAGTCACCTGTGTTGTGCAGTTCTGTCTTCGGAATGTGGTAAATATTGTACACGTCTAACAGTTTGTATCCCAGTTCCAGAGCCTTAAACAATTCCACACTGGCCCACGTTCCTGTTAAGGAGCTTCCTGGTTGTGCTGGCAAGGTTTGTCTTGGTTTCCCGTTTTGATAAAAGTATGAGACAAGGGAAACATCAGTTTTCCTTGGCAATGGTGAGGTAAAACTGGATGTAACAAGTCAGCAGGAGACAAAACTTTACCTTTAATCAATTCTTCATATTGTTCATGTTGATGTATTTAGTCAGCCATTATTTGACTTTTTCACCTTTCTCCCCGTTGTCGTGGTACATCAAATTCTTCCTATTCATTCATCCTCCGTACAAACTCTCACTTGTTGTACATTGGGTCCAGCAGCTTGTAATTTTTCACCATACGTTTAAACTCGGAATCGGTTTTAAACGGTGATTGAACTCGTGTTCCCACAATTTCACCACTTCGTGTCATTAGTTTTCTAGCTTGAAGCGCCTCTAGAAAGTAGATTCGTACAAATCTTCCTTGATACTTTGTTATAACTGATTTTTGTTTTGCTAAACTATGGATCAAAAATGACACATCCGTAAAATAAGCATCCGTTAAATTAGTTCACGATTTCATGGTTTTCGAAATCCTAGTCATCCACCCAGTACGTTCTAGTGGTGTTTTTTCCTTTTCCGTTTAGGCGTATTAGATCTATTAATTTTCTTTGTCGTAGACGTAATGCAGCAAAGGTGGAGCATGTACCGAGTTAACTTTTCAGAGCGGATGACCGCCAGAGTGTTTTCAGGCACGAACTGTTGGTTGTACACTATGTAACACTTTGGCTTTGGTGCAAGCTCTTTTCAAAGGATTGCTCCCTCCATGCACCATGAACAGTTCATACTTTTCTACAGCAGTGCAGTAACATATCCACGTCAGATCGAAAATACTTTAACATTTCTCCATGAAAGTCGAAAAACGGTTTAGAGGAATGTGTGTTGTAACAAGCATCGAAATTTTCCCGTTGTTTGGTAAGCATATTGTCTGGTCTCCTGGTAGTGATCATCAGGCAAATTGGGTAAAATGGCGTGTCGATTGGTTTCGGTATTGAAAAAGTGCGGAATAGTCTTTGGCTATTTCTGTTATTCCAAACGTTTAAAGCATTTGGCTCAAAGGCATGGCCAAGAAACTCATCAAATCTTTAAACCGCATTTGTGCCAATTGTATAAAAATGATTTTCGCTCCATTGAAAGCGACTTCAGGATGTTCAGTGCTTTGTTCCGTATAGTGTTTTGGAGATGAAAGTTACCCCCATATCCCGAGAAATTGTGACCCATCATCGTGGTATAGTATTGTAAATCTAAGCAACGCACGACATCCTCTTGGCTCCACATATGGTCGATGGGGTCTAAGATCCATTGGGCTAAATCGGTCAGTGAGTGCGGTCCTCGAAGGACTTTTTTTCACATTCTCTAAGAACCTTGCTACAGTGACGTCAATGGCTAAAGGTAGGCACTTGGATGCACTTGACTTGGTGAGCCACGCAGAATTTAGGAAAGTGAATGACATTCTCTAAAATCATACATTCTAAATCGAGAAAAATAAAATTCCCTTTTTATGTCATCTTCCTCCTCCTCTATTAGGGTTGGTATTTTTAAATGTAGCATTCGTGTTCCATGTCCGCGATTGGTGACAAATGTGTCATCGCTTCTTTACTGGACATACGTGAGCCTTGGTACTTTTGGCACCTATGCCTTGTCTACAAGTAAGGGACAATCTCAGTATATGACAATCACTTTTTTGCGTCTTGCGTCTTCAAATATTGTTGGTAACAAGCAGGGCTGACAAACATGAGGTGACAAGCAGGACAATCCATCCTTAGCCAATGCATGGTTTAGAGTCCAAACACCCTGACCCTTTTGATCCACAATTCTTGTGTTGTTTTCCATTGTTATAGCCATAGCCACACTTCTAACAGTAATTTATGAATGCCAAGAATCCGGTGATACTGGTAATGGCATCGAAATGTTCATCATGATGATAGACATGAATGAATTTTCGGTATTTGAACTTTCTGCCTCGAAACAACGAAGTCCGCGTATTTCTTGAGGATGTACGTTCAAGATGTAAAGTGGAACTATGGTATTTTTTGCAATTAAGGAATGCCACAAGGATGTGTTGTTTGGACGGGCCTTTTTACTTTAGCAGTTCTACTCTTCTTTCTTTTTTGGCTAGGTTCGATTTTGAATTCTTTTCCACGCTCTTTTTAATTCAACTGCGTTATTCATATCATCGTTCGTTCGTCTCACCACGATGACTCTGGCCAAACATACCATATCGTCATGTTTGTTAATTTGGACGAGGCACGTTTTGGTGCTATCAAGGTTGTCCACGAATAAGAGATTTTTGAGTCAGGTGCGTTTATGAAGAGAAGCGAGGGCCATTTACAGTGTCGCTTTTCCATCGGTGATATGAAATTTGTCGTTGGACTGCTGCACGTGTTTGTTAAATCATGTATCTGCGATAGGATATTAATACGGAATAAAAAGTCACCGAAATGACGAACCAATATTTACAGTTGATCTAAGTCACTATTCTACTTTTAGTAACAGTACCACAAACCAAAACTTCTCTCTCTCTCTCTCTCATTTGCTCTGGTGGCTCGTTGGTTCGAACGTCCGCTTTGGGTGCAGGAGGTCGCGAGTTCGAACACAGGCTGAGTCAAACCGAAGACTTTCACAAATGGTACTAACAGCTGCTCGCTTAGCCCTAAGCTTTATGAGGCTATTGTTAGGACTGGTCGGCGTGGTTTCAGGATAATGCGACTGGATGAAACATTAATCTATATGTCTGCGGAAGGAAGCTCCAATGCTAGACGTCACTTTGAACTGTCGCAATGCAGACATCCTAAAGATATGACAGAAGTTTTTTTTAAACCTACGCTAAAAATCTCAATCGCACATACACTCATATCATATTGTCGCTCGAACTTTACTTTAGATATCATTAAACATCATTCAAAAGTCCAGAGGCATCGTGGATTGAAACAAACTAAATTCCTCGAAACTCGGCATTTAATAGATTTTAGCCCTAACTTGCTACGATGGTCCAGAGAGAGAGAGAGAGAGAGAGAGAGAGAGAGAGAGAGAGAGAGAGAGAGAGAGAGAGAGAGAGAGAGAGAGAGAGAGAGAGAGAGAGAGACAGAGACAGAGGGACAGAGAGACAGAGAGACATTGACAGGGATAAATAGAGATTAAGATAAAAGGAAAGAAATAGATAAACAAAGAAAGAATGAGACAGACAGACAGAGAGAGACAGAGGCAGACAGTCACACAGACACAGAGAAACAGAAGACATTTTCGTATTTTATTCATAATAAGCAAATTTTTGAACATTATATTATTTTTAAGAAACAAAGACAACAAAACATTAAATACATCACAGTATGTACCATGTGTACCACATTATCGAGAAATTTAACGCATAATATCTACATCAGTTGACAATTGTGTCATTATAAACATTGTAGATAAATCCCAAGGAAATTGCACACACCGTTACAACGAACAATATTCTTGTAGGATAAATGTTGCAAGGTCTATGTCAAGGTTTAAATCTAGTGTAAATTCCTTTGCTCTATCACTCCATATTTTAGCTTATTTTGTCCATTAATCAAGAGAAAGGAGGGGTACAGAAAGATAACAGGATTGTGATGAAAATCTGTACCAGATTAAATTCATTTGGAAATCGGGGATTATTAATACTTGTATTGCTATTTTCATAAGTCTTTAATGATCAATGTGTGGAGATTGAGCGTTGTTAATAGTAAATAAAGACGTGTTTTTATCTCAGAAGAAGCATCTAGTCTTCCCCACTCCCCAAATAACTATCGCAGGAAACCCTTACCCCTCCGAACCCTTATATGCTGACTTTTCCTTCTGCAGCTTTTTGTTGATCAAAATACTGACGTTTATATAAGGATGACGGGATCCTGATTTTGTCTGAGTATCTATGTTTATAAAGTTAAATTAATACAGAAATAATCATTATAAGTTATCTACAGCCTAATTTATCATGCAATAAAGTATAATATAGACACATCTCCCGGCGAATCGATAAACGAAACAAAACTTTAGAAATACAGAGGACTATCTCTGCATTACGATTTCATATACCCTCCCCAAAACAAACCCCTGGGTAAGAGCAATACGCACTAACCACGTTGTTTAACGTGATGAGAGTTTATATGAAACCTTTGAAGCTTAACAAATTGATATCTATGATTTATATAAATAACATTTTCAATATTGATTCGCTTTCTGAAACTCTTCATTGGCACACTGAACACAACGTTGTTAATTAACTTGAAAACGTTTACTCAAATTCAGTTTTAGCCACAGCAAGACGCTTCTTATTTAAGTCAATATGATTTGCCATCCACCTCGACTAATTAAACTTTAGTACGCGATGAACTTTCCTCAGAATTAATCCAGCATCTACTGTTTGTTTAAAGGTGTGTATGCATCATGCATTTAATTTTATTTAACAAATTTGAATCTATCTTATTAACAATATAGTTTTTGCTATTGCCATTGCTTGTTGTTGAGGCGATTATAAAATACAATGGATCATCATCGACTCTGCACAAATGAGTAGTCTTTATGTAGATCACGTAACAAGCAAGGATAATCGAGATCAACTTCAACAAAATAACTGATACTTTCTGGTACAATTATATATATATATATATATATATATATATATATATATATATATATATATATATATATATATATATATATATATATATATATATATATATATATATATATATATATGCTCTTACTATACGATTGCTCTAGTGACAACGAATTATTCTTTAGCGAAAAAGATAAATCCTCTGGTTATAACGAATATGATATTTTATGTAACAACAGTGCAGATGAAGCAGTTTACGATGGCGACGATATCGTTCACAAAACAAATTACAGTAGACAGACGACATTATCTTTCAATACAATGTCAAGTATCATATAGCTAAAAATAATAAAATTTAATTTTACTATTACCGGGCAACAAATATTTTGACAACTTATAAAATCTTTCCTTAACGTAAGCATAAGTGGCCAGCAGAGGTATATAAAATACAATTTTATTTTTGCTAAAATATTGAACTTGATGCCAGTCAATGGTGCAAGAAAATTATGTTCATTTTCCTTATGTAAATCTGTATTACTGAAATACGTGCAAATTAATAACAATATTACGGCAAGATTATATATTTAGTTGCTACCCAGCCATTAAATCTGTTGCTATATCCTCTATATTTAACTTTTATTGCCTTTCTTTCTAATACCTTTTTCATTAAAAAAATATAAAAGAATCATACTGGATACTCCGCCTTAGAACATTGAAACCAAGCGGTCTAGACCAAGAAGACTAGAAAATGAATACTATGCACTAGCAGAATTTAACATTTTCTAAATCTTCTTATTATCCTTCAATTTTTACTATAAGAATAACCGGTATAGAATCCCATATTCGAGATATAATCTGCGTTACATAAATTTACAAAAAAAAAAACAGATGTCGCTCTAGCTTGTAGACTTTTAGGGAATTATACAATGTTTTCAGTTTCCGCAACTAGTCTATACAAGCTGGTTGTATTTATAGTCTTTCCACATGTGGAGACAGCCATGTAGAGGTTTACAAACAAAACGTGTTTGTGTTTATTTGTTTTTCGTATATATGTTTTGTATTTGCCTTTGAAAAAGACTCATTAAGAGTCGAAAGCGCTTAGGCTAGTTAGTTACTAGTTTCGTACTGTTCGTCGTCAGTTTATTGCATCTATTTTAATCAATCCCTGACACACGTGATTCCTTGGTGGATCCAGTACGCTTGAAAGGGTAGTTATTCGCCATATGATTTGTATTCTTTATATATATATATATATATATATATATATATATATATATATATATATATATATATATATATATATATATACCAAAATTCAATTTGAAAATTTGTGTTAGTTGTAATAATGGAGGAATGATCAGGAATTGAAGCATCTGTTCCTAAATCTGATCTTGACAGACTGCCAGAATATAAATTTAGTGTTTCAATGCAAGATCTAGCTTTAACGATCCTTTATTGTAAGTGTTTGTTTTAAGGAATCACTTTTGCATAAATCGTTTTATTTTATCTTTATTTCATTATTAATATGATTATATTAATATCAGTCTAATATTGTGTTGAGAAACATCGTGTATACTTTGGTCGTAAATGTGACTCATGTGAGCACGTGCTGTGTGTGATGGTAAATTCATTACAAGTAAACATTCAGGAATAGCTATGAAAACGATTGGCTGATACTTGGTCAGGCAAGGAAAAAAACACTTTCCGAAAATATTCTAAATTTGAACGGAACATTACAAACTGTGCTTTACTGTCTAAAATCTTGACTTGTTATGTTAGTCTTCGTCTGACTTGGTCATCCGCCACTTTGGACCGATGTGAACTTCAGACTTTGTTTGTAACCTTTTAAAGGGCATATGTTTATCTTTAGAACACACAATAAGTATCGTTTCTGTAAATCGTAAGTGTTTTTCAACATATTTACATTATTTCATGTTTTCTAGGAAAATAAATTATTTTTGTTAAAATATATAAAGCGTGTTATCTTGTTGTCTTCACTCTTTCTTTATTTTACTTTGAACAACCGACCGTAACAAATAACTTTTTCTATTTGTGTTCTTCTTTAAACGTATCTATTGGATTGTTTTGCTCTTAAAATATATAGGTTGTTTTGTGTTCCTTTTAAAACATATTTAGTGTTGCTCTTAAGACATATTGCTTTAAGTTGCTCTGAAAACAGCTATTCATTTGTGTTGCTATTAAAAGCCAATTTGACGTAGTATTAGTTTTATCAGAAGAGAATAAACATTTTGACTGAAATATAATACTATCGTAGATACCAAAAATTATTTTTGTCAGGCAAAGGTTCCTTGTTTACTAATATCAGAAAGGAAATCAATGACGACATATACCTAATACAAATTAATTACAAGATCGAACATCATTCATTTTGCCCCATTTCAATAGATGACGCTCCTAGATTCATATAAAAAATAATAAAATCTATAAAACTGTTACTCAGCCTTAAAAAAAATTATTCAGCTCTTTAAAGTTACAACTTTATAACGGGGTATTTGTTGAAAAAGTGGTAACAGTCTTATGTTCTTAGTCACTTTTTAAAATGACATAAATTAAACTACAATTTGGTTTTCATCTTTATTCCCTGGGAAATCAATATTGGTGTTTCATAAATGTGAAAAATGTATAAGAAATAATTCAGGATTTAACGTCGCCCAATTATCAAGTCCTGAAAAAGAAAACAAAAATGATGACGAACTGTACTTTTTTAAAATGGTTAGTTACCTTAATCAAAGTCTAAATTTGTTTTACTGTCATTCACAGAAAAGTGGTATTTCTGTTCATACCAGACAACGAAATAATGAACTTTTTCGATGGTATTACAAATCTTCAGCAAACAATGTCCGATTTCCAGTAACACAAAACAACACAGACATGCATACATATATAATTTATATATACATGCATATATATATATATATATATATATATATATATATATATATATATATATATATATATATATATATATATATATATATATATATATATATATATATATATGCAATAAACTGACGACCAACAGTACGAAACTAGTAACTAACTAGCCTAAGCGCTTTCGACTCTTAATGAGTCTTTTTCTAAGGCAAATACAGCACATAGTTACGACAAACAAATAATCACAAAAACGTTGTGTTTGTAAACCTCTACATTTCTGCCTTCACATGTGCTAAAACTATAAATACAACCAGCTTGTATAGACTAGTTGCGGAAACTGAAAACGTTGTATAATTCCCTAAAAGTCTACAAGCCAAAGCGACATCTATTTTTACTATGTGTACATATGTAACGCAGATTATATCCCGGATATTTGATTCTATACCGGTTATTCTTATAGTAAAAATTGAAGGATAATAAGAATATTTAGAAAAATGTTAAATTCTACTAGTGCATAGTTTTCATTTTCTAGTCTTCTCGGTTTAGACCGCTTGGTTTCAATGTTCTAAGGCGGCGTATCCAGTATGATTCCTTTTCCTTCCTGGTTTCGGAACTCCAGCTGTGGTTGTTAGCAATAGCGATAAGTATTATATCACTGAAAGTGTGGCCAGGGGAGGAGAAGCTCGGTCGCAGAACACTTCTCCTTCCCTGGCCACACTTTCAGTGATATAATACTTATCGCTATTGCTAACAACCACAGCTGGAGTTCCGAAACCAGGGAGGAAAAGGAATCATACTGGATACGTCGCCTTAGAACATTGAAACCAAGCGGTCTAAACCAAGAAGACTAGAAAATGAAAACTATGCACTAGTAGAATTTAACATTTTCTAAATCTTCTTATTATCCTTCAATTTTTACTATAAGAATAAGCGGTATAGAATCAAATATCCGGGATATAATCTGCGTTACATATGTACACAAAGTAAAAATAGATGTCGCTTTGGCTTGTAGACTTTTAGGGAATTATACAATGTTTTCAGTTTCCGCAACTAGTCTTTACAAGCTGGTTGTATTTATAGTTTTAGCACATGTGAAGACAGAAATGTAGAGGTTTACAAACACAACGTTTTTGTGTTTATTTGTTTGTCGTAACTATGTGTTGTATTTGCCTTTGAAAAAGACTCATTAAGAGTCGAAAGCGCTTAGGCTAGTTAGTTACTAGTTTCGTACTGTTCGTTGTCAGTTTATTGCATATATTTTAATTAATCCCTGACACACGTGATCCCTTGGTGGATCCAGTACGCTTGAGAGGGTTGTTATTCGCCATATGATTTGTATTCTTTATATATATATATATATATATATATATATATATATATATATATATATATATATATATATATATATATATATATATATATATATATATATCTGTTTAAATGTTACCTTAAGTAAACAAACTTACCAAATAATCTGGACATGAATAGGTCTCCTAAGAAATAGTTCTTATTCAGCCTCAGCATCTTTACGTAGCATATATAGGATGTAAATACAACACGAAAAAAAAGTTGTTAACGTCTTCTGTACAGTCTATTTTTAAAATCAAGCAATACACATATCAGGTCATCAATGCAATGAAGCAAATGTGGAACTTTTTTAATCCGGCAATCATATTTCAAATGCAAATCATATTTCACATCTAAATCGTAGCAATGTAACGTTTACAGTTAGTTCTTAAACACACATTTTAGGGAACTCGTATATTCTACTGTCGGCCTGCTGTACTCTGTACCGTATCAAACAATGTCACAGATTCACATAGTATCGATCATTCTGTTTTGAAAAATGATTTTGTGTGTTATAAAATATTCTGTTTATTCGGATAGAAGCTTTCTCTTTGATTTATATTTTGTTAAACGTACAATCAATTTTTACCAATTCAAGTTTGGGACTATATTCCAATCACAACAAATGAAAGGTCAGAATGAACAAAATTATTCGTTCTTTATATATATATATATATATATATATATACATATATATATACATACATATATATACATATATATATATATATATATATATATATATATACATATATATATACATACATATATATACATATATATATATATATATATATATATATATATATATATATATATATATATATATATATATATATATATATATATCTTGTTATGACCCTGTAGTTAAAGTATGTATGTATTAAGGATGCATTTTGGATAAATCTTTTTATTCCATTTTATTTAATTAAATATAATTAATAATATGATTATATTACTATCAGTCTAATATGTTGTTGAAAAAAGTGTTTAATTGAGTCGAAGATGTGACTCATTTGAGCACGTGCTGTGTATGATAACAAATTCAGGTAAACATTCAGGAATAGCTATGAAAACGATTGGTTGATACTGGGTCAGGGTTTCCAAATGTCCATAAGAATTACGAAATTGCATGCGTCCTCGTGCGCGTGCAATTCAAACAACGTATTAGCTTCATTTATATGTTTGAGATTTTTGTAAGACGTACACAATCACGGACAGACAGTCGTAGTCGAGAGTCCATAGTCGACAGTCGTAGTAGACTCATACTCAGTCGTAGAGTCGTAAAGTCAGTTATACAACTTCTTTTACCTTAGAAAAAGTATTTTTGTACTTGAAAAATTTGTCTGTTCGTATGTCTACGTAGAACAACATGTCTTGTTAGAGAAGCTATTTTTACTTCGTTTATTTTGGATAATTGTTTTCCTGGAGAACAACTTTAATGATTTGAACAATGACACTTTTCCCGAAAGCATTCTAAATTGGAACTGAACAACACAAAATGTGTTTTATTGTGTTAATTCTGGAATTTTCTGTTAGCCTTCTTTTGAATAGGTAGGTCATCTGCCATTTTGGACCGGATCTTCAGACACTTCAGACTGTGTTTAGAACTTTTTACAGGACTTAAATTTCTATTTTGAACAAAATTTGGATCATTTATGCAAATCGTAAGTTCTGCTTAAATTATTTACATTATTGTATGTTTTCTAGGAAAATAAATTATTTGTTAATATTTACAAAGCTTGTTGTCTTCACTCTTTCCTTTATATTACTTTGAACGAACCGATACGTAACATAAAAGAATTAGTCGCTCGTCCTTTGGAATATTTGAAATTGGCTAAAATTGAAATTTAAATTCACTTTATTTGAAATTTTAGTGAACACAAGAGGCTTATTTTCTTAAAAATGTCACGATTGGAGTTTTCTTTCTACTCCATCCAAAAGAACAGATGGAGAGTTTTAGGAAGGATGATTTGCTTGAACTTGCAAGAAAGTATGAACTATCTGAAGAATATATATATATATATATATATATATATATATATATATATATATATATATATATATATATATATATATATATATAAGCCTCATTTCGTTTTGAAGCAAATGTCTTACATTCCAAAAGCAAAACTGTGGAAAGACTAACCAAAAAATATAATTTTTTAAAACCTCTTAACTTTACATGACTCTGCTTACCAGTGTCGCACCTAACTAGTTTCGAGATTATACAACTGGCAGCTAGTTAGTATTTTTCTAATCGACCACATGGCTCCTACTGCTGCTTACAAATTATACGATCAGTCAAATTTAGAGATCTACAATATATATGCCAGGTGGTCTGCAGATACATATATATACATGTACATATATATACATATATATATATATATATATATATATATATATATATATACATATATATATATATATATATATATATATATATATATATATATATATTACGTTATTTTAGACCTATATTTTACGTTATTTTAGACCTAAGTATGTTTGTGTGGTTTATGTGGTTTATATGGTCATTATCGTGTAGTACCTTTGCATTTTGCAATGTTACGTATTGCACTACACGTGCAACTAAATCCCTTATAGAGTATTATGAAATACGTTGTAAACAAACCATTATGTTTTAGTTAATAGACTTTGCTTAAAGATGAACTAAAACAACTATTTCGTCTATTTTAAAGTAGAGATGATAAAGCGAATGACGTGGAAGAATTTACTGAGTCATAAATCAAACTTTCAATCGATCATAGGCATTAACCTGATATTCACAATCTTAACAACAAATTTAAACGAATGGTTCCAGAGATTTGTAAGGCCTTCGCCCTTCGGTAATCCTCAGCACCGTCTACTTTACACCGTAACAAGTATTATTCAGTATTAGCCCCCTCCCCCGTAATCCCACCGCCCCTGTGGATGTATCAGTGGGCTCCACATCCCCACACTTTGGGAATTACTGTTTTAAAATGTTATTTAGGAGAAATGTTAGATGTTATTCCTAAATGGATTAGTTAACACAAAAAACGTATAAGTCGTGGACATAGCTGTTATCTCTACAAAGATCATGCAGGTGACAAAGCATAAACAAATCATTTTTAGCTGATGATAAGAATGTCAAAATAATAATTATATCTTTGCATTTTGAAGTGCTTCAAAAATGTACATTCTTAGTTTGGTACATTCGAATTACATGAGCGATCACCTGGGTAGTTGAACGATTACACACGATTACAGACCATAATTTCGAAAACATTCTATCCTGGGTAATAACACGGTTACACACCGTAAACAGGACCAAAAGTTTGAATACATTCCATCCTGGCTAGAAAAGGATTACACACTGTAAAATAGGACCCTAATTACGAATACATCCCATCCTGGGTAGTAAAACGATCACACACCGTAAATAGGACCATAATTTTGAATACATTCCATCCTGGGTAGTAAAACATTACACACCGTAAATAGGATCATAATTGGAATACATTCCAACTCGAATTAAAAATTTAACGCATGTGATATTTTATTGCGTCTATTGTTAATTTCAATTAAAAGAGTTGTTTTGTTCGCATATATTGACTCTAAACAATCAGTGACAGTCACAGAAGAACATCTAAAGGAGCTACTTCATGCGGAAGTGATCTAGCTAATAATTCATTCCTTTACAAGCAGAAAAGCACAATTGAGAAGAATCGACAAGCTATAATAAAATCCACTCATTCGAGACAAACAGGAAACGTTGCCCATTCAACACAATATGACTCTGGATTTCAATTTTAAATATATCAAAAGGACTATTTGTGTTATAAAAAAATCCGGAGAGTTAGTAAGTTCAGAGCTCGCTGGGCAGTGCTATATGGGCATTATTATTGTAAATATTGTAATAAAATTATGGTAATGCGCATTTTATTATAGCGCTCAGTTTAAGCAATTATTAAGTATGTGTAATTATTTGTTTGATTATTGGAATTCGGTGAAATGTGAAATATTCCTTAGCCCGAAATAATTAGCCAATTATTATTAGCAAACGTCACGAAGAGAAAGTGTTAGTGAGTTTTCAAGATGCCATGGTCAATGAATAGCAAATTCATACCCAATCCGCATGCCTGCCTCTGGAGTGATGTAGCACTTTATAAAATCTAGTGGTGTACATTGGTATTGTCACTGCAATGGCAGTTTTTATGGTAGGAAACCAGTAAATTACACATTGGAATAAATGAGAAGGGACTCTGCAGATACCCTTTATTTTACCATGGCTGCAGATGTGATGTAGTTTTACTGGCGTGGTGTGTCTTGAAACCATAGTTTGACTGGCCTCAGGTTGCGTAGTTAAAAGTCACCCGTGTTAAGTATAGTTGTAGAATTTCTATGTGAGAGTACGGAAAGTTGATGTAGAGAAGTTATGCGGATGTTTGGTTGATGGATAATTTGCTAGTTGTGAATAATGTTGTCTTGTTTTGATTAGAGTAAAATTTATGTATAGAATGGATACGTCGAGCTTTCCAACTTACAACTTAAGTTGTATAGAAGTCTTTGGAAATTTGGGGTAAACTTATTGACTTATAGCGGGAATCACGCCAGGGTTTTGACACGGTCGGTCAAGCAAAGTCTTCTGGCTTGTAACAACACGTATTGATGGATCTACGGTTGTTTATTTATTTAGAATACATCAACAATTCCATTTCTTTGATTCTTATAGTGTATTTGTAGATTTAAGTTATTTTAAAGAAAACAAATTGAGTATATGATAGATCTCCTACTATATTTTTAGTGGATCATGAGATGAGTTTTGGGTTTTTTTTCTGAGCAAGGTCATTCTGAATTAGTCTGAAGAACTTGTTAATATTTTCACATACAAACGCAGTAACCGATCGATCCTTGGATTTGTAAGTAACTATAATAACGTAACTAACTGGTAAATCAAGATAAAACTAAAATCCCCTTAACATGTAAATAATCAATGGAAGCATCACCAGGTGTAAGCTTCGTCTGAAAGTAAGCTTCCTGTACTTACGGTTTATTGCCAAGAGATGCCAACAAAAATGTATTTTACAAATGACTACGTAATATACGTTTTGAAATATAATGCCTGAAAACACAGGGAAACACAAGATTTTTTGTTGTTATACTTTTCTTGAAGCAACATTTGGACACTACTGTTCTCCATTTTCATACAGAGCATGCTAACTCCTCTGGATGTCACACAAATCACATACCCTCATATGCTAGTCATCAAGAATGTCGTATTCTATGAACTATGCAAGCTCAACGTATGTAGATAACCAAACTTATTAGAGTAATTTAAAGAGCGGACGAAATTTATGACCAAACCTATACTTAATGCAGACATTTCACGGCATTCGTGTTGCTTATATTACAATCGCTTAGAAAGTAAAAAAAAATCAGAAAATATTGTGAGATGCGGTAAGGATTTTCAAGGTCAGAGCAATCGAAGTTCAGATATTTAAAAGTGAATACGGATATAAATTCGTATTGCTGATATTTTTGGTAGTTTTTCATATACGTTTTGTTTTCAATTGTGTCGTTGTGTGGTTCACTTAAGTATTCCAAAATGGGTTATATACTGTCCAACTTGATATATGCTAAATGTTTCAAAGTAAGATACAGACTATTCCAAACCTGTGCTAACATGATTATATTGTTTCCTTATTTACAAATTTAGATATATTCAGGTCTGCACAATGTTGTCAGAAGTAGGCAATATTATCATATTATCCACTTTAATGATTGTGTTCTTTACCTATTTATATATTTAACATATGTGTCTTTCACTATCCTCAACGTAATCTTTATTTCAAATGATTGTATCTATGATAACATATGCATCGTAGTGTACATGCCACAGCAAAGAAAAACTTACCGCACTAAGTCCAGGACAGCTTATTAATCTGTTAATTGGTCCACATTTGCCTGCACAATAATGAGGACAGAGAACCGAAGCGAGGATCTGATCGTAGCAAAGGCACACCTCCTCGTGGAGTAGCTGACACATCGATACCTTAGTCAGATCCCCACAATGATCATTATCAATTTTCACTACATCCGTACCTGCAGTATTGTAAAGTATGGCATGATAAAAGCTGTCTTTACATTCATATTATTACTCCAAGACTGAAACTTAGCGAATAATATCTATCTATCTATCTATCTATCTATCTATCTATCTATCTATCTATCTATCTATCTATCTATCTATCTATCTATCTATCTATCTATCTATCTATCTATCTATACTTATATCTATCTCTATATCTCTCTATCTCTATATCTCTATCTCTATATCTATCTCTCTCTATCTCTATCTCTATATCTCTATCTCTCTATCTCTATCTCTATATCTATCCCTATCTCTCTATATATCAGTAACTCTGATAATGAAAGCGGGTAGATATGATTTTCTTACAGTTATACAACATCACCGGGTTAACCATGAAAATGATCACAATGATTCAGAACTAACGTGAAATGTTTCCTACGAAGACAGTCACAATTCCTGTACAACAATTGTGAAGAGACCTATAGAGCAATAATTTTCTTTGTCCACGGGAGGTATTTTTGTTCCCATAGAAATCAACAATATTTTACTAAATCCACAGCGGCGTAATTTATGTCCAGTTGTCTCTTCCTCAATAGTCAATATTAATGAATTAAATACCTAGGTATATATGCATTTGTGTTAGCAGATCACAAAATGATATTTTGTGCAGTGATTAACGACTCGTTAGAGAAATTCTCCCTGGGTAAATCCTAGTGAAATAGGTTATGTATTCCCTCCTCATCGACATCATCCAAAATTGAAAAATGTTGGCATTTGATTCATTGATTTCCACCCTTCTCCAAATAATCTCTGGCAAGTTTTGAATCAGAAAAAATTAACTGCAACAGTTTTTCAACGACTACGAGTTAAAAACGTTAACGATTATTGTCTAAAGGTTTCACGATGATTAATATTTTATCTGATCCTTTTTTTAAAACATAATAAAAATTGGTAACAAATAAGATTATTTCTATATTATATACATTCATGAGAAAAATAAACATTTTGTTATATGTAAATAAAAATTTGGATGACATAGGTGACACCTAATGAACATATGCATTTCAATCGGATCTAAACATTTCAAATGTTTCCTATCTATACTAACAAATATTTATTAATCTCTTCTGGACTTGTGAATACTACTAATTGTATTAGAATTACAAGTTATCATTCCTCAGATATCCAGCCACGGTAGTCACTCGTAGAAAACAAAACAGATGACTGAGGATTAAGGTTGCGTTTACCAGAACTTATGTATCTTCTCAGTTGTATTACATTTAAAGTTTCATCACATCTTCCGACATACCCACAATGTCAAACAGGACCACGTGCACGTTGAAAGCACCCGTTGCTCAAAACAATGTTATCCGCGCAAAAGAAAATTACTGAGATGCATCTGCTTCGATTCTCTCTGATAATTACACATTATTCTGAATAACTATTAAAGTACTGTACTAGGTTGCTTTATAATCCAATAACAAAATTATAACCCAAAAATAGAATTCTATCTTAATCTAGGGTGCACAATTCGTTTAATAACCTGAAAACTGGTTTCAAGAGTACATATATTACTGCATACCAATGCAGGATAAAACATTTCCAGAAAACTACAAACATCATACATTAACATTACAATTCATACTCAGCTGGTTAACAATGAATGCACCAGCTGATTCGCTCGTGCAACACATACATATGAATATCGGTCTTGCGCTCAGAATCAATCACATATGAATCATTTTGTAAAGAAGATGTGAATCTTTTAAACAAGTTACTGTATTTAATGTTCCCAAACCCTTTCCAATCAGAACACAAAGTAGTGGGACCATTTGACTTCAAATAAACCAAGTAGAAACTACATATTGTAATTAATTATGATATGTTATGTTGTATGCTTATAGTAAAAAAATAGAATATATAATCATTGTAAGACAAAGACAAGACTTGGCAGGTGAAATTATTTTATTTTTCTCTTTCTTTTATAATCATGTGATCCTTTGGAATTTAAACAACATTTCATAGCATGAATTTAATACAAGTTATAACATATTGCATTTTGTGTGTGGAAATTTGTCTCTTGTACATTATAACCATGTAGGTGGATATGAGTGTTTATGCGGGAGAGAGATAGAGGAAAAAGTCAGAAAAAGTTCCAATTTAAGGAATTACAAGTTCATCAGGTTCGGTGGTGATACAAGAAAATGCGGTCAACGTTGTTTTAGACCAAACTGATTAAATGAAGAAAGACTAAAAATAGTCTTGTAATTTCGCCCGGGTAAATTATATAATCAGCATTGTCTTAGAATATTTCCTTTAGTTTCCATAATTTCAACAATTGTTGCCTTAACTAAAACTATTAAAGTACTGTTGTAATGATTATTTTTGCCCCAGACATAATTTGCTTTATTTGATGATAAAACTCAAGGCGACAAATATTGATACAATAAATTCCCATCCAATACCATTCATGCATTACACACATATATTCTAGAGATTCTGGAAGGTCATCTCCGTCCGTGCCTTGTCAGATGAAAGGTGAAAGGATAAATTAACCATGCAGTGGTAAACAAAATGAGCACTGTGTTTAAGAAACACAACAACGAGTCCTTTAAGATCGACGAACTGCTTACAATAAATGATGAAACATTTTATGATATAAAACATACGAGTTTATCTGATAATTTTATCGGAATAAATATGATAGCATAGCATAATGAACGACAAAATTAAGAACGTTACAATCTGCAATTGGTAATGTACAACATACAGCTACACATGCAGTCAAGGATGTAGTGAATGTGGATCCATTTATTACCAGATATGACGTTAAGTGTATATATATATATATATATATATATATATATATATATATATATATATATATATATATATATATATATATATATATATATATATATATAATTGTAAGTCACGATGCTTCGTTACATGTTAGAATTAACAATAACGTTACAAAGGCCCCTAATTTGAGACGGGGCGTAAATCAAGTTGTTCCAGACGAAATGAGAGAATTTGGTTAAAGCAAGGAACAGAACAAACAGAAAACAGCTCTTCCGAAAATAGGGTTTCAGTCTCATTACAGGATAAAAACATCCATAAATTAAAACATTTCTATTATCAAAACAAATTTGTATCCAATACGCATCTAGTACCAATTTGACCTATGTTAATGTTATACATCGTTTGCTGTATGATTCAAATGCATTTCTCAATCCATTAAAAGTCTAAATAAGATCATCATGACACATCCCCTTAAATATTCAGGAAAGCAAAGTAACAAACGTCATCCTACAAATTATATCGAATCCTTAAATCTTCACCAAATGATACCCATTAATTTTTATTATCCCTGTAAGCGTCCAGAAGCAAACTTTATTTTTTCTCCTCCGTAATATCAATTGCCATCATTGTCTGAACATATGGCGATAATGATGTGAAGACATTTTATTGGTTGCTTTCCTAAATACAAATAAAGTTGTTTCAGTATCCTTTGAACTCGTTTTGACTTGAGTGTTTATAAATTATCAAATATGAACAGATTGCTCTAGTGATAGTTTCTGAAAAACGCAATTGCCATACTGCAATCTATATAATAATAATATTTAAACCAATTTACAGTTTAGAGTATCTGCGTTCTTCATTTGAAGTTAAAGTGACAACAGCGCAGAATGGACAAAGTTAGAAAAAGACAAGATGTCCGATATATTTGATTTAGAGAACAAGATTTGTGCAAGCACAGTTTATAATATATTATTTGTACATATATTACACTATTCCAAGATAAGTTTAAGGAAAACTGATTTATATGTATAGCGTCTCCAATTCATCTATCATTTCCCTAAACTTTCTCACAGATGGGGAGCGCAGCGTATCATAAATATTTATCCATTCTCACGGTTTATGATGTACGTAGTTACACTGATTTAGGGTATAGCTAATTATCACGATAAATTTCCAGGAACTGCGAGAAGTTTGTTATTAGTCAGTCCAAGCGGAATACATATATTTCCAAGTACAAGGTGTTAACCGTTATTACACCATTGAATATAAATATATGAAATTAAACTAATGACGGTCGTAATGACAGCTAGTGCCCACTGTTTTTTCTCTGGGAGTATTGATTTGATATCACTGTCTAGCAGGTTCAGAATTAATTTTCTTGCATGTCTTAGCATTCACATTTGTCATCAATGATGAATATATAAACACATATGCGAACGGATCTTCTGAGTCATACCCCTTAGTTTTCCAATGCCATTCACCGTGAAAGAAAGCAGCATGGATCTAACTATAAACTGGTTATAATGTTTCATCCTCTAACTATATAAAAACTTACTGAGAAGAGCAAAACATATTTATACCCAGAATATGCTTTGAGAGCTATGTCCATCCTTAATAAGTGGGACTTAACCTTTGGATCATAACATGGAAACTGTGCAGATAACAGATCTTTATTCATTTATATACATTTATTAAACATGGATTAAGTTAGGTTATAAAATGCAAATGACGTTTCTCATGGATTGTTCCTTTTTTCATACATGTCACACACACACACACACACACACATATATATATATATATATATATATATATATATATATATATATATATAGAGAGAGAGAGAGAGAGAGAGATAGATAGATTGACAGACATACGTACATACACACAGACACACAGACACACAATGATACATACATACATACATGCATACATGCATACATACATACATACATACATACATACATACATACATACATACATACATACATACATACATACATACATACATACATACATACATACATACATACATACATACATACAGAGAAACAGACAGACAGACAGACAGACATACCCACGTACATAGTATAATGGGAAAACTTTTGCAGTGCCTTTCAATTGACTATTACCATTACATTCGTAGGGTGTCTTCAATGACAATCGTAAGAAAATTTAAACATACCACAGAAACTGCACGTCTTCCTACAAAAGTTCGTAGCAGCTGGTAGATCAATGCAGATAAGAGCCTTAATTTCTGGATTGTTGCAGCTAAAGTTGGCGACGTCCACACAGGGCTCTTTAAACCAGAAAATCAATTGATGGAAAATACTTTAGTATATGTTCTTATCATGTTTTTATGCTCTATATCAAATAAAAAGCTCAATATTTGTAACAAAGCAGCAAGTGCAAGCAATAGCTCCAAGTAAATTGTTTCAGAGCGTAATGTATAATACAAATCTATTTGGTGCCTCAGTAACAATATCCAACAAATCTTACCATGTTTTATTAAAAATGAAATAAGATAGGGCGCAATCGATAATTAATGGTCTTTGTTTCAACAAAAATGTGACAATTCCAAGCATTTACTTGCTGTTCAAGATCCCTGTCACTCTTTAACCGCCCATTCCTTATAATCCAGACAGCTAGACGGTTGTTCTATAGAACGTGTAAAACTAATTGACCTAAGTTATTATGCCGACGATGAAGTGCTCGGACCAAATAAATCACCAGCATCAAATACATAGGTAAACATAGCACAATTATTATGTCGATTATGAAGTGATTGGGCCCAAATAAATCTCCGTCATCAAATATATAGGTATTATAAATTACAACAAATATAAAATCTTTCGTCGATAAATGTGATGCTTATGGCATGTGGATGGGATATGCAAAAGATAAACCAAGAACAATCACGTCAACTTTGTTAGTAATAAGCCTCCTCTCTGCTCAATTTGCTAATAATGTGTGATGTCATTAAAAGTCGTATATTGTAGCAGCCATTAATAACCACACTGAAATGCATTCAATTCGAAAAGGATCGATTATTAAAGCGATATTTATTCCGTACAGACTAAAACATCCAAATTATTTTATATAGAGATTAGAAATCGTGGCTTAGATCCAAATTTCTGTTTTAAATTTTATTATTTATTCACAAATATCTTAAATGACTTATACGTAATATATACAGAGAAATGTATGCTTTAATAATCTGCAATTAAAATAATATATGAAAACAATGTATATGTTGCGATTACTGATTATCAGGTGATAATCCGAATATTTCCTGAATAGACTTAGATAAAACGTGGTGTAAGTGAGAAATATCTTATTAGTATTGAAACCATGTTTCGTTACTTAAACATTTTTTTTTACAAATATATCAATTTTATCTACTCTTTTTGATCAAATATTAAATATTCAACTCAAACTATCCCGTGTTAAGGATGAGCGTTCTTCCGATTTCAGAGCGTTTGTGGTGTTGTAATGTGGATATGTTTGCGCCCTTCAGAATCAATCAAACCAAAACCTCAACATATTCTTTGAGCTCATGTCCATGACAGTAATGACTGTGCATATAGATCGAAGAGTATAGGATGTATGGCCTTTTGCCACCATTTTTAACCATACCGGTTGAGTAAAGGTGGGCAGAGATGTTTGATTTTCAGAAGTATTAATTCATATAGGCAAAAGAAAATATACCAAAGAAAGATATTGCTTGTAATATACAGATGCTTCACCTTGACTAATGGTTGGAGTCAGTGTGCTTATCGTTCTAGTCGCTGACATCATTCTTGTAACACCAATAGTGCTCCTCGCTGTAAGCAGATAAAGATAATAATCAAATAATAATAATAATAATAATAATAATAATAATAATAATAATAATAATAATAATAATAATAATAATAATAATAATATATTATTTTGCCATAATGACATAATTATCAAATAGATAATTGAAATTATTTACCACAATTGAAACAAATATACAAAATATACATTTTATGAGTTAAAATCTCAACAAATATCTTCAGAAGAAAGGGAAACAAATATAACATCGTGAAAATTATAGACAGTTAAAATGCTGGTTCATAAAGATTTATCCCAGCTACCTTTCACAACTGTAATGCGGTCGTAAAATTCAGATTTACATATAGTATGTATGATTTATCAATGATATACCACGAGATGAATAACTACAGGCAGATGTGTATTGTCCGGCTAAATAAAGTCCTCTCATTGTGTCTGCTACAAAATATAGTTATATGCCTTTGGTGGTTATTCAAAATCACTGTTGTATATTGATAAGTTGAATAGCGACACAACAAGAGGTAATTAAAATATTTTAATATATTTATATTTGATGCAAGTCTAAGTCTCTCTCTCTCTCTCTGTCTCTCTCTCTCTCTTTATCTGAAATTATCTGGGAGGTTTATCTTAACTTTTGCCACAATTCAAACGTGAGCACCCTTCCTTGTTCTGACTCGGTTATTTATTAATCTAGGTATTGAGTCTAAAACCTTTCTACTTTCTGAGTTTGTTTTCCATTTAACGCTCCATAATAATGTCCCGGCTTTTGAAAACCTTCTTGCACTCCCTACCAATTTCAAAAAAGAAGTATTAAGTACAAACCTGAACACAAATTACAAGTCTTAGGACAGAGCTGAGCTGCTTGTGCGTTTCCACAGATGAATTGCTTCAGCATATCACATTTAGCCATGGGGTTATCCTCACAAGTAGCTGAAAATAAAATACCGCGAAGAAAAAGCTAATAAAAGCTTTCAATTACATAATTTAATTTTGTTTTTCAGATGATAGATATAAAAGAGAAACGCAAATATTGAACAGGTCTGACATGAGTGTTATCAAAGTGTTGCGTTTCAAAATTTTTGCTGCTGAAATCTTAGATTGTGGAAGGAAAACTTTCAGCAAATTCATTTAAATTATTGTTGGTTATGACAGTAAGATAAATATTTCATAACATTGAATTCTTCTCCATAAGAAATGTTAAGAAAGGATGCTTAGCGACAAAAAGTACATATTATAAATAACTTATAGGATATATCCTTTATATATATATATATATATATATATATATATATATATATATATTTCTATATCTTTATCTATCTATCTATCTCTCTCTCTCTCTCTCTCTCTCTCTCTCTCTATATATATATATATATATATATATATATATATATATATATATATATATATATATATATATATTAAAACAAGTAAATCTACAATATTATATAATATTATGATGGGTGGGTTTTAACTGATATTGTAGTCGAGTCTTTGCTTCAGGTTAGTAATAAAATGTGAATCAACATTACAAATTATTGCAAGGAAGTAAATTATCTAAAAGGTCGACAAAACTTAATACATGTTACAGTTCCGGTTACCATTGTGCACTGGCGGCTTGATATGAACCGGAGACATCAAACTGAAACCTTTGAAAGAAAATGCAATATATATATATATATATATATATATATATATATATATATATATATATATATATATATATATATATATATATATATATATCTGTGTGTATGTGTGTATGTATGTATGTATGTATGTATGTATGTATGTATGTATGTATGTATGTATGTATGTATGTATGTATGTATGTATGTATGTATGTATGTATGTATGTATGTATGTATGTTTGTATGTATGTATGTATGTATGTATGTATGTATGTATGTATGTATGTATGTATGTATGTATGTATGTATGTATGTATGTATGTATGTATGTATGTATGTATGTATGTATGTATGGGGGTGCACGTGTATATGTATGCTTTTTGATGTAAGCGGTTATTAAATGTATTATTCATGATTTGAAATCGAAATAATTTGAAATAAAATTCCTGATTATGACTACCGTTTGATTCCGCTGATATCTGAGCTTGAGTAAATAGATTTGATTTCCAAAATATTTTTTTTGAGATTGGGTTTCTTTGTCATTAACAGTATCCATTTATGATATATGATACATCTATGTGTTCCTTTATTTTTACTTACACTGTTACTGGTATTGATAATTTATCCTCTTAATCGTTAACACATGCTTCCAATAAAATGAATTAGAGGTGGCTATTGGAATATCTTTCATGTTTCCTTAATGTTCATTCAGCACGTACTAGCAATAAGGCGGAGTTTCATAAAAGACCTTGATTGGATACCAGTGACACTACATTTTCATAATTTCTATAGATTTTCACTCTCAATAATATATTTCATTATAAAATTGTAAACATTATTTCACTTGTAACCTCCGATTTATTAACCTAAACCAACGCTACAGTCGAGCTCCTACCACACATGCCGCACGTCTTGGGGCAAAGTTTCAGGGCCATATCCTTCACTCCACAAATGACGAATTTCAAACTATCACATAATGTACTGGGATCGTCTGCACAGGCAGAATCTGAAAAAAAGTATTTTACTTTAATCATATACTTGCAATGACTTGTTTCTCTCGTTGGCAATGGTTTATTCCCTATTTTTCGAAAAACGTTGAACTAAGCATCAAGTAGATACTCATAGTTTTTGGTCAAGGAAACGTAATTTTGGAATATCTCAAAGGGTGCACAGTAGTAAATATAGTGACAAGGCCTGTCCTTCATAATTAAGGTTGGACATCGCTTATATAGATACGATGTGAAGAATCAAAATTCAAAATGAATCCAGTTTCTTAAATTCATAAAAATTAGTAGATCACTTAGATCACTAGACTGAGTGTCATCTTCTAAAGACACGCTCTTGACTATTCGATTGAAGCGTAATATAGTCTGCACACGTTCTTAATGTTTGTTCCTTTGCTAAGGTTTATAAAAACAAATGCTATAATAATCTTCAAAATATTTAAAAGGAGGCAGCTTTTAGTGCCATTTTTATGTCTTTGGCATGACTTAGACGGGCTTGGAACCCATAACAAACCCGCTTCCAATGACCTAATTTGCGTACCAAACCGAAACTGAGCAAACTGAATGATTGAAAGTTCTTAACATTAACATTACACAAAGATATAAACTGTTCAGAAAGAAAAAGTATGTAGGTGAAATGCGAATCAAACTGTGGTTATTTTATGATCTAAAATCTGTGGTATAGACACAAATAATCTAAGTTAGGATTAGGATTATGTATATAAAGCCGGTAAGGATAATAATAAAAGTGATTGCAAGTGAATAAAATTTATAAATTTTCATGAAATATTGGAAACTTGAGACAGCGGTACAGGTAAAGGATAGCTAAACATTCTTCGAATAACGTACATGGGGTTATGTGCATGCTACCAGATCAATCCTATTACATTATATTATAGAGATAGTGTCATATTGACTACAAATGAGGAAGTTACTTTTTAACAGAATTTATTTTATAGTTAAAAACATCCGAGATAAATGAGCATCATGGACAGAAAAGGAACTGCATAAAAATGTTTCACACTTTTGGCATATGAAGAATTTATGAGAACATATAAGACAATTAAACTCTAAATCTATATGCTATGCATTTTAACTTATAAAGTAACATCGCATCTAGAGTGAACATATAACTTTAAAATTAATACATGAAACTATTTTACTAAAGCTAAAACTATCACGTTAGTAAAAATGTATGCAGGATAAATTCAATGAATTAAGAAGATTACACATAATCAAAGGCACGTTCTAACTCAAAATACTGTTGTACTAGATGCAGATGGGACCCATTAGACATTCCTGGATAAAGAAAAGAGCAGAAAAGAATACATCAATGGTTTGATCGTTTTTAAACAAATCCTGAAGAGATATAAACTGACCGTAAACAAATAACTTATTGCATTTCATTGCATTTTATTATGCGTTGAGTAAAACCAGAAACCGTATGTACAAATAATTGGGACACACAAAAGAGATACTGTGTGTTCACTATAGAACCGGAAACAAATTATAATTTAAGAAATTGATATATGTGACACAAATTGTTTCAATATGTAGTGTGCTCGAGAAATAAAAGACTTTGAAATAATTTAAGAGAATACTAAGGTTTTAAATAATTAAACATTTATGAAGTTTGAGACTATGACTATGTTATGAGCACGAATAAAGGTCAACACAATAAAAAATATTTTTAAATGTAAATATGGAAAATATATAAATACCGTTTGCAATCTATAACTGGTTCTGTTTGGAAAGTCATCTGTTCTTCAAGACATTGGTTAATAATAAACCAGATCAATAGGTAAGAAAAACAAAGTATTAAATCCAAGAATGAAAAGAAAATAAAAAAATCTGACAACAAAAAAAAATAAACCCTTTCATTCAAGATATTAGAAGGAATGTGTAAAAATATTAGAAATGCGTATTTAATACCCCAAAACATCTCTTCAAGTATCGCGAGATTGGTCATGAGGTCTCATACTACACTAACTTTAGCATGTCTGCCAATTTGTCCCCACTTAACCAATCATAAATACGATGTTTACACAGTGATCACGCAAAGAAAGTATGGCCATGATACTGACCAATCATTTTAACTTCCTGGTGACAGTGTTACCAGTTCAAGACGTACTAAAGAAAAAATGAAAATTACTTCTCACATAATACTTCCTCTTAAATAAACTTTGTTAAAAAATATAAACTAATATTACTAAAAATGAATCCCGAATTTGATACAAATATTCATTGCATAAAATGCGATGAAACAAAAATGAAATGAAAATAATTTAACAATGTAAGTAACAAGCACTCTAATCACCTATACGTAGCAATACATTTATAGGGACAAGGAATCCGCTTAAAAAAGTTGTTTAAATATATGATAACTGATGTTGCATTTATAGATACATGGCCAGCTTTTTAAGTCGAAATAAACTGATATATCCATAATATAAAATTTAGCTCTCTTTCTCGTCAGATGAAACAATTCAAGATCATATGAAAAAATGCCAGAAGATTAAAATGTTGGGAATTAATTTGACCTAACACTACAGTATCAACGTGATTATTATGCACATAATTGTTTCATTAACGGTAGATGACATTGCATCTTTTAAGAGTTCGTTAACAAAACACCAAAGTACTTAAACTATACTCACTAGGTTTATTATCTAACATAACACGTTGAATAACAAATCCTTAAGGAGTGTCTTATGTTTCTGTATAAGAGTTGAGTGCAACACGACACCACAATAATACGATAAATAAAATGTATTAGGGCTAAGAAGGTTGAATGAAAAGAGTGACGTACAAGCCTCAGATCATGGAACATGTGGACGAATTCTTATTATTTGAGTACTATGTTATGGATCCGGACACAAAATGATGTCCTTGACTAGGCGAAGAAAAACTCTTTCACCGTAAGTTCTTTTTGATGGACAACACATTCAGACAATGGACACAATTGTGCTCAGTAAATGTTTTCTGTAATTATGCACAATATAGGTTTCCATTCAAGTCGCATTGAATTACATAATACTTTTACAGCGTTTTGGATGGTCATATTTAAGCCAAGTAAAATTATTTCCAGGATAATATCTTTTATGAAAACATATTCTGAAAGTGTTCAATAAAATTACAAGATATAACACATTGTTATGAACACAGATAAAACACAACAAGGAAACAAAGATATCCTATACGCCACATAATCCTTATTGTTTATACAGGACTTTCATTTTTAAAACATATACACAGCGATATCTAGTTTGAATAAGTACCAATATTCAAACTATAAGAAAGTGAGTACAAGTTGGAAAAAAGAACAGAACATTGTCTTATTTATTGCAACAAATATTACTATATTATATGAATAACATTGTGTTCTCCAAACATATATAGTTATAACCATAAAATGAACAACATTAAAACTATTTAGAGATGAAACTATTTTACTCAAATAGCAAAAGATTATATCACGCTCCCAGAACGCAATTTACGGATGACATATTCCTAGAGGTTTCTAGACAACTTTTATACCCAAACCCATCTATGGATGACATATAGTCCTAGAGGTCTCATCATGGCGTTTATGCTCAAACTCATTTACGGATGACATAGTCCTAGATGGCTCTACACAACTTTCATACCCAAACCAATTTACGGATATGATAGCCTTAGAGGTCTCAACATGGTTTTATGCTCAAACCCATTTATGGATGACATGTATTCCTAGAGCTCTCATCATGACTTTTGTACCCAAACCCATTAGCCAATGACTTATACTACTAATATATATATATATATATATATATATATATATATATATATATATATATATATATATATATATATATATATATATATATATATATATATATATAGTTTAACACAAACAATACTATCATACAGGTTAGGTTAGAGAAATTAAATTCGTACTCTACCGAGTTTCGAACCCAGGTCTTCGAATAATCGGCACCTATCGCCTTATTTCTGCCCACTATTATCAAGATTCTATATAATATATATAATCGATTTAGACTATTGTGGTGGCCCCAGTGGCCGAGTGGTCTAAGGCGCTGACCGTTACGGTTCACTGCCATATCACCTCTGACTGTGAGTTCTCGTGGCTCGGTGGTTCTTCCCAGGGTTTTCCAGGATTCTTCTTCCACCATTATTACTGTCCGCCGTGTATAGCCGATCTTGTGCTGAAAAATGGCGTTAAACTCAACAACAACAACAACAACAACAAGAACTGTTGCATTTCTAATAATGTTCATTATATTATTCTTGAAATAACTTGAGTTACATCTGGGATGGATATGTTATTTTTTCAAAATGCAGAATTGTCAGCAACGGTGGAACCGACAGGCGAGTCTTCTTGATGATTATTTTAATTTATTTCCTTGAACAGTTGGAATATTTAGAATGTACAATTTGGAGAAGTATTGATATTATATACACTATGTATGTATATGATATTTATGGCTTTCACCTATCTGCCTGTCTGTCTATGCATCTGTCTCTCTCATTTCATCTGGTGCATGGGTATGTATATGTATGTATATGCTTGAATAAACGTGTACGCATATGTATATTACATAAACATACTTCTGGTTAAAAACGAGCAAATAGTGGTGCTAAGATTGAAATTGTGACTGATAGATAAAGACAACAAATATGAATATTTGTGACTATACATTTGTTATTGACTTGAAAAGCATGTTCTTACAAACAGTCTCTTTTAAATCATCCTGTCTGCAATTTTACATCCGGTCACGTGGATCAATATTGATTAAAAAAGCGAACCAAAGCAATAGAACAGAATGTGTGAAACTATTGGATCTTTTAAACTTACATATTTGGTGCATTAAAAGACAAAAATAATTGAACTAAATTAAGAAATCTGTTACAGATGAATTTGTTGGTGGCTTTCAGAAATGTTGTCTGAAAACTATCAAATTTGGAGCGTTCTTGCAACGTATCAACATAGGCAAAGAAAAATCATGCTGAAAGTTATTGCATGCACCGTCCGCTGTTTGATGTATCGAGTTTTGAGAAAACAAGCGAGAAATGTAAATAATTAAATATTAAGTTGAATGAATGCATGGCTATAATTGACTGGACAAGACAAGAAAAATACGTGTATGAGGAAGGAATTTTTTGAGTGTTTAAAGAATTAAGAACACTTCTCTCCATCATCAAAAAAATGAAACAAACAAAATGTCTTGGGGCATGTTAATTAATCTAAATATTGTCCAATATTTACAACCAAATATGAAAACAAATACATCTGGAATAATTACATTCCTTCATCTTTATAATAGCTAATGTAATTATTGCTTTGCTAGGTTCCTCTAAATACATTTTTATTCTGTGTTTTTCTTTTAAAGAAAAACATTGTTGTTCTAAAATATTCAGCATTACAGATCACCTGACGTATCGAACTTGTGTTATAATTTTCTTATCGCAGTAGTGTTATAGCTTTCTTGACTAATGTTACAAACGAACTATTAGTCCTGTTAAAATAAATGATAAGGAAGGACGTATCAACGTATGAAAAAATGCAAATTATTGAGATGATTTTCGATAAAGAATAAGCAGCCAAAAATGTGCAATAAATGTTTTAAATTGGAGAGCAAATGAAATGTTCCTACAAATGTATCTGAAATTGTGAATATATATATATATATATGTATATATATATATATATGAACAGTAGATTTAAATCAATTATTTAATAACATTTAAATATGGACAACATTAAATGTTATTTAATTATTGGATTTAATGAAAGTATGGACACCAAATCTAATTATCTGATGTAATGTCTATAATTATTCTCCTAGTATAAACAAAATATGTTAGACAGATAAAATTTATTCATTGGTTTAACCATAATGATCTATATATAGTACAGCTAAGATTCTGCACTATCCGGAGCTAAAAATATTATGTGGGCGTGTGCATTGGAGCTAAGGGAGGTAATTTTAAACGCTACGATCAGCAACTCCATTGCAACTGTAAAATGCCCTATACCTAGTGATATAACTACTGTTGTATATAGCTAGTGACAGAGCTACTGTGGTATATGGCTAGTAATGTAGCTACTTTGGTATATATTTAGTGATATAGCAACTGAGGCGACGTACCGCTTCTATGACTGTTATATTTCACTATATCATTATCAACTACACTAAAATGTAATACTTTCTTTGAGGTCCATTGACTATAACGCTACTTTCGATTTGATTTTCACCAAGTCTACAACCTTTCCTGTTTTGACACCTGACGTTGAGTATGCAGTACACAACTTTCCTTGTCAAATTCAAAATATCGTTTTCCTTTTTTCCAGTTTCATACTTTTCAAAATATTTGTGTGTGGTCGATCATGGGGACGCTACTGTCTTGGCTTTCTGTATTATATGATATTTTCTCAATTTTAACATTATTAGCTTATACCTTTTGCAATCGTTCAAAAATTAAACTCAACTCCCATCGATTGATTTTTCATTGCCACTTTGATCACCTCAATGGCAACAGCTTAAATCAATGTAATGTAGCATCAAATGTTTGTTTTGTGTCATTTGATAGTTGTTTTCGTAGTCTAAGCGATCTAATAACTTTAATGCTTTAAAACAGTAAAAATAGGTTATGTTTGGAACGTCATTTGCAGAATTGGAATGAAAACTTTCAAGTAACTTGAGTCTTAGTTTGGATTATGAGTGTGTATCAAGGTTTGAAACTGCATAAAGTATTAAATACATGGAAACATGATCCTTATTTTTCAAAATAAAACAAAGAAATGAAAACGCAAATCATGATCATAAGAAATCGTTCCTTTTTGTATTCTGTTAATGGACAATTCAGACGGAGTGAATATCACGTAATAGAGGAAAACAATTAACTTCATTTTAAATCTAGAGATGTCCAAACTTAGGTTCTAATACAGAAATCATTCACTGAAACATAAATGTTTAAATGTTTTGTTTTTAAATGAACAATACTATAAAAGTTAAAACATATGATATTAAAAAGGAAGGATATTTTAGATATTTCATCTGAATGGTAGCGCTGGAAAAGGTGAAGCAGATGTACAAACAGTCATGGTCAGTTTACTCAGAGAATGGATGAATAGTTCATAGCTACAAGTCGACAAATGAAATGAAATAATAACAAGACCACAGAAGGATTGAGATAGCTATACCGATGTAAATAGCATTCGTAATACTGTGTGGGTATGGCGTATGTGAATGACACATTTGACTCACATTTCAAAATTAACATTTCTTACAACAAGTGAACAATGAAAAAACTCAAATGTAAAAAAATTGATCTTTTTTGCGGAAATAAACCTACCGTTGCATTTTGGGATCAAACAAGGAAGAAAACCACGACTTGTAGGACAGTGGGGATATCCTCTGGTGTCAGGGTCTCTACAGTAGTTTCTCGATTTTGCTACACTTCCATCCGGAAAGGAGCTGTCTGGAAACGATGTCTCGGTCCAAGCAAGACACTTGCCATTCATTGAGGTTGTGACGTAGCCGTTGTAATCATGGCTTCTGTTTGCAAAATAGCATTCTGAGGATAAAGATTAATACTACTGGAAATATTTTGTATTTTTATGCAATAAGTGCGACAAAAGCATGAATATGGAAGAAGAATGGTTTTAGGATTAAAAGCTATACTAGAGACCTAATCACTGTAACATATTAATAATGAGGATAATTATGTATATTTAATTTAGTCATATTAATTTTAATTTATTTTATTATATGGTGTTGTACTTTAATATTTTATTTTAGACATGCCTTTGTCTGAAAATGAGATCATTTCCGCTTGACTTAAACTGACTTTTGAATTTTTTTATGATTTTAAACAACCAACACATAACTAAATTATATATATATATATATATATATATATATATATATATATATATATATATATATATATATATATATAAATATCAGGATATCAATTTTGGGTAGAGAAATTAAAAGGTTTGTAAAAATATGTTGTTCCTTACAAATTGAGATTAGTTACAAACTTAAATAACTTGGTTCAATATTCTCTGGCTTGGATGACACAATAACCGACTTACTTTAGAAGCCGCTTTTCACAAATGTAATCCTAAAGTCTGGGTCAGAGTTCATAATAGTAAAAGATTTACTCGTTTTTTTTTTCAACTGTAACAAAATTAATCATCCGATAGAATCAGGTCTCAGGAACCGAGGCATATCTTAAGCAGTACAAGATTCCTTCTCATAGCAAGAAATGAAATGAAGGTTATGTTACGAAACAACAATTATAGAACGAACGTTTTCTTACATAACACACACACACACACACAAACACAAACACACAGATATGTATGTATATATGTATGTGTGTATGTGTGTGTGTTTAAAATCAGTATTATTATTAATAGAAGAAGCAGAAATATTTATATGGATCTTGTTTTCGAAATTTCTATAGTGTAATACAGGATATGGTTTTCATTTTGTAAACATCAGAATCATTCGAGAAGGTTATCTTCTATGTGTTCTTCCGCGAAAATGTTACGGTTATAAAATTATTTATTGTCCACTGCGAATGATAAAGACGATTTTGTTTGTAAATATGGAATAAAGTGTTGGCATGTTTTGATATAGTACGTGAGATATTTCTTAAGAAAACATTATTATTATTATTTTTATTATTATTATTATTATTATTATTATTATTATTATTATTATTATTATTATTATTATTTTTATTATTATTATTATTATTATTATTATTATTATTATTATTATTATTATTATTATTATTATTATTATTATTATTATTATTATTATTATTATTATTAGTAGTAGTAGTAGTAGTAGTAGTAGTATTAAACCCTTTTCCTTATAATCATCCTGCAATCTACTTTGAACTTCTGAACATCCGCCTTAGTAACGGAGAAATCGGTGCTTGTATGTGCTAGAATGGGATATTTTTGGAAATTTTATATTTAAAAAATTATGTTTGCAATTTAATTGTGTACAATTTCAATAAAGAGTGGAAAAATATGTACAATGACGTATGGACCCAGACAGCAGTCGGTAGGAAAGGAGTAAACCTCACTTTGTTATTATGGCAGAACCCAAGCACTGACATAGACATATGACCATATTTGGCTGCGTCTTGAGAGAACTGTATAAGAAGCCAGTTAATTTACTTGGCAAGATCAGTTTGTTCTGCCAGAACTTGAAAAAGGCTTGTATCATGTTTTGGAAAGTTACTGTATACAATTTTCTATATGGTATAAGGATTTTTTATATTAAGATTTTAAAGTAAGACTTCAGACTAAGATCAGTACATTTGCAACATTGGATTGTTTTAATATTTCTTTACTATACTTTACTAAAATGTATTAGAAAGTTCAATCGTTTGAACAACTTATATTTACTTGTACTTTTTATAGTTGATTATTGCAAAGGGCAATGTTTGCGAAAACACTTCATGCTTAGTGACAATCAATTCAGAAATAAGATACCCTTTAAATAGTAGAGTTTAATATGTTGGTGTGTTAGATAAAATGCAGTAAAATATATTTCTACTAAATGATTGCGGTATTAGTGAAATATTTACTTTCCTCCATGATGTTCTCAAAAGGCAGAAATTATACAAATGTATGATGTTGGTAAGCGAAGAAATATTGTAGTTTTATCTATATCTGTTATATTCGTTTAACGTAGATTCATTTTGTAATTTTGTATGTTAAGTGTTTCAAAAAAGATCAGTTTGTTCCGCCATAACTCAAAAGACGCTTATATCATTTGTAGATTCCGTACCATCGAATTGCCAGAGCATCCCCAAAGAAACTAACCATATCTACACCATTTTGCGTGCACCTTATCTTTGAGAGAAACCGAACTCTCCCTTCTTCTCTCTCTCTCTCTCTCTCTCTCTCTCTCTCTCTCTCTCTCTCTCTCTCTCTCTCTCTCTCTCTCTCTCTCTCTTTGGAATAGAACATACCCAAGTGTTTACGAAAACATATTCGTAAAAGTTGGTGAAGAATGTTTTCGTAAAATATGTATTGACAATTTCCAGAATTGCACATATTGGCAAAATCAATACATTATATAGCACAATCTGAATGCTTTTTTAATAAATAATATGTACGTACGACATGGGTTTATGTATGATATTATGCTGATATATAATGATGATAAATTTTACAAAAACGATATTTAAAACCAGTCCTTTCCAAAACTGATACATATGACCATTAGGAATTTCAGAGATTGTAGATTCTAATTAAACGAATATGAAGATAATATGAATTTGCTTTCATATTTTTAGTTTTAAGCGTAAAGGATGTGTAGTTGTTAAAATACACTTAACATCACTATAGTTGCCTGTTTAGTAGCTAACGAGCCAGGTAATATGAAATATATTTTTCTGGAAAACTAGATGTAAGTTCTTGGTAAAGGGAAATAGCAAACAAAAAATAAAATAATTGTATGATGAAAATAGTAAACTAAAACGAAAATTGATTTCTATTCACCAATAATGGATTAATTCGTATTATTTAAACTCTAATGTATCTTACACTGGGGAAATTGTAGCTAAGAAAACAGAATCATCTACTTTTCATCCACGGGACAATATCATGTAGATAACAACAGTACATTTGTGTCTACACTTTTAGTTGGCGTGTTGTTTAAGATGATGATGATGACGTAAAGGATGTGTAGGTTTTAAAATACACTTAACATCACTCTAGTTGCCTGCTTAGAGCTTAACGAGCCAGATATTATGAATATCTTTTGCTGGAAAATTAGGTTTAAGTTCTAGGTACAGAGAAAATATCAAACAAAAATGAAAATAATCGTATAATAAAATTAGTAACCTAAAACTAAAGTCGATTTATATTCACCAATTACTAGAGATGAATTGATTCGTATTATATAAACTCTAATGTATCTTGAACTGGGAAATAATAGCTAGGGAAACATAATCATCTACATGTCCTCCACAGGACAAAATTATGTAGATAACAATCGTACGGTCGTGTGTTAAGAATTTTGAACTATAAGACGAGACTGTGAGTTGCACTGAATTTGTATGGGAATCCCCATACTGCTCCGAATGTACGATTTTCAAACCTAATTTATAATGCCTACATGTTTGTTTGGAGTATTGTTAATGATGATGATGATGATGATGATGATGATGATGATGATGATGATGATGATGATGAATACGACGACGATTATGACGAAAATCAGTGTATGTGTTTGTACGTGCGTGTGTTTGTGATAAGGAGAGAGAATGTTACTAAATTACAATAAAGAATTCGGAAAGTGCTATTCCAGGGTCCTAAAGTAGGATGTATGATAATTTGAAGTGGTTGTTTGAAACATGGAGAAATATCATCAGGCAATTTACAATTGGTAGTATTTCGAGATTCGAAACAGGGTTCGTGGGATATGACACAAATATATAAAAATGCACACACACATACATATATATATATATATATATATATATATATATATATATATATATATATATATATATATATATCCCCTTTGTGAACCCCTTTAAACACTGGCTTGTTTGCTCACCTGCTATTAGTTTTTATACTTTTGATTATATGTTTCTTATACAGTGTCCAATCTAGTTCAGATATTACTTGCTGGTGATACGAATTTGAACTCTAGTGCAGAAAACGGCATTCCTCTATTTAGTGAAAGTGATGATGAAGCTCTATTACTCTGGAAAAAGGCCCATTAGACAATTTACAAGTATCTTTGCAGGAGAGCAATATTGCAGCTGCTAAATGATATTACTACTGTAACTGCTACTAACATTACATATACTAATGTTACAACTAATACTACTACTACTACTACTACTACTACTACTAATAATAATAATAATAATAATAATAATAATAATAATAATAATAATAATAATAATAATAATAATAATAATAATAATAATAATAATAATATTCCAACCTCGACAAAAGGGAACATCACAGAACTCCCATATCTTGTGGCGGGGATCTCTGTCGACATAACACCAGGGATGTCCCTTTTCGTCTGGGTCTCTGCAGTAATTGGAGGCATCAGACAGAGACGCATCTGGCAGGTTTAAGGCTAAAGGGTCATTGTGTGAAAGATGGGCATTCCAACTGTCGCACGTCACATTACCAATAGTTTTGTTAATATGACCGATGTACAGTGAGCTTTTGAAAAAGCAGTCTGAAATAGTTACAATATATACAAAATACTATCATTTGCCATGCTTCAAACTGAGAGAGAAATAATGCAAAATAATAAGTAACATACTTTCCAAAAGTCAACAACTGTCTCATAGTTAATCTGTTATTGTTACAAACAAGGAATATTTACTAGAATAAGTTGATGTTCCTTTCAAAATTGAAATTATTGTGAATATATCATCATTTTTATGTTCGCCTCCTTCCAGTCACTTACAAAGCAATTTTCAACATATTTGCACACACCTAGAGTTAATGTTGTCCCTGTTTAACTTATAACCTTGCCAATCAAATTAATTGTATTGCCTGAGTCAGTCATGTGATATGGATACGTGTATAACTATAATGTTTATGTGCAAACTCTAGAGTGTGATATAAATACAAATATAGATTTACTAACTTTATATATTATGTCACCGTTCTTGAATGTATAATCATTATATCAGGTTACCATGTTACAGACTAAAGTCTCATCACTGCATAATATAAAGGAATATAAAGGAATAGTATTTTCCTAAAAAGTCGGAAACTTCTACGAATATATGGTCTTAAACTAAATAACAACAAGAAGCAAAACCATCAACTTTTGTAAAACGTAGCAAACAATTCAATTATCAGTGTTATAAAACGAACTTTTAAGAGGAACCTCTAGTATTCTGAACTGAATGAAACATGATCCTAAAATGTCTCTTCAGATACGAAAGAATTTAAAGTTCCGAATGAATCTTACATCCGAAAACCCACATGTTTGCCAACAATCTTGATGTATCAAAATGGCATTGACTAGTACCTCTTTCAATAATATTCAATAGCCCCAAGATAAAACCACTCCGATGGCCTAGTGCTTAAAGCGTCCGCCTCTTATGGGGCTTGTCGTTGGTTCGATCCCCAGCCGAGTCCTACCAAAGACATATAAAAATGGTGCAAACAGCTGCCTCGCTAGGCCCTCGACATAAAGAAGTTAGTTTTAGGACTGCTCGGCCTGGTTAGTTGACTGACGGCTAATCCTTCTGTTATTTATTTTAAATATACCAATAAATTAGTTTTGCTGAAACTTCAGTGAAAACTGATTACCTTTGAAGTACCTAGTGCTGTGTACAAATACAAAGCAAATGGAAAAAAATTTCTCTCACAGAATTATATACTGTCAAAAGTGCAACTTTATCTTGTATAAACGCAACTTAAGCAATGAGTTCATCCCACCAGTAAGTTTAACAAAAAAAAAAGAGTATGTCATTTAATTTAACAGCATTTTGGATTCAGTGCAAATTCTTCAGACCATACAGTCATTAAACCTGATTTTATACTTTATGGTCCAGACACAAAATTAGTTCCACTTACTTTTGACACTCCAAAAGAACCGGCGCCAAAAATGCTATGCGCCAAAACCGTCCCGACAAAAGGGCGGCTCCACAAAGCCACGCACCGAGTCAGATTATGTAACTAAGAGGGACCCAATCCTACAGGTCTGCGGCATGATGCCCTAGTTCTAGGCATCACTTAAACTGCCACACTGCAGACATCGTAACGATAAGACTACATTAAAAATCCAAAACCACCCCCAAGAGAATAGTCCATATTAAATTTTAGTTCTAATAAATAACCTAAACAGAATGTTTCCTTTCAAATAATTTCTAACCACAACATAAAGTATGCCTGAATACTGATGTTCCAACAAGTATATATGAAATATGAGTGAATTTATTTCCATCTCTTCCTATATATATATATATATATATATATATATATATATATATATATATATATATATATATATATATATATATATATATATATATATATAAGGTAGACATATATAGCTATTTACTTCTAGGTTAAAAGTTGGAAATATCCGACAACATAATAAAATCCACCTCACATAATCCAGCCAATAGGAAATACCTTATGTTTTTCTAAGATCATTCCAGAAGCACAGGCCAATTAGAAATGACTTGTCGGCATGTTTGTTACTAATATAATCATCAGTATTGTCAGTAATTGAATAAAGCTATTTACAGACTCTACGCAAAGATGTCAGTCAATATTTTAAAATAAAAGATATGCACGCACACAAAATTTAGCTAAATTTATTCACTATAACTTACTCTCAGGAAAACAATTTACAAAACAATACAAATCCATAACACAACACATTATTAGTAGGTAATATATAAAATGAAGATGACTTAAAACAACTATGACCGGTAAATAGGTCTTTACTCTGCGGAATGCATTTTCATCAAGGTAATGCAAAAATGAATATATGCTGTATGTATCTTATATACTTGAATTCCTGGAATATTAAAGTCATGAAAAAACCCAAATATGAATCATCAATATCTTTTAATTAGACACCTTACAAAAATGTACCGTACAAAAATGTAGGAAGGAAAGAAAATTATAATATATTTGTTATCCAATATTCCGTCAATGTATTATACAATAAACTTTTGTATGCTTTTCATTTTATTTAAGTGTAGTATCTGTTTTTTCTTGTTTGTTTCCAAGGTAGAAGTAATGGAGGAGTTTGAATGTTGTTCTTGAAACGGATCATTACGTATCGATGATAAATTTACATTTTCCAGTGTAGAACAATTAAGACTTTAATGAAACTGTTTTTTTCTGCGTGGATTACCGATAGTTCCTTGACATATTACCACTCGCCCAATCACAGCCAATGACAAAAGAATGAACGTTGCGCCTGAAAAGAAAAACAAAACCAAATGAATGAGCATTGCTCCTGAAAGGATAAAAATTGGTTATTTTTTCAGAATGAACAACTTTCGACGAAAAACCTAGAGATGATAAATTTGTCTTTTTTATGTTTCTGGCAGTTACGCAATAGATGCTTACAAACGCCAATTGTTTAAGTCTTCACGACACTTGTGATTGCATACAATATTGATTTACTTACTCCCTTCTCGTTATTATTACACAAATATGAAAGACTTGCAAGCATAAATCCATTCATCCATGCATGCATCCATCCATGCATCCATGCATGCATGCATGCATACATACATACATACATACATACATACATACATACATACATACATACATACATACATACATACTTACATACATACAGACAGACATACAGACAGACAGAGAGGCATGCATGTATACATACATACATACATACATACATACATACATACATACATACATACATACATACATACATACATACATACATACATACATACATACATACATACATACATACATACATACATACATACATATATTTATGTAGCTAAAGGCACCAAACAAATATATAAGTACGTGATGCATACATACAAATCTGGTTTAAACTGTGCTTAGTGTCTTGTCCCATATCTCCAGAGCAAATCGCTTAAATAGATGGTTATTTAGCAAGGGATATTACATTTAGATCACTGCCGAATGGGTCTATCACGTTTTCAACGATAAGAAGGGATTATTATCGCCAGGTCGAGTAAACACGACATTTCATGATTTGGATTTTTTTTCTTCTATTTATCAGTATATACTTCTCTTCCTTATCACCAAATTTAAAAAAAGAAGCAAATCCATTTATTAAACAGTATCAAGCTAATAACTGAAAATGTTATATATATATACATATATATATATATATATATATATATATATATATATATATATATATATATATATATATATATACATATATATATATGATGATGATAACCGTTTTGGGAAATTTGCATCGGTGCTCAATGAAACAATAAGCATGATAAACCATCTAAATTGTTCTTCCTGAAATCGACATTAAAGCTACTGTTTATGAAAGTTTATTACTTCTAAGGTAGTATTATGTTAGAAATTTTCAATTAGTTGTTATGTAAAAGTCTGCTTGCACTGTTGGAAAATTGAGCTTGTTAGTAGTTATTTCTAACATAACCTTCTTCTCGTGCCTGGTTACGAGATGAAAGAAAGTTCGGCATTCTTAAGAATAAGTGTCACACTTTTGTTGCATTTTGTGGGATAACGGCATGGAAAAGATCTGTGAGTGTTATACTTATTATTTAAAGAATATGTATTTATTCTCAATCAAATTATAACATGAAGCTGGTAATTATTTCAAACAAATACTAATGAATATCGAAGCTGTAAAATATTTCATTACATTATGATTGTGGACAAAGGTAATTCTCAATAATATTACATTATAAATACAATGAACATCAATTCAGTAAAATATCAAATCAGTAAAATATTTCATAGTAGAAAGAAAGAAAACTCACTATTACATTATATTGATAAAATAAAAAGAACTCAACTACTATAAAATCTTTTAACTATTAAGAGTGAGTATAAAGCAAAATTTTCTTACCTGTAAGAAATAGACACAACGCTCTCTGAAGCTTGAAGTCGTACTGAGACTCACCAGCCCACAGCCCTTTTTTATATCTTTGAAGCTGGCGGTCATCAGTGTACCACGTTTTCATTCAAGAGAGGTCTGTCTAATGAACTATGCCTATGTTCTAAAATTCACGCGTGTTCTTGCGTGATAGTCAAGGACAGCTTTAACCTTTTATCAAGTGTTGAGGGGAGGGGAGAAAAAGAGAGAGCATGCTTTTGACTGTCAAAAACGGTCTTTGCTCTCCATTAAACTTACAAAGAGAGAGTGTGCATGCTCAGTAATTTTCCTAAGTGAACGACCTTTCAGATCATACATTGTCTATAACCTTTTAGTTGTAAGTGGTCATTCACCTTTTGAACTTTTAACCCAACTAATTTTGTTTATTGATTGAATTGTGAGATAGTAACGTTGTTCGTTGCCTCCATCCGCACACCGAATTATTGAACCAGGCTTATTAATTTGATTAAAGTAGGCTTTTTCCATGACTAAGTCAAGTTGAGGAAACAAGGACATAATTTAATCTGAATTCATTTCAACGTTCTATTATGTTCAGGATATGAATTATTGATTGCGCCAGGCTTCTTTTACAATCCAAATCAATATTATAGTATTCTTTTTAAATTCGCAGGTTTTGTCCTTTAACAACCAGAAACTTCAATATATTCTACACAAATTAAATGTTATCGTTCCTTTCTTTTAAAATTGATATCTTGATAGTAGCATTTGCATACTTTTGCTAAAGGAAATTAGGGTAAAGTATAGCCGTGCTCGCTTGGTTAATGAAATTGTATTCGACTATGATTTCTTTATACTATGTTCCAGTTTACGATACGCCAGTCAACCTTAGCTTTAACTTAACAATGCTTTGAAGGCATAACACTAAACCCAGTGATATATATATATATATATATATATATATATATATATATATATATATATATATATATATATATATATATATATATATATATATATATATATATGGATTCACCACGTATATGTACGGGTATCATACAATTGAGAATCAACGTTCGAGTTCAAATCTCGGAAGTTGTTCCCACAGGCGTGAATATTGTACAATTCCTCTCGAACTACAATGTTCTAATTGGTGGTTTGCAATTCGTTCGCCAGAGGGTGTTTAAAAATAATGTGTTGCCTGCCACGATATGTCCATCGGCTTAAAGATACATTTTTACCTCGACATACCTTACCTAAAGATACGTATATACCTCGACATGCCAAACTGAAGGTACGTGTACACCTCGACATATCATACTGAAGATACGCGTTTTCCTCGACATATCATACTGAAGATACGTATATGCCTAGACATATCCTTTCTGAATCTGATCGAAGATGTCCGCCCTCGTCGATACATATATATACACAGTCATGCGGAAGATACAACAACTCAGTCAGATGTACTCCGTTGGTCGTCCTTACATCAAACCATTCACCGAAAACTGGTTTTGTTGCGGGTATGTAAATCTGGCAGAACGCTTGTTTGGCCAAATATTTAAGAGTGACTTTTTCAACAGAAACTTTGCTATTCCAGTTCCGACCAATATAGCTACGCTTGTCTTACTCATGTTTATTATATTTCAGTGTACAGTTTTAAATAAAATTATTTAATTTTGTTAACCAGAGTGGCGTACTAGCGACCACCAAGTTTTCATATTTTCTTTCGATGATCCATTTCTTCACAGAGATTCAGAGATTTCTTTCTATGAACGCTAAACCTATCATGTCTAGGATATATACATATATCACCACGTTGACTCGCACGGTCATCAACTGATAATTTGAATTCTTTTAATATATATATATATATATATATATATATATATATATATATATATATATATATATATATATATATATATATATATATATATATATATATATAAAGAATACAAATCATATGGCGAATAACAACCCTCTCAAGCGTACTGGATCCACCAAGGGATCACGTTTGTCAGGGATTAATTAAAATAGATGCAATAAACTGACGACGAACAGTACGAAACTAGTAACTAACTAGCCTAAGCGCTTTCGACTCTTAATGAGTCTTTTTCAAAGGCAAATACAAAACATAGTTACCACAAACAAATAAACACAAAAACGTTGTGTTTGTAAACCTCTACATTTCTGTCTTCACATGTGCTAAAACTATAAATACAACCAGCTTGTATAGACTAGTTGCGGAAACTGAAAACGTTGTATAATTCTCTAAAAGTCTACAAGCCAAAGCGACATCTATTTTTACTTTGTGTACATATGTAACGCAGATTATATCCCGGATATTTGATTCTATACCGGTTATTCTTATAGTAAAAATTAAAGAATAATAAGAAGATTTAGAAAATGTTAAATTCTACTAGTGCATAGCTTTCATTTTCTAGTCTTCTTGGTTTAGACCGCTTGGTTTCAATGTTCTAAGACGGCGTATCCAGTACGATTCCTTTTCCTTCCTGGTTTCGGAACTCCAGCTGTGGTTGTTAGCAATAGCGATAAGTATTATATCACTGAAAGTGTGGCCAGGGGAGGAGAAGTGTTCTGCGACCGGGTTTCTGTACAGCTTTTTTGTCATCCAATCAGATCTATGAAGGTCGCAGAACACATGTGAAGATAGAAATGTAGAGGTTTACAAACGCAACGTTTTTGTGTTTATTTGTTTGTCGTAACTATGTTTTGTATTTGCCTTTGAAAAAGACTCATTAAGAGTCGAAAGCGCTTAGGCTAGTTAGTTACTAGTTTCGTACTGTTCGTCGTCAGTTTATTGCATCTATATATATATATATATATATATATATATATATATATATATATATATATATATATATATATATATATATATATATATATATATATATATATATATATATATATATGATGCAACGACGTCATTCCGCAGAAGATTTTATCGGGGTTTTTGTTCGATTGTTAAAATTAAATATGACATCCATTGGTGTTCCAGACTGTATCTAGAGATATGTTTTCCAGTTTATATTTACTACACTATGTTTCGGGTAGATTTGTTAACGCAATAGCGATATCACCGTAAACTTTCGGAATATATATGATTGGTATTGGGATGTTGGAAGTATATATGGTGTTCTAGATAGTAAATATCACGTGTTTATTGTAGCTAATAGTAGGAGTTGGATTGTATTAAAGCAGTAAGTATTAGACTGTATAGCTGGTGTACTTAGAATTAAACAAAACTGATGTTGGATTGTATATGTGGTAAGCTGGATTAAAAATTGAATTTTTAACGTGTTCAATTATTCAGTTTCGGGGAAGATCCTTATGTACCTAATATTTTTAGTACTAATTTAGGAATTGGAAAAGTTTTAGAACTTATTTCTGGATTACTTTCAGTTTCAGCTAAAGTTCAGTGCAATTTCAGAAACTAATGCTACGCTTTGTCATTGCTTTTTCTGACAACCAACCATCTGACTAGTTATCAGTTTTCATTCAAATCCGCTAAATATTCCAAAATTTGTGAGTCTGTCTGCACTTTAGTTTGGGAGGCAGCATAGGGATCGCTCGCTGAACTGTGTAACAGAGCGGACGTTTTTTTTCTAAGCTCCCGGACTTTAAGGATAATATTGGGTGATTCACTTCACTTAAAGGATACTACACTAGGAAAAGCCAAGGTAAAGTAAAATCTACTTAAAACTACTTAAATCTCGAAAATTTACTTAAATCTACTTTACTTCATAAATATAAATTAATCGTCGTTACTAATTTAAATCACAATATAATTATATAATAAAGCAAACTAGCTCTGAATTTTAACACCTCAAATAAATTTTTACTATGACTAACAACCTAAATTTACACTACCTAAATTTTATTAGCAAATTGAATAAAACCAAAACTCTTTCAATTAGAATTTAGTTATCCTTACGGAAACAAACATGTGGGCAGCCAAAATATGTCTTGGACACCAATAACCCCAAACAATATATTAATACTTAATCATATAATCCCTTCATGAATATCCATTAAAACGTTTATGGAAAATAAATTGAATATTAAATTATATCCAACAGCAAAATTCTCCTCTCATCATACCGGGTTAATATTGTACCTGCTTACAAATGAGGTAATGCGATATACATAAGCCCCGAATCTAAGGCTGCATCTGATTGGCCGAATATAGGCGCGCTTTTATCACAAAGGAATTACAGTATTGAGTCAAAGTAAGATTTAAAATTAAAAATCTACATCAACCAATCAAAATTTAGCACTCGAAAGACGTAAGCAGGAAACTCAGTATTAACCCAAACGATCCCACATAACTACTAATAAGCGCACATAATTTTCCAAATTAACGATAAAATTAAGATAAAACTGAATCATCTAATAATACTTAGTAAATAATACGACATAAAGAAGCAAGGATTAGGGTCCATACAGGGAGGAAGGGAAAGAAAATAAGATGGCTGAATCAAACCTACTGCAAGTACATCCAAATAATATCAAATAAAGGGGATCAATTTGCCTGTATCGAAACCCTAATAACCCATTCCAGCATACAAACACCAACATACCTGCAATCACCATACCTAGTCCATATCATAAAACAGGCGCTAGGACTCATACTAGCACAAGCCTGAGTGGATCCTGAAACCTATAGCACTGTATATAGGCTAAGATTTCCCACCATGACAAGCACATATAGGCCAAGACCGATAGCGAAGGGCAAAATCAGGAACCTCCCACCTGATATCCCTAACTCCCAGGAGCGGAGTAGACCAATTGGCCGAATAAGCATGAAAGTCGGAAAAAATAGCCTGGTAAAGGCTAAAATCACAAACGGTGATTAATGAAAAGAATTTACAATTTTAAGATTACCTAGATAACCGAGGGATGTACAGTCAGCTTTAACTGTTATCCTACAAGCGAAAACATAAGTCCGAAAAAATAGCTTGGTAAAGGCTAAAATCACAAAAGTGATATACGAAAAGAGTATACAATTCAAAATGGCCTTAAATAAGAAAATAAGATATAGTCAGCTCTTACTGTATCCAACGAAGAAAGAAAGAAGCCCACAACAAGAACAAGATGGCGGAATCGACACGACCCGAAGATTCTACTACAAATCAACAAAGGGATTCTATAGGACCGTTTCGAATTCTTAAAACCACAAGGGTGCAGTACCAACACTACCTGGAGGGTAGACAGAAAAGATTATTAAATTTCATTGCCAATAAAGAAAAGTACGAAATTGCCTTCAAAATAAAAGGGATAGTTAGTCAGCACCAGCTAACATCTCAGAAAACCCAATCCAACACACACACAAACAGACCTCACTTCAAACCAAATCAAGGGACTATGCGGTACTAACCACCTTCCAACTGCTGTCCCAAAACCACAACCCTGGTACGGACAAACAATTAGCGATGAACAGTCTTGGTAGCGCGGCCAACTGTTCAGAACGAAAAGCCTACAACCTACGTCTTCATTTTGGCTCTGAAGACCTACGGCCCAAACAAGATCCTTTGGCAATGCGGTCAAAATTACAAATCCACACAACTTAAAGCTGTGATAAATTTTCTTAGTAGGCGGCAAACGCATAAAGATTGGTACCTTTTCGGACATTATAAGTACGCCAAGTACGCAAAATTCAATCTATAATTATATCTTCTAAATTCACAACTCAGGCTAATTAGAACAATTGCACAGGTGGCTCATAATAAAATTGATATAATGACACCAGTAGGAAAAACTTGGTTGCATTTGACAAAAAATCCACCTAACTGAAATAAAGTTAGGTGGATAATATCTTAGGGACATTAGTGGGTGGGAGGCGCGGCACAGGTAAGAGAGTTAGTTGCGGTTCTGCCAATTTCGAGAGTCAACTTCAGAATTAGCGGGTCTTTTTTGAGGTCCTTGGCTCTTAGGGGTCAGGAAAAAGCCTAGCGCCAAGGCCTAGCGCCCTCTCGGGTGGACCGCAGTCCATGCTTGGGACTATAAGCCCACCCACCCCCGGAGAAACTGCAGTTCATGCCCGGGTCTGTAAGCAGTCGTATTAGGTCTATTTACATTTTAGTTTGGGACATTTGGATAGTTTTAGTACTACTTTTAGACTAAACCAATATAATCTATTGTCCAGATTGTCTCAATTGCTGCTTTAGTTCAGGACAATGTCGTAATTTGTGTACTACTTTTGGTCTAAACGTATGTAATCTAATGATTCGGGATATGTTTAGTTTCAGTTAAATTCTGGGACAATTTCGTAATTTTAGCGTTTTTTTAGTCATTAATTTTGGTGTTGGTTTTCATTTCCTTAAATATATCTGTTTATAACATCATACCAATTATGCAAATTTATGAACACCACCAATATAATTTCAGGTCTGGGCAAAAGCTTTATATATTAATCTTGAGCGTGCATTTGTATATATGTGTCTCTACCTCTGTTATGTTTAGTCCTGTACCACCCATGAAACTATACAATTTCTCAAATTGTCATTCGATTGTCCCATCCATGTTCATAGTCACTTTGTATCTATGTAGCCTATTGCTCAATTCCAATTTTCCCTAGTTTGTCATGCTCATTTTAAATTTCATTGACTGATTTGTAGCCCATCAATGTTAAATTTCCTTTTGTCCGTATATGGTCCCAAACATGTAAAGTTTTTGTGTTCGTATAATTTGCATGTCTAGTATAAACATGTTTCTAACCCTCTCTACTTGTTCCTTTTCCCTAGAGAAGCGCATATTCAGGTCAGCCATTTGCAACACTGTTCCTAATTACACTCCTCGATTGAAATCAGCCTATTTCAACATTGTTGCCTTTATTTCCCAGTGTCCAGTACCGTGACGTGACCTTATCGAATTCGCCTTGTCCAATATAGTACCTTCCATATTCAATTCTTATCTAGTGGCCTAGATAGTCCAATCATAGTAATGTGGATACCTAAGACGCTTTGTATGGTATTATAGATGGTGAATTGTACTTGTTAAGCTTCAAGTTATTGCCCCTATTGCATTTTCTGTTATCTTTAAAATTTACAAACAGCCTTTGATGCTGAGAAAAGTCTCCATATGTACTGTTAAGAATAGTCCATCTTGACATAGCTAATGAAAAATGTTTTCGAGAATAAGCATGCATAAAATAAGCTTATTTTTCATATGGCAAGGATAACAGATCTATAAATTCAAAGTTATATTCTATAAAAGGATGTTTCATCGGATCATGAAGACTATACAATGAGACGAACTTATGCAGTCACGGTAACAATTTAAAAGGGGATGAATATGTTCTTTCATTTTTATGCATATAGTTTTAATATTTGGTAAGTGTTTGTGATTTGCAATGGATTAGTAGCTGACACAAAAACATATAATAGTACTCAAGCTTTAAAAGAAAACAGGCCAGGTATTCTTGAAATATGCTGAGCATGAAAATCAGATATAATGAAGAAGTCTAGAAAATATACCACCTATTGCTTTAAACGAAAAGTCATTCACCTGCATGGGTTCGAGTCTAAGATTTGGCGAATGTTGATATGTGAGAAAGCTTGCCAGTAGCTTTTCGTGGGATGGTGGTTCTTTCCGGTGATTTCCCGGTTTCTTCCTCCACCATTAATACTGGCCGCCATGTATAGCCTATCATGTGCTGAAAAATAGCGTTAAACCCAACAACAACAACAACATTCACCTAATTTTCAGGCATGTCGTTACTCTGTTGCTTGGCCAGCACTAATTGCAATGACGAAGATTAATCTCGTCTGATTTCGAGAGTTCTTGCGTTAGAGAATTAAAGTCGGTTCTCCAAGCTGTCACCGCAAGAAAAGATTTATATCCACGCATAGAAGAGACATGCATCTGATGCCCTACAAAAAAGACATTTTGAATTCCTCATTCTCTAAGAAATAGAGAAGCTTGCAGCCTGATAAAGTGGCCGGTGTGATAGACTTCGGTCCAGTTTTCGAGTCCCTGAAGTGATACGCGGCTGAATCTCTCTGAGGACTGGTACTCCAGAGAGCCATGGATTTATAACCCAGCGTGATACCGTCTTATTTCTGACTTGTTGTTGCCAACTAAGTGGCTGTGTCAAGGAGACGCCGACTTGTGTCCTATGGTCTTGAATCGGTGACGGCATCGTTGTCTAAATTGCCATGTTGCCGACTGGGTTGCTGACTTGCTTGCACATATCCGACTAGGTCACAGAATCGTCGACTAGGTCGCACAATCAACGACTGGGTCGCTGAATGTGTCGTTGAGTTGCAAACCTGATCACCTAGTAGCCGACTGGTTCTCAGAGTGAGTGGCAGAATCGTCGACTGTGTTGCTGGCTGTGTCGCAGTGTCGCCGACTGGCCTGAAGTCCTCTATTATGTCGCCTAGTCGCTGAGTGAGTTGCCGAGTGGCGACAGAATTGTCTTAGTCGCAAAATCGTCGACTGGGTGTCCGGTGGTCGCCGGCTTGCCAACTGGTCTCAGTGAAGCCGTATGAGTGGCAGAGTCATTGACTGTGTTGCTGTGTCGCAGAGTCGCTGGCTGGGTCGCAGGGACGTCGACTGTGTCGATGATTATGTATCAGAGCCACCGACAGGTTCGCCCGCTTGGTTGGAGATTCTCAGACTGCGTCTAAAGACTTGTTCGTAGTCGCCATTTGTGTCACTGACTTTGCCGCAGAGTTGTCGAGTGGGTCTCCCATTGAGTTGCAGAATTGTAAGCTGTTTCATTGACATGGTCGCATGGTTACGGATTGTGTAACTGTGTCTCCGGCAAGGTTGCCATCACGCGTCGTTACATATCATCAGTTAAAATATGAATTATCGCTTGATTTCAGTGTTTATGGGAAGAGCCTGTATCGGGTGTACAAAAGTGGTTGTCCTTACACTTTTTAACTTCATCCGCCTGGCTTTTCCTGTTTGCCGATCTACGACCAAATGTGTTTATACTGCTTAACTTAAAAGGGGACGTCTTTACACAATACCACGTCTTAACACAACACCATTTCAGCAACAGTTGGTTATATATATATATATATATATATATATATATATATATATATATATATATATATATATATATATATATATATATATATATATATATATATATATATAAAAATATATATATATATATAAAGAATACAAATCATATGGCGAATAACAACCCTTTCATGCGTACTGGATCCACCAAGGGATCACGTGTGTCAGGGAGTAATTAAAATATATGCAATAAACTGACGACGAACGGTACGAAACTAGTAATTAACTAGCCTAAGCGCTTTCGACTCTTAATGAGTCTTTTTCAAAGGCAAATACAAAACATATATACGACAAACAAATAAACACAAAAACGTTGTGTTTATAAACCTCTACATGGCCGTCTTCACATGTGCTAGTTTCGGACTGTTCGGCGTCAGTTTATTGAATATATATATATATATATATATATATATATATATATATATATATATATATATATATATATATATATCCATGCAGAAGCAGAATCACGTGACCAAATTAAGACGCTATATAGCACTACAGAGCCTGCTAACATTTAACCTTCAGCAGAAACATTAAAGAAACTAAAATTATCTTATAGGAAATAAAAATTACTTCGTGGATTGCCTCTATCACCTTGATAGAAAATGTAAAAAAATGGGTAAATATCAAAACTCCTTACAAGGGACCGTAGTATACCAACTTTACACGTAAGATATAATTTCCTCAGGGCATTTATGATACCCAACGTCTTTAGCTAGCCGAGAAAGTATCGAAATCGCCTCTACGAATTGTCTTTAAATTTTAATTCCTGTTGGAAACGATGCCGGGTTAGATATCACTGAAGAAACATTAAAATGAAAATCCATTTAGAAGGGGTACAAATAGTCAAAATATTGAACCAATCAATTCACATTGTGCATACTTTACGGCATGCGGTTTCAAGGAATTACGTATTGTCTCAACTGTATAGATAAGGTATACATTAAAGCATGCAGTGTACCCAAACTTCTTGATGTCGACAAAAAGTTATCAAGATCGGCTAGACTAATTTTCTTTAGAATTTCTCTACTGTTGCAACAAGTGCAAATCTAGATACCGCCGACGAGGATTTGGAATCAAAATCTTCTAAATATGTTTCACAAATATTGATCCAATCGATCCTAACTGTCCGTGTTTCATATCTGGTCCCACAGGGTGACCCATCGCGGGTCTATTCCATCCCTTCACATACATTTTACAAACAATGGTTCATGTCAAAACTCGTTTAAGACGGTACGTATAGTCAAGATATAATCTCCGTACAACATGTGTTCTACTAAAACTGCTCTATACAGCAGCGAGTTTTTCCAAATTGGCTCGACAAATTTTCTTCAAATGTCTCCACGGCTGGAACGGAATATATTCGCAGTTAGATACTTTTCCAGGAGGCCTTTGAATCAAGATCCTCGAAGTCTGTGTTGAATTAGTACAACTTATAATGTATTATTTCTCAAATCGATCTATAGTATGCATGTATTTCATACCCCGTAACCTTAAGATGCCCTTGTTTGGATGATTCCTCTCCTTGACATTCGTCAGGACTTGCTTAATAGGTCCAGTAGTGATGAAATGTCATTGAATAGGTGCATGTCAAAACGTATAAAACAGTGGAGGTAATGTCCCAACATTATACTTAAGATATAATCTTCTTACGGCATGTGTTCGAAATTTCTCAAAATCGGATACACGAATAGTCTTGTAAATATTTTCCTATTGCTAGGACGTATCCCTCATTAGATATTGTCCAAGAGACGTTGAATCCACTCTTATGATCTGGAGTAAAATTAGAACAACTAATTGATCTATTAACATTTTCTCATTTTTTATACCCGACTCCCATAGTGTGCCCTTATTTCGCTGTTTTCTCTCGACAAAATATCAGGACGTCCTTCATTGTTGGACTTTATAACCAAGGGGTAAAATATCAAAGAAGACTCTATTTAAAAACTGATTCAAGAGGGACATTAGGGCTCAAATGGAACCTTCCAAATCTCACAGCAATGTAGAGCTCTAATTGCTTTATCTAGCAGCGATTTTGTAGAAATAGGCTTGAAAAATTTTCTTTATTTTCTGCTGTTAGAACGGATCAGTACTTTTGTATTGTCCATGAGACGTTGAAATCAATTTCCGCAAAGTAGGATTATAATTAGTCTATTAATATTTGCTTGTTTTTGATACCCTTCATCCATAGTACGCCGATTATTTTGCTGATTACTGTAGACAATGTTCGACTGGACTACCTTCGTAGGTGGAATCTATAAACGAGAGATACAATATCAACGAAAGGTCTTTGTCAAATCTCTAGATTGGATGGACGCATTTGCTAAAATGTAAATGAAAGGTATAACCTTCTTACGGCAAGTATTTAACCAGACCTCCTTCACCTAGCCGCTGAATTTCTCGAAATCGTCTCTAGGAAACTTTATGAAAGTTTTCATATTGCTTGGACGGGTACCTATTTAGGTACTGGGCAAGATGCATTGAAATACAAATCCTATACGTAGTAGTACAATTAGCACAAATTATTGAATCAATATATTAACATGTTCGTGTTTGACATACTCTACAATCATTGGGCACCCCTTAAATCGGTGTTTCTTGTCGACGAAATTCGTCAGGACTTTCTTCTCTGGTGGACTTTATACTCGAGAAACAACGTATCGCTCGAACTCATGTCTCTAAACATGAAATTTTGAAATCGGCTCGAAGACGTTTCTTCGAAGATTTCATACAGTTAGACCGAGTCCCGATTTAGATACCATACAACAGCCGTTGAAATCAAAATCCTCTAAATTATTAAACTATAGATACAGTCAATTCACGTTTGCGCTTTTTCATACCCGGTTCGTATAACATACAACCCCTTATATCGCTGACTCCTCTCGGCAAAATTCGTCAGTACATACTTCGTAGATGTGCTCTATCCCCTATAGATATAATATTATAGAATGACCTATGTCAAAACTCTGAAGAGGGGACTAATGGCCAGACTGTGTTCATAAGATAATTGTTTTAAGGTATGTCTTGTTCCTGACCTCCTTAATCTAGCCACGAATTTTTCTAAAAGTGATTGACGAAGTTTCTTCAAATTGTTTGCACTATAAGAACGATTCCCCTTCTAGATAATGTCAACGAGGCGTTAAATCAAATTGATATAACTAAAAACTTAGTACAAACTATTGACATAAATATATAAATATATGAGGGTTTTCCTACCAAGTACCCTCATGAAGCCCCTTATTTCCATGTTTCATTTGGACGAAATTCGCTAGGACTTCCATCGCGGATGGACTCTATATCCCTTATAGATAACATGTAGAAGAAAGGACCCGTATCAAAGCTCTTAAGAGGATAAGTAACACACCATTTGAATACGTCAAATATCATCTTCTTACGGAATGTATTGTACTGGAACTATTTCATCTAATCGCGAATAACTAAAAATTGGTTTGATAAAATTACTTCTAATTTTAATTACTTATAGAATGGATCACTTATTAGAAGCTGTCTACGAGCAGTAAAATCAAAATCCTCTAAGCTGGAGTATAATTAGTACATCCCCTTGAGATCAGATATGAAAGAAATAGCCATGTCAAAACTCTTAAGATAGGACGTAATGACCCAACAATATTTATATATATATATATATATATATATATATATATATATATATATATATATATATATATATATATATATATATATATATATGATCTGAAGTTTCGTACCCAACTTCACCATCTAGCAGACAATTTCTCTAAATCGGCTAGACACATTTTCTTCAAACTTTTCCTACTGTTTAAACAGTCAACGTTTAAATACCGACCATGAAACGTTGAAAACAAAATTATCCAAGTTGGAGTACTCTTAGTACAAGCTAGCGAATATATTAACATTTGTGTGTATTTCATATACGGGATATCTATGACACTCCTTACTGTGCTGTTTTCTCTCAACATAATACATCTGGACGTCCTTTGTTGGTTGTCATTATCCCCTAGAAGTGCAGTATAGAACCTATGAATATTTGAGTGTTTTTCACACCAGTCAGACACATCTTATTTCGCTCTTACCTCACGACATAATTTGTCAGGACTTTATTTGTGGTTGCACTCTATCCTCTAGACAAAATAATAAAGATAGGTCCATATCAAAATTCTAAAGACGGGAAGTAATTGCCAGAGTTGTACAATGGTATATGTTGTACTCGACCTCCTTTCTCTAGCAGAGATTTTCTCGAATTCGTCTCGGTGAATTTTATTCAAACTTTTCCTGCTGTTAGAATGGATCCATATTTAGATACCGCATCAGAGGAGTTGAAATCAGAATCCTTTAATTAAGGTGTCAGTTAATATAAACTATTGACAGGATCGATTAACATTTGCGTATTTTTCATAACCGGTACCCATCTGGCGCCCTTTATTTCCCTGGCATGACTTCTTTCGTGGATCGACTTAGTCCACGTATTGAGGAATGTCAAAGAAGAGTTTATGTCAAACTTTATAAAGAAGGGACTCAATGGCCCAAATACTATAAGTAAATCAAATTTTCATACGGAGTGTGTTGTACCCGACCGACGTTAAATGGCCGCGACTTTCTCAAAATCGACTCAACGTATTTATTTTATTTTTTTATACATTTAGCACGGATGCTAAACCAGGAACTGTCCAACAGGCATTGAAATCAAATACTCTAATTAGAGGTTCAGTTAGTTCAAACTTTTGACTAAGTCTATTTATCTATGCGTGATCTTTTTAAACCAGTGCCTTACCGATGTCCCTTATATCGCGATTGCTATCGACGAAATTCGTCACAACTTCCTTCGAGATTTGACTCCATCCATTAGAGATCAAATATCAAAGAAGATTCTATGTGAAAACGGTATAAAGATATAATGTTTTCACGATCTGTGACTTATCCAACATCCATCATGCCGTATATTTCTCGAAATCGCCTCATATTTTTTGAAATTTCTACTGTTAGAAACTGTGACTAGTTAGGTACTATGCAAGAGGCGATCAAATCAACATCCTCTTAGCAGGTATTCATTTAGTACAAACTATCGATGCAATCTATGAACATTTGTGTGTTGTTAGGTTTTGCTTGTTTTATCGGGAGGTAAGTGGGATAATAGCAGGAACGCATACGGAGTCCCTTATGTTGCAGTTTTCTCTCGACGAAATTCGTCAGGATATTGTTTTGTGGATGGAACTCTATCTACTAGAGATAAAATATCAAAGAAGTGTCTATGTTATAATCTTTTTAACGAATGTTTCGTAGCTGACCTCAATCATCTAGCTCAGGGGTTTCCAAACTTTTCAGCCCAAGTGTCGCATTAACTATCAAATAGCAGTTCGGGGGCCGACAAAAAATTCGAGGTCCAAATAAAAAAGAATCAAAACATGGATGTTGTTTGTAATTATTTTTTTTAATATTATTTTAATCAGTTATTATTTAATAACACATTGATACACTGCACATGAACACCCGTATTGGTGGGAATGGTGAAATTGTTTCCTGGATGCCAGAATAGCAAACATTTCTGGCTTTAGATTTGATGTACCTAACATCAACAGTGACCTGAGATATCATCGGACAAGTTTGTTCTCAAATTGTTCTTCACATATTTCATTCTTGAAAATGTTTGTTCACACAGGTATGATGTTTCAAAGATTGAAAGAAACCTTGATGCAAAAGTGTTGACATTAGGAAAGTCTTCCTTGGGCAAAAACTGGTAAAAACCCATCAGTCCTTCTTTGAACTTGTCCCTAAGGAGGTCATTTGCTTGCAACTCAATGACCTCCAGCTGCAGTTCATCTGGGCAACTGGCAACATCTGCTTCAAATGGGTTTTGAAACAGTCTCACTTCTGCTTTTGAATCCAAGTCAGAAAACCGCTGCTGAAACTGCAGCTGGAGGTCTTTGATGATCTCGCATGCAGATGTCGTGGGGAATTCAGCTGTTGCTTCAGCCATGAAGACCTTGCACTGCTGAAATTGCGTCAAGTTGTTGACCTGTACTTGTTCCATAAACAAAACAAGTTTGGATCTGAAATCCTTTAGATCAGAAACTAGATTTTCCTCTCCTTGTAGTTTTAGGTTCAGGATATTTAAATGACTAGTTATGTCTGCAGCAAATGCCAATTTCCATACCCACTCTTCATCAGACATTAATGGCTTTGGCTTGCCTTTACTTTCCAGGAAGTCACCTATTTCCTTTCTTAACTTAAATACTCTGCTCAGATCTTTTTCACAACTTAGCCATCTTACTGCTGTGTAATATGGTAAATCTTGCGATTCTGTGTCTGTATCTTTCAACATGTCTCTGAACTGTCTATGGTTGAGCCCATGTAACTTTATTAAATTCACCATCTTTACCACAGGATTCAGTACACTGCTAATGTCCACATATTTAGCACACAAAGCTTGCTGGTGAATAATACAGCGCAGGAACATTGGTTGTAGAATGTTGTTCTTATTACACATTTGCTTCACTTGTCCAACCAAGCCTATCTTTATGCCACTCATGTTCTTTCCTCCATCAACAGTCAGGCAACAGAGGTTAGTCCAGTCCAAGTTATAATCAGCAAATGTTTTTTTCAATTCATTGAATATATCCTTTTTGGTAACAGTGCCATATATGCTATGTAGGCAAGTCAGCTCTTGTGTCATGTTCATGTCTTCAACCACACCTCTAATGAACACAAGCAGTGGAGAGGTGGAACAGCTGTCCAGCGATTCATCCATTGCAATTAAAAAAATGGCGAAACTTGCTTGCATGTTTCGCTATTTGAGTCACAATTTTTTCACCCATGTCTGCAACACGGCGGGCAATGGTATTTGCACCCAAAGCTACTTTTTCAAATTGTTTTGACTTTTCTGGGCAAAGTTCCTCAGCCACCTCCAACAAACATTCCTTCACTACTTCACCATCTGTAAATGGTTTGCCACTTTTAGCCAGGATGTAGGCAACTTTATAACTGGCTTAGTTAAGGATTCATTTTCATTTGAGGATTTACTGAACAATGTCCTCTAAGATGTGAGTTGATTTTGTAATTTAGAAAATATTTCGGCACGGACTTTGCCCTCCAACTGTGCATATTTCTCCTGATGTTTGCTTTGATGATGACGGCGCAGATTATATTCTTTCATCACAGCCACGGTTTCGTTGCAAATCACACACAATGCTTTCTCGCCGGATTTGATGAAGAAGTATTTCAAACTCCATTCTTCTTAAAATTGCCGACACTCATCGTCTATTTTTCTTTTCCTCTTCTCGGCCATCGCTGGGCACTAAAATAAAGTGAATTCAACATGAATAAATAGTGAAACTGACAGTATCTTGCACACAATATCACTCCAAAAACCTGATTATGCGAACTAATTTCGTCGCAATTATAGCTGCAAATGACCCGAAACAATTTTTAAAAATTCTTATGATTTCTTAAGTTAAACTTACCTGAATATAGTGTGCTAATATATCCACTTATGGTAGAGAGATTGTTGCTTTTAATGTTTCCTCTTCAGAATATTCGAAAAATTCTTACTAAACTAAAGACATTCCCAATACTTTAAACACTCTGATAAGTAAGTATGCGAAGGAAATTATCACTAAATAAAATAGAGTGCAACATGTTTCGCAATCAGACGCCAACTTACACCTTCACCTCCTCATCGCAGCAGTCAACCGCAACTGGCAAACTGTGATGAAAATAATCAAGTCTTGAACAAGCAGCAAACCATTTAAAAACTTCGCCACTAGATGGCGTTATATCATCTCATTGACTGTGAACGGAAGTAGAAAAAGTAAGCAGCGAATAAGGTTTGCAATGTAGTGATCGGTTGGAAAACATAACGCACTACTGCGCGCCTTTATTTTAATTCGGTAAAAACATAACGTCCACGTAAGCGGCGGCTGATCTTGGCAGGATACACGTAAATGTCCGTAATTTTTTCCGTAGACAAAAATATCTCCACGGGCCGGATGAGAGGGCCTCGCGAGCCGTAGTTTGGAGACCCCTGATCTAACTTATTTCTCGAAATAGGCTCCACAAAATTTCCGAGGACTTCTTTGGTAACTACAATATACCTCTAGTGATTACATGTCATGAAGGGTCGTTGTCAAATCTCTTTAAAGGTGATACTTAACGACCAAACTGTAGGAGTAAGATATAATCTTCTAACGCAATGTGCTTTTCCGGCCTCCACTTCCCTTTATGGAACCCTAATTTGTGGAAATCGGTTACAAGTGTGCTACGTTCACCAGTTCCAAGGAATTCAGGACAATATTCGAAGTGAGCTGAAGGCTTCATAAACTCGTAAATACACCACATAATTATCCACTAACGACAAGACTACAAAAGAGAAATCTAAATTTCACACTTGTACGTTTTTTGTGGTTTCTTTTACTTGAGACACTAGTGAGATTTTACAACCCGAATACGAATACTTAACGTGATCCATCACAAGACACAACTTAAATTGCTAACACAACTTATTACTCCTATATCAAATCACTAAACAAGCATTCCTATTAATATCCTAAACCAGTCATACATATAGCTTTTGATCTGCCTATTTTCAGTTTATATATCACTCGCATTTCTCCAATCAGGTCAAATTTACACCAACGCATGCCCTAAAGAGCTTTCAACTGGATTAATTGGGTGGTAACCAATTAAATACTGCCTTAGGAATAATGAATACAAAAACAACTTGATGTGAATAGGGAATAAGTATTTAAATATATGTGAAAATATATGAATCGGGAATAAGCAAATGGTTACTTATTCCTTACTGAATCAGGAATAAGGGATATGGAATAAGTAACCAACTTGATTTCAGTCTTATCTTTTGCTTCCATAAAAAATTTCTATACCAGCTGCCACAGTCAAGAGAAAACATTTTCATCGATTGTTTTCCAGCTGCGATCAATTTATTTTGCTGAGATTCTTTTAGTGTCCGTCTAAGAACAAGAGCGAAATGGGCTTGTTATCATGACTGCCATACACAAATTATTTTTCTTTTATTACCTTGTGTGAGAATTAGTTATAATGAATGTGAAAGGATTTACGAGCGCATAGAAAGTGGGAATCATAATGACCGTTCAATGGCGGTTTTTTTTTTCAACTTCACAGAAAATTTTAAATTTCTATTTCGCTTACGTTTGTCAGACGGATTTATCAAAGTGGTTCAAAGGATGGAAGCATGATGTTGGAATATTACATTTAGAAAATCTTGACAAATTCATCGAGTTGGTTGTTTTATTGAAATAACAACGGCATAAACTCGATCAAGCAGTTGACAAAAAAATGTCCGACGTCTTTGCGTAATAGTTTGAAAGAAATATATTCACGCAGTGAATATAATTCAATGATCAGGGAATTCGGCTTTGATGACAATAAAGTAATTAATGAAATAATTTTGTGCTTAGAATATCACCAACGATACATTAATTACACCAATGCCTTCCTCATTATCAAATACTGAAAATGATCGAAACTTCAGGTAAGTATGAGAAATGTATGCACAATGGTAAGTGGAAGAGATGGAGGCAATGTCCGGAGTTTCGCAAAACAAAATTCACCTGCAAACACACAAACGTCGGTAGTCAATATTCAAGCTGTGTCAGACTTAACACTTCCAACATGAACCTGTACTTGTACATTTAAGAGCGTCTGCGACACTCGCTGTATCTATGGATTTGAACCGTTCGTCTTCGCTGTATCTGAAAGTTGCATCTATACTTGTTATCAAGTGCTTGTTCCCATTAGCGTTGATGCGGAGTTTTGGCCAAATATTCTCAAGCAATCAAGCGAGTAACCTTTTCAAGGGCAATTTCTTCCTTCTCATGTCATGACGTAACAAATTTTAGACAATGCTGATATGCTTTTCTCATTCATAGATATTATACTGCAGTTTGCAGTTTTTCTTCCTACCAATGAATTTTGTCCACCATATAAAGTGCTTTGTCACTAGAACCAGAGCAATCTTAGTTTACAAAAATTATTTTAAATTATCCATTATTTATCTGTTGTTCTTTCTTCGAGTGTTGGATTCATCACATTCAGGTTATTGGTGTATGGATATCGTAGTGTTCACGCATCTGTATATCACTTGATAATTTGTAATTGGATAACATGTAAGTGACAATCAGCATCAACGAGCTTATGAGGTTCTTCTTAATATCACTGTATCCGGATATATGTTTTTCACTTGATGTATACAACTAAGTATAGAGTGTGGGATTTTTTTTCATGGCAACAGTGATATGCATCCGACTTTTCTAATAAACACAAACTTGTTTTCTTCGCATCCAACTAAATTTTTAGTGATGGAGGCTCCGTCACTACATGTTATAAATCAAGTTGAATGTTTCGGTATGTAATTTCGTGCAGGATCACAATATGGAGACAAGAGAGAGTGATAGAACAAGTGATATTCAACATATGATCATGCAAGACAACAAAGTCCATTTTCAAGGTCTGTAATGCGACAACCATACCACCACACTATAAGTATACAAGTGTTCCAACTCAGTCAACATGTTGATTATTGACCTAGTTAGGTCCTAGAAAACTCAACTGTTGTTAAATGGGAATATGCGATGGTTAACGTGGACAATATTTGTAAGCGATTGCACCGTGAAAATCAATTACGGAAGGACTTTGTTCTTCAAGAAGCTAAGACATTGACGATCTGAACTGATCGTGAATAATCTTAATTAGGATGATGTGATACTTGAAATATAAGAGAAAACTCAGATAATATTTCCTTGCACTAACACAAAACACTCAAATTTGAGATATGTATCACAACGATAACCGCATGTGCATAAAGGCCGTGACTCTGCAAGAAGTTAGTTGGATTTGATGTGCTGCCGATTGTTCCAATGACGAGTGTTCAAAATATGTTATCATGGGTATAGTTTCCTCGAGACAGACATGAACGGTATTGTTCTTCATGTAACCTATGGTTCTAGTCTGGACACGATGTTTTGTTTAAACATTAACAAGCAAACAACACCATATATGCAAGCAACGTTATCGCTGCATATGAAGAATAACGCTGCAAAGCTGCTTACGATGAACTGTCACTTCTAATTGACTGGCACATTGTGGCTCGTGGAGAGCGTTTGAAAGATATGCCTCAGGCGCAGCAATCCGCACTGGAAGACTTGTATGGCAACATATGATTTAAATAAAACTTTGTACCGCTGAATTAACCAAGAATAGAGATTGCAGACAATACCACTAAGTGCTGATGATATTAAAAAAGCCTGTAAAGAAACATTAGAACTGCTGGCAGCTACCATTAGAGCACCTTAGGGATCGTATACATAACTTAAGATAGCAAAAGGACCTATAACTTTAAGAAAGCCACCAAGGCAACCACAGAGACTAGCAGACACTTATTAGGTGTGGTGTCTATGATTTTTAACGTAGTTTTATTTTTCAGTCATATCGCTACGATGTCTGCAGTGCGGCAGTTTATAGTGATGTCTAGCACTGAGGCATCATGCAGCAAACATGTAGCATGATGTTCCACCCAGTCACATTATCTTGAAACCAGGCCGACCAGTCCTAACACTAACATCTTAATGCTGAGCGTCAAGCGAGGCAGCTGTTAGTACCATCTTTGTAAGTCTTTGGTATGATTCGACCGGGGATAAAACCCACGACCTCCCGCATCAGAGGAGGATGCTCTAACCACTAGGCCACCAAAACGGTTAGGAACGATTGAGAAATTTTAGGAAAGTTTAGATACAAAAAGATGTGACAGGGAAGAAATAGGTGAGGAAGTTGGTGTTGTAATAAAAGGCAAAATCAATTAAGAATCTTCCAGCGCTAAAACCACCCACTTATTTGTCAATTGTAACAAAAGGGCTTCAATTTGTAAAGATGAAAATCGTTAGTGAACCCTGATATTCCCATGAATACCACAATTTACTATGCCGCCAAATAGAAAATGAGTGACCTTTAAAAGCCGTCAGTGTAATTTTCTAAGCATACACGTCAGGTATATCACGCATCGTATCGCAAGTTGTATTCTTCGGGGTCTCTACAAATTCGCCCTAGTGTTCATTTTGCTCTTGTGACCAGTAAGGGAGTCACGCCTTAGATCGTCCCGGTTTGACCTTAAGGATTCACCTGTACAATAGAGATGGACCTAACAATATAATGCAATGACAGTCGTACATGGACTTGAGAGACTAGTGCTATAATTATATCTAGTCATGAACGATTATTCAGATTCCTACCACACATGCTGAAAACAACAGTTCCCAGTTTGCAATTCAAGTTGATGACAGCATATCAAGCAATATAATCGTTACGAGATTGACTACGAAGATTAACTCCATCAAAAGCGATTACGCATCAACAGCCAATCACACCTCCGTCTAAAGCAACAATGCTGTCCCTAGTTGGAGGAATCATTGAAGCTGTTTCACAACTTCTGCAAAACCAGAACTATTTCTATGATTGTAAACGCATAATGGAGTGCAGATTATGGCTGTGTACTGGGTCTGGATGTCAAAATCTTATCTGACTGAATCTCTCTCTCTCTCTCTCTCTCTCTCTCTCTCTCTCTCTCTCTCTCTCTCTCACACACACACACACACACACACACACACAAAACGTCTTCAAAACTATAACTATTTCTATGATTGTAAACGCATAATGGAGTGCGGATTATGGTTGTGGACTGGGTCTAGATGGCAAAATCCTATCTGACTGAATCACACATACATACATACATACATACATACATACATACATACATACATACATACATACATACATACATACATACATACATACATACATACGTACGTACGTACGTACATACATACATACATACATACATACATACATACATACATACATACATACATACATACATACATACATACATACATACATACATACATACATACATACATACATTCATACATAATTTGTGTGTATGGTTGATTTATTTGTTTGAATAACATTCAACGATAATTGTCCGAGATCTCCGTTAATATAATTACCCGGCTGAATATCGGAATGAAAAGAAGGATTGCATGTGCGAGATATACAGACCCGTGTATGATACTGCACAAGGATGGCTCTTGCCATTGATATTCATAATAAATATATTGTACGTCAGTATCACAGGCTGCTTTAGTAGATCTTGCCATTGATATTCATAATAAATATATTGTACGTCAGTATCACAGGCTGCTTTAGTAGATATTGCCATTGATATGCATAATAAATATATTGTACGTCAGTATCACAGGCTGCTTTAGTAGATCTTGCCATTGATATTCATAATAAATATATTGTACGTCAGTATCATAGGCTGCTTTAGTAGAGCTACAACCCTCTAGAATGCCTTTTAGATACTAATTATATACTAACGCTAATGAAAACTTACAAATACCGATTCGCGTTGCGTCGTGCAGGACGTTAAAGACTAACATTTTTTTCTGCATGTGCAAAGCCGAGCAATCATATATGTGGATTCTGTAAAGCGACTTTGGGAGCCAAATACTCAATTTCTTACACAGAAAGTCTAATAGGAAGGGCGCAATTGTGCATGCTGATGATTTTGATGAAGGTAGAAAAATGGAGTTGACGAAAATGATATCGTTGATGCCTATACTAGCTGACTCAGTTCCAGAGTAAAGGTTTGTGTTGCTATTGAAGGATATTGGAAGCACATAACCATTCTCATTTGTTACTCTCGCAAAAGAATCTTCTGATGCTATTTTCATCCGTTGTCATAGTAAACAACTTCCCAAGGAGATCTTAACAGAAGAAGACGTGTCTATAACGCTTCAATCTATGATCCTGGTAAAAGAAATACAGATCACTAATAAAACTGTATATCATACATTTGGAGTGTCTAAAGTTTCTTTGCGATTAAGCTGTCATTAGGAACCCTCCGAGAAAGGTTGATTGCCTCGAACAAAACTGTGTTACACTTACATATAATTGGCTGACATGGACAAGTCAGCATGAATCTGCAAAATCAGTATAAATATATTCCTACTTGTTAACAGATTTATTACTTTATAAAAGGCAGGTGGCGGACGTATAACGTCTCGTTGACATTTTGGGATGTAAATCACGTAGAAGCTAGTCACGGATGTTGAGTATTTGACAAGATTTGTCTACAGACTGGATTTCACTGAGCGTACCAGCCAAACTATTAATAAAGCTAGCACAGGCCACCTTGTAATTTTCTATGATCACATTTGAAAATTGAAAAGTAGAACATGGAGATATAATATGTTGTTTTAAATATGAGGATCGATTGCATAAAGCTCATCTTAACGAAACGAATTTCGACGAGTATTATACGCAGATGTATCTGTTGGGATTCATATGAGATCCTTTAGCTATCGATATTAAAACATCAGAATCTATTCTTTTAAAAAATATTTTTGCGTTTAAGATAGATTTGCTATTACACATAATTGATGAAATCTAAACATGATGCTCTTATTGTTGAAAATGCCAACCAGAGTGTGGGACGGCTGACCAGTGATGCGACCGTATGAACCTTTATTCGTGGTAAACAGACTTCTGCAAATATTTTGATAAATAATTTAGGGGAACACTTTCCCTCAAACTTTCATCAATGTCTGCAATTTAGAAATGAGTCCTTCAACACCATCATATTGCACAAAATCAACCAAAAGATGTTGTTATTAAAGATATACAGCAAATACAACTTATCAACGAACTAAGTTCGTTTTGTACATATGATCGGTGATAAGACCTGTTCTCAATAATAGCATTGACTGATCTTAACAAAAAAATACAACATATAATGCATAATAACATATAATGGATATACTGCATTGACAAATGGTTCTCCCATGCTATGATTTAATAAAAGTGTTACAGATGTACTAATCAAAGGATTCACTTTGCCGGTGAAAACAAGATGGAACAGCGATTATTGTTTCTATCACAAAATTATTATTACGGTATTCAGAAAATAATTGATCATCTTGAATTGAATATGTTACAATACTCAAAACACTAGTACACATAGAACATACGGTAATAGGAGTTCCAATATTCAGATTAACTTTTTGTTTTGATTTCAGGGTAAAATGAGCGCTCGGTATTGAATTTTCTTGGTCGAGTTATGTGAAGTAAATTGATCCATTATATGTATTTTATAACTATTGGTCTTCATGCATTGATTTAGGTAAACTATGTGGTTGTTTGCTAATATTATTCTATGCTTCTGTCATTTTAAACTATTTCTTCATCAGCCTCAAACAATTTATATAGGTTCTTGCAAATGCGAAGCTGACAGTTATTTATCGTCCAGTATTTACTCCTATTGCTGCTGAAAAGATAACACAGACTAAGTCGTACAAAGCTCACCTGGTTCATGCGATAGCAATAATGTTTTATTTTATCAATCATCAACAAATATGCATATTTATGTATGTGTTTCTTCATCAAAAAATGTGCATAATTCTGTACGTGTTTCTTTTAGGTCATCATTTCAGCATTCTTTTGTGTGTTTAACTCAATATTTATAATTTTTGTCTACGAGATATGTTGAATGCAATATTTTACCTTGCAAAGAATTATTTCACTCATTGTAATCATTTAATGTGCAAACAAACTCTTGCATTGGTTCAAAGGTTCTCAGAAGAGAATAAACATTTTGACTGAAATATAATACTATCGCAGATACGAAACATTCTTTCTGTCAGGCAAAGGTATCTTGTATAATCGTATCAGATAGAACATCAAGGACGACATATACCTAATAAATATTAATTGCATCAAGGACGACATATACCTAATAAATAATTATTGCATCAAGGACGACACATACCTAATAAATATTAATTGCATCAAGGACGACATATACCTAATAAATATTAATTGCATCAAGGACGATATATACCTAATAAATATTAATTGCATCAAGGACAGCATGTACCTAATAAATATTAATTGCATCAAGGACATCATGTACCTAATAAATATTAATTGCAAGATCGAACATCATTATTTTAGACCGTCTCCAGAGATGACATTCCTAGATTCATAGTTAAAGAATAAAATCTATACAACTGTTGCTCAGCCTGATAACATTTATTTAGCTCTTCAAAGTTACAACGTTGTCACAGGGTATTTGTTGAAAAGGTGGCAACAGTGTAATATATTTTATAGTCACTATTTAAAGCGACAATAATCAAACTACAATATGCTTTTCATCTTTTTTTCCATGGGGAAATCAATGTTAGTGTTTCATAAATATGAAAACGTATAAGAAATAATTCAGGATTTAACGTCGCCCAATCAGCACTGCCTGAAAAAGAAAACAAACACTATGACGAATTGTAATATTTTCATATTGTGAAATAATATTATTAAAGATGGTTAGATACTTTAATCAAAGTCAAATTTTGTTTGACTAGCATTCATAGAAATGTGGTATTTCTATTCAAACCTGACAACGACAAAAATGATTTTTTTCGATGGTATTACAAAATTTCAGCAATGTCCGCTTTCCAAGAATAACCACCAGTAACACAAAACAACACACACACACACACACACACACATATATATATATATATATATATATATATATATATATATATATATATATATATATATATATATATATATATATGCCTCATTTCGTTTTGAAGCAAATATCTTACAAGTCAAACGCAAAACAGAGTAAAGACAAACCAAGAAATATACGTTTCAAAACCACTTAAGTTTACATGACTGCTTACAATTGTCGCGCCTAACAAGTTTTGAGATTATACAACTGTCAAGCTAGTTAGTATTGACCTAAGCGACTACAGGGCTACCGTTGCTTACTAATTATACCCGTACTATATTTGTATCCAAGGGAGAACACTTCGCTCGCTTGTAGCGCGACCTATTAAAGAATCAACTCTCATATTTCAAAACTACTCGTCGCATGGTGTAATTCATTTGGTATCGATGATTAGACAACTCGACTTGGTATACCTTGAAACGTATGATTAATAATGTCTTTAAGTAACATCAGTACCTAGTCATATGCTTTCACCCGAAATGTTCATAGAAGGACCCGTTTAATATATAAATGCATCCCACTAAATGGAATTTTGCCCCCAGTATTGTTCGATCAAAAACAAGTCCTCAATTGGCAAAACACACATGGCAGCATTCCAAGTAGCTCTTTTCACATTTATATTACAAGGGTGTTTTCGTGGATATGCTAAGGCAATATTTGGTTGTGTTATATTGCAACAGAAAATCGGATTTCTATTGCACACATTATGTACTATAAAATACATAAAACATTTGCATGTAGAGATTCTCAGCATTTTCTCCTTTGGAATACTTTGTCAAAGCTTGTTTTAAAGACTGAGGTACATATTGAAAATGTATTGAAATCGCAAATGGGAAACGGCAACATATTTATCTCAATTAATTGAAAAATGTTTCCTTTTTGACACATCTTTGAAGTACAAGTAAATCAATGTTACGGAAAGAAAATGCAAACTATATATACTCCTGCTACACACGTTGAGGTTAGCTTGAATGGTGTACCTTGAGCTTAATTTCAAAATATTCTCATTTCTATTTAAATAGAAAAAAATTTCTTGAACACTTGTATGTGTTGTATATTTCTAATGTTTGTTTTCAGGAGAACGTATTTGCGCTATAGATGCACATTTTATTAACCAGTATGATATGCTTCGTTAAATATTTATGTTTAAAGAGCTCAAGCGTGAAACAAAAAAGGAAGAAAGAAACAAACCACGCCAGCTTCGCCGCCAGTAGTACCTTCATGGCAAGAAACAAAACAACTTTAACAAAACAAATAGATGGAAGATGGATACACAGACATTGTGGGGAAATCATGATGCTGCAGTTGTTTTCTCGATGGACATGATACTGGGTAGTAAAAAAAGAAATAAAAGTTTCTGACATAAACAAGCGTTTTGTGTCCTGCGGAACCATGGAGTATAGTTATGCTCAGTGTCATTTATCGGTGGGTACTCATTCGAGTGCAACTTTTATTTATTTTTCTCTCCAAACATTTTGACTGACAAAAATGCATTCTTTCGTGGTGTTTTGAACAATTTATCTATTTTGTGGGTGTATCTTGAATATATATATATATATATATATATATATATATATATATATATATATATATATATATATATATATATATATATATATATATATGAACACAGATAACATAATGAAATCCAACAAATAATGTTTATTTTTCTCCAAAGATCAGTCAAATTTTGAGATATAACATCACATTTTTCAGGTCTGTCGAAATCTATATTAATATATAGACCTAAGTATGTATGTACGCTTTACATTGTCTTAATCATGTAGTACGTTTGCATTTTGCAAGGTATTTTATTTCACTACTCGTTCATCTAAATCCAGTAATGAGTATTATGAGCTATTTTGTAAACAAACAATGTACACTCATGTAGACGACAGATTATAATTTAGTTTTTAGATTTTGCTTGTGGATGAACTAAAACAGCCATTTCTTCTTTTTTAAAGAAGGGATGATAAAGTGAATGACGTGGAAGAATTTACTGAGTCACAAATCAAACTTTCAATCGATGATATGCATGAACCTAATATTCACAATCTCAACAACAAACATGAGTGACATAGTATTGAACATAATTTTTTGGTCATTTAAACCAATAGTTCCAAAGAGTTTTAGGGCCACGTCCCCTTAATAGTCCTCCGCACCGATCTACCTTACTCCGTAACAAGTATTATTCAGTATTAGACCTCCTCGTAATCACCCAGCTTACCGGGTGTTCGAGCTCTACCGCCCACTTTGGAAATCAATGATTTAACCAATTATTTATTAGAAATGTTATTAGTTATTTCTAAATGGATTACTTAAGACAATGAGCAGTACTTTCTGTAGTATATAAAGATAGAATAGAAAACTTACTGTGGCCAATGACTGTCAAATATCTGTCAGAGACGAACCGTTTTATGTCAAAATTGCATATCGAGAAGAAATTGCAGCGTAAGATTTTAGTTGAAAAGTTAGGACCATGGAGTCAATAAACCAGCAAAGCAACCAATTAATTCCCCTTTCTAAACTGACTGTCAAATATCAGCTGCTTTGCAAGTTTCCACATTAACTTGTTTAGTACAATCTATTGGATTTATGATAGCGATATAAGCCGTAAAGGTCGATAACATAGTTATTATCTCTACAAAGAGCATGCATGTGACAAAGCAAAAATAATTCATTCTTAGCTGGTAATAACAATGCCAAAATAATAGTTATATCGTTGCATTTTGAAGTCTTTAAAACTGTAATTTCTTCGTTTAGCGTATCCAAATTACATGAGCTACCTCCTGGTTAGAAAAACAATTACACACCATATACTATGACTATAATTTCGAATACATTCCATCCTGGGTAGAAAAATGATCATACACCGTAAAATAGGACCATACTTTCAAATACATTCCATCCAGGGTAGTAAAACGACTACACACGGTAAAATATGGCCATAATTTCGAATACATTCCATTCTGGTTAGAAAATCGACTATACACCGTAAAATAGGACCATAATTTCGAATACATTCCATCTAGGGTAGTTAAACGATTAAACACCGTAAAGTATGGCCATAATTTCGAATACATTCCATCCTGGTTAGTAAAACGATTACACATTAGAATAGGACCATTATTTCGAATACATTCCATCCTGGGTAGAAAATCGAGTATACACCGTAAAATAGAACCATAATTTCGAATACATTTCATCTAGGGTAGTAAAACGAATGCAGATCGTAAAATAAGACCATAATTTCGAAGACATTCTATCCTGGGCAGTAAAACGATTAAACACCGTAAAATATGGCTATAATTTCGAATACATTCCATCATGGGTAGTAAAATAATTACACACGATAAAATAGTACCATAATTTCGAATACATTCCATCCTGTGTATAAAATCGAGTATACACCGTAAAATGGAACCATAATTTCGAATACATTCCATCCTGGTTAGTAAAACGATTACACAGCAAAATAGGACCATAATTTTGAATACATTCCAGCCTGGGTAGAAAAAGATTGCACACCATAACATAGGGCCATAATTTCAAATATTATTCCATACTGGGTTGAATAACGATTACTCACCGTAAAATAGGACCATAATTTAGAATACATTACATCCTGTGTAGAAAATCAATTATACACCGTAAAATAGAACCGTTATTTCGAATACATTCTATCCTTGGTAGAAAAACCATTACACACCTTAAAATAGGACCATACTTTCGAATACAGTCCAAATCAAATTAAAAATGAAACAAATGTGATATTCAACAGCGCCTTTTGTTAATTTAAATTGAAAGCTATTTTGTTCCCACATTTTGACTCTAAAAAATCAATGCCAATCAATCACAGAATAAAATCAAATGGAGCTGATTCATGGCGGATCGCAGAAAGTACTTCATGCGGAAGTGACACCGCAATTAAATTCATTCCATCACAAGCATAAAAGAATAATTGAGAAGGATCGACAAACAATAACAAAATCCATTCAATCCAGACCAAGAGGAAATGTTGATATAATGCCCATTCCACACATTATGGCTCTGAATTTCAAATTCAAATTTACCAAAGCGAGTATTTTTGTTGAAATTAAAGTCAGGCAAATTAGTAAGTTCAGAGGTCGCAGAGCATAGCTATATGAGCATTAATATTGTTAACATGTATTGATGAATCTACGATTGTTTTTTATTTAGAATACATCTTCAATTCCATTACCTGGATTTTTTAGTGTATTTTTAGATTTAAGCTATTTTAAGGAAAAGACAATGAGTATATGATCAAAATGTTGCTATATTTGTATTGGATCATGAGATCGAGTTTTGGGTTTTTATTCTGACCAAAGTAGTTCTTTATTAGTCTGATAAACTTGTTCATATTTTCGCATAGTTATTTTGTTGTCATAATTTCCTTAAAGTAACATTGGGACACTACTGTGTTCCATATTCGTACAGTGCATTTTAAAACCTCTGGATGACACACAAATCACATACCTACACCTACATATGCTGGTCATCCAGAATGTCGTATTCTATAAACTATGCAAGCTCAATGCATGTAGATAACCAAATTTATTAGAGTAATTTAAGGCGTGGACGAATTGTATACCAAATCTAATACTCAATGAAGACATTTCACGTCATGCGTAACGCTTATATTACAATGGTTTAGAAAGTAAATAATCTGAGAAAACTTGCGAGATGCCGTAAGGATTTCCATGGTAAGAGAATGATAACGTCAGATATTTAAAAGTGAATACAAATATCAATTTGTATTATTGATATTTTTGGTAGCATATAATTTATGTTTTGTTTTCAATTGTGTGATTCACTTACAACTTCCGGATGGGTGATTTGCTATTCACCTTGATATATGCTAAATGTTTCAAAGTAAGATTTTGAATATTCCAAAACCTGTGCTAAAAAGATTATATTTTCTCCTTAATTAGAAATTTAGAAATAAGCAAAAGGTTGTCAGAAGTGTACAATATCCACTTCAATCATTGTGTCTTATTTTCCAATCTATATCTTTAACATATAAGTCTTTCATTATATTCAACGTAATCCATATTTCAACTGATTGTATCTATGATTACATATGCAAAAGGTAAACTTACCCCAGTAGGTCCTGGACAGCGTACGGTGTTGCTAACATCTCCACATTCGCCTGCACAATAATGAGGACAGAGAACTGAAAAGATCGGCTGATCGTAGCAAAGACACACCTCCTCGTGGAGTAGCTGACACATCGATAGCTTAAGGGGATCTCCACATTTCTCTTTAACAATTTTCACTACAGCCGTACCTGCAGTATTGTAATGTTTGGCGTGGTAAAAACTGTCTTTACATTCATATGATTACTCCAGGACTGAAACTTAGCGACTCATATCTATCTATCTATCTATCTATCTATCTATCTATCTATCTATCTATCTATCTATCTATCTATCTATCTATCTATCTATCTATCTATCTATCTATCCATCCATCCATCCATCCATCCATCCATCCATCCATCCATCCATCCATCCATCCATCCATCCATCAGTAACTTTGATAATGAAAGCGGGTAGATATGATTTTCTTATAGTTTTACTACACCACCGGGAAAACCATGGAAATGATCATAATGATTCAGAACTAACGTGAAATGTTTCTTATGAAGACAGTCACAATTAATTTACAACATCCGTGAAGACACCTATATAACAATAATTTTCTTTGTCCACTGGAGGTATCCTTGTTCCCATAGGAATCAACAATCTTTTACTAATTCCGCCACGGCGTAATTTGTGTCCAGTTGTCTCGTCCTCAATAGTCAATATTAAAGAATTGTTGTTGTTGTTGTGCTTAACGCCATTTTCAGCACACGATAGGCTACTGATGGCGGTCAGTATTAATGGTGGAGGAAGAAACCGGGAAATCACCGGAAAGAACCACCGACCCACGAGAAGCTACTGGCAAGCTTTCTCATATATCTACCGTTGCTGAAATCTAGACTCGAACACACACAGAGGTGAAATGGCAGTGATCCGTAACGGACAGCACCTTAGACCACTCGGCCACTCGGGGCCCCTTATTAATGAATTAAATACACAGGTATGTATGTATATATATATATATATATATATATATATATATATATATATATATATATATATATATATATATATATATATATATATATATATATATATATACACTTGTATTAGCAGATTACAAAATGATATTTTGTGCAGTGATTGACGACTAAGTAAATAAAAATACTATCAAAGAAAATCATTGTGAAATAGGTTATGCATTCCCACAACATCGACATCGTACAAAATTGTAAAAATGTTGGTATTTGATTCAATGATTTCCATTCTTTACCAAATAATCTCTGGCACGTTTTGAATCAGAAAAATTTAACTTCAACAGTTTTTCCACGACTAAGGAATTACAAAATGTCAACGATTATTGTCTAAAGTTTTAATGATTTTTAATATTTTATCTGATTCTTGTTTTAAAACATAATAGAAATTGGTAATAAATAAGATTATTTGTAGATTCGATGACTAGATTTCATGATTAAAATAAACTTTTTACTATATATTTATAAAAACGTGGATGATATAGATGACATCTAATGGACATAATGCATTTCAATCTGATGTAAGCATTTAAATTGTTTCCTATCTATAATTCAAAAAATATGTTAAGCTCTTCCGGATTTGTGCGTTTAATTTGAATTACAAAATTCTCATTCCTCAGATATCTAGTCACTCATACAAAACGAAACAGATGAGTAAGCATTAACGTTGCGTTTACCAGAACATTTGCATCTCATCAGTTGTATTGCATTTCATTTTTCATCACAACATCCGACATACCCAGAATTTCAGATTACGTTGCCTTCATGCTTCGGCCACAGGACCACGTGCACGTTGAAAGTACCCGTTGTTAGAAACAATGTTACCCGCGCAAATGAAAATTACACAGATGCATCTGATTCGATTCTCACTGATAATTACACAATATTCTGAATAATGAATCAAGCACTGTACTATGTTTCTTTTTAAAACCAATAACAAAATTATAACCTTAAAGATATGCTATCTTACTCTATGGTGCACAATTCGTTTAATGACCTGAATAGGTTTCAAGCTAACATATATTACTGCATACCAATGCAGGATAAAACATTTCCAGAACACTACAAACATCTTACATTGACATTACAACTCATGCTCAGCCGGTTAACAATGAATGCACCAACTAATTCACTCGTGCAAATCATAAATATGAATATCGGTCTTGCGCTCAAAATCATTCACATTTCAATCATTTTGTAAAGATATGAATCTTTTAAACCAATTACTATATTTAATTTCTCTATATCCTTTCCAATCGGAATAAAAGGTAGTGGGACCTTATGACTTCAAATAAACCCAGTAGAAACTACACATTGTAATTAATTATGATATATTATGTTGTATGTTTATAGTGAAAAAAAGAATGTAATCATTATAAGACAAAGACGGGACTTTTAGGTGAAATTATTTTATTTTGCAGCTGGCATTTATAATCGTGTGAGCCTTTGGAATTTAAAAACATTTCATAGCATGAATTTAATACAAGTTATATAATACTGCATTTTGTGTGTGGACGTTCGTCTCTTGTACATTATAAGCATGTATGTGGATATGAGTGTTTATGCGGGAGAGAGATAGAGGAAAAAGTCAGAAAAGTTCCAATTTAAGGAATTACAAGTTCAACAGATTCGGTGGCGATACTAGGAAATTCGGTCGTTTGTTTTTTTTTTTTTACACCAAACTGATTAAATGAAGAAAGTATAGAAAATATTGTCTTGTAATTTCCCCGGGTAAATTATATAATCAGCATGGTCCTAGAATATTTTCTTTAGCTTCCATAATTTCAACAAATGTTGACTGAATGAAAAATATTAAAGTACTATTGTAATGATTATTTTTGCCCCAGACATAATTTGCGTTATTTGATGATAAAACACAAGGCGACAAATATTAATACAATAAAAACCCATTAAACACAATTCATGCCTCACACACATATATATTCTAAAGATTCTTCAAGGCCATCTCCGTCCGTGCCTCCTCAGAGGATAGGTGAAAGGAGAAATTAACCATGCAGTGGTAAACAAAATTAGTATAGTGTTTAAGAAACACAACAACGTGTCCATTGAGATTGACGAACTGCTCGCAATAAATGATGAAACATTTTATGACATAAAACATACGAGTTTATCTTATAATTTTATCGGGATAAGACTGAATTTGCATAGCATAATGAACAACAAAATCGAGAACGTTACAATCTGCAATTGATAATGCACAAATTACCGCTACACATGCAGCAGAGTCGCGTAAGTTGAGAGGGGGCGTAAATCAGGTTGTTCCAGATGAATTGAAGAAATTTGTTTAAAGCAAGCAAAAGAGCAAACAGACGGCAGCTCTTCCCAAAATGGGGTTTAGGTCTCATTACAAGATATAAACATCCATAAGGTAAATAATTTCTCTTATCAAAACAATTTTATATCCCATAAGCATCAAGAACCAATTTGACCCATTTTAATGTTATACATCGTTTGCTGTATGATTCAAATGCATTTCTAAATCCATTATAAGTCTAAGTCAGATCATCATGACACATCCCCTTAAATATTCAGGAAAGCAAAGTAACAAACGTCATCCTACAAATTATATCGCTTTCTTAAATCTTCACCAAATGATACCCATTAATTTTAATTATTCCTGTAAGCGTCCATAGGCAAATTTGATTTTTTCTCATCCGTAATATCAATTGCCATCATTGTCTGAACATATGGCGATAATGATGTGAAGCCAGTTTATTGATTGCTTTCTTAAATACAAATGAAGTTGTTTCAGTATCCTTTAAACTCATTTTGGCTTGAGTGTTTATAAATTATCAAACATGAACAGATTGCACTACTGGTAGTTTCTGAAAAAACTGAATTGCCATACTGCAATCTATATAATAATAATATTTAAACCTATTTACAGTTTAGAGTATCTGCGTTCTTCATCTGAAGTTAAAGGGAAAACTGCGTAGAATGAACGAAGTTGGAAAAAACACGATGTCCGACATATATAATCTAGATAACATGATTTGTGCAAACACAGTTTTTATTATTTGTACATATTTATTCCAACCTATGCTTTACGAAAACTGATTTATATGTATAGCGTCTCAAATTCATCAATCATTCACCCAAATTTTCTCACAGATGGGGAACACAGCGTATCATAACTATATGTCCACTTTCACGGTCTATGATATACGTAGCTACACTGATTTAGGGTATATCTAATTATCACCATAATTTTCCTGGAACTGCGAGAAGTTTGTTATTAGTCAGTCCGAACGGAATACGTACATTTCCACGTACAATGCGTTAACAGTTATTACACCATTGAATATAAATATATGAAATTAAAATAATGACGGTCGGAATGACAGCTAGTGCAATCTGTTTTTTCCTCCGGGAGTATTGATTTGATATCACTGTCAAACAGGTTCAGAATTAATTGTTTTGCATACATACATACATAAATTTAAATTCCAAAGCGACATTCATATCCAATTACATGCTTATAATGAACTTAAAGATAAACATCCGCACACACAATGCAGTATGATATAACTTGTATTAAATTCATGCTATGAAATGTTGTTTAAATTCCAAAAGGACATACATACATACATACATACATACATACATACATACATACATACATACATACATACATACATACATACATACATACATACATACATACATACATACATACATACATACATACATATATGCATACATGCATACATGCATATATACCTACATACATACATGTATACCCATACATACATGAATGCATACATACATAGACATACAGACAGACAGACATGCATGCATGCATACATACATACATACATACATACATACATACATACATACATACATACATACATACACACACACACACACACACACACATACATACATACATACATACATACATACATACATACATACATACATACATACATACATACATACATACATACATACATACATACATACATACATAATTACATAATTACATAATTACATACATCCATCATTCATTCATCCATCCATCCATCCATTTATCCATCCATACATACATACATACATACATACATACATACATACATACATACATACATACATACATACATACATACATACATACATGCATGCATTCATGTATGCACGCACGCACGTACGCACGCACGCATATAAACACGCATGCAAGCATACATACATACATACATACATACATACATACATACATACATACATACATCCATCCGTCCGTCCGTCCGTCCGTCCGTCCGTCCATCCATCCATCCATCCATCCATCCATCCATCCATCCATCCAGCCATCCATCCATCCATCCATCCATCCATCCATCCATACATACATACATACATACATACATACATACATACATACATACATACATACATACATACATACATACATACATACATACATACATACATACATACTGTAATGGGACAACTTTTGAAGTGCCTTTCAATTGACTATTACCATTCAGTGCGTGTCTGAAATGGTAATTGTAAGAAAATTTAAACATACCACATAAATTGCACGTCTTCCTGCAAACATTAGTAGCAACTGGTACATCAATGCAGATAAGAGCCTTAATTTCTGGATTGTTGCAGCTAAAGTTGGCGAGGTCCACACAGGGCTCTTTAGAGCAGAAAATCAATTGATGGAAAATACGTTAGCCTGTGCTCTTATAATGTTTTTATGCTCTATATCAAATGAAAAGCTCAATATTTGTAACAAAGCAGCAAGTGCCAGCAATAGCTCCAAGTAAATTGTTTCAGAGCGGAATGTATAATACAAATCTATTTGGTGTCTGAGTAACAATATCCAACAAATCTTACCATGTTTCATTAAAAATGAAATAAGATAGGGCGCAATCGATAATTAATGGTCTTTGTTTCAACAAAAATGGTATATGCAAAAGATAAACCAAGAACAATCACGTCAAATTTGTTAATAATAAGCCTCCTTTCTGCTCAATTTGCTAATAATGTGTAATGTCATTAAAAGTCCTATATTGTAGCAGCCATTATAAACCTCACTGAAATGTATTCAAGTCGAAAAGAATCGATTATTAATGCGATATTTGTTCCGTACAGACTAAAACATCCAAATTATTTTATATAGAGAGAAGAGATTAGAAATCGTGGCTTACATCCAAATTTCTGTTTTTAAATTGTATTATTCATACACAATTATCTTAAATGAAGTAAACGTTATATATATATATATATATATATATATATATATATATATATATATATATATATATATATATATATATATATATATATATATATATATATATATATGAATATATATATGTATATATATATATATATATATATATAAATATATATATATATATATATATATATATATATATATATATATATATATATATATATATATATATATATATATACAGAGAGAGAGAGAGAGAGACGTATACGTAATATATACAGAGAAATGCATGCTATAATAATCTGCAATTAAAATTAAATATGAAAACAAAGTATATATTGAGATTACTGATTATCAGGTGATGATCCGAATATTTCCTCAAGAGTCTTAGATACAACGTCAAGTGGTGTAAGTGAGAAATATCGTATTAGTACTTAAGCCATGTTTTATTAATTATTTTTTTCCCAAATATATAAATTGTTTCCACGCCTGTTGATCAGATATTAAATATTCAACTCAAACTATCCCGTATTAAGGATGAGCGTTCTTCTGATTTCAGAGTATTTTATCTATCTATCTATCTATCTATCTATCTATCTATCTATCTATCTATCTATCTATCTATCTATCTATCTATCTATCTATCTATCTATCTACCTACCTACCTACCTACCTACCTACCTATCTATCTATCTATCTATCTATCTATCTATCTATCTATCTATCTATCTATCTATCTATCTATCTACCTACCTACCTACCTACCTATCTACCTATCTATCAATCTATCTATCTATCTATCTATCTATCTATCTATCTATCTATCTATCTATCTATCGTTTGTCACCTCTTGTTCTAGTAAATTATATTTAATTTAAACAATTTGAAAAAAAATACAAACATTTCTGTTATATGATTTTCTATGCACAAGAGCAGATGTGGTATTTTGTTCTTTTGCCAGGTAGCTATGCATATATTGCAGCTGAAATCAGCTAATATTCTTTCATGCTTATGAAAACTAGGAAATAATCTTTTGCATTGACTATAGATCGACACCTAAAATGTAAATTTCCAGTTTTAATTATAGTTTATTTTACTGTTATTAAAAGTGTGTCAAGATATAACTGCATTTAGCCGGTGAAAATAATAATGATCTTTCTAGTGACAGCATTGTGATACTTAAATTGTATGTGATATAGTAATATGTTTTCAACCTTTTGTGAGGTCTGTCTTTATTTTCAGATTGAGATGTCTGTGATTTCTGTGGGAGATTTCATGCCCTAAATGATATGATATTTATTCCAATAGATTTTCTAGTTCATTTGAAAACATGGACATATCAGTAAAGGTGCTAAAAGTAGATTCCTTAATTAGATTTGCGCGATACCAAATCCTGGTTGTTTGTTGTGTGTTTCATTTATGTGAAAGTGGGCGGGGACGTTTGCTTTTTAAAAATATTAATTCATATAGAGGAAAAAATACATCAAAGGAAGAAGGATATCGGTTGCAATATGTAGATGCTTCACCTTCTGTTGTAGGTTGAAGCAGCGTGTTTGTCATTGTAGTCGTTGACCTCATACTTGTAACACCAATAGTGCTGTATGCTGTAAGTAGAAGAAATAAAAATAATAATAATAATAATAATAATAATAATAATAATAATAATTATTATTATTATTATTTTTATTATTATTATTATTATTTTCATTTTGCAAGATTTACATAATAACCTAATAGGCAATTGAAATTAATCACCACAATTGATACAAATATGCAGTTAATTAGTAAATAAAATGTGAAAAAAAGACTTTATACACTTTAGGCACTGTTTTTCTAAAGCAACTAATCTTGTCAAATTTTCTGTTTCCTTAGATAACTGTTCAAACTGTAATTAAAAGTGGTTGGACCAGGATACAGTTTGGTGCATGTCACAGTTTACGTGTATGTACCATTTACTTATAAGTTCAATTCTATACACGTGTCTGTTTCTTGTGCTGAGCGGATAAACATTAAATGAGTTTTCTGTAAATTTAAACTGTTTTGCCACATGTCCGTTTTATAGCACATTGTAAATCTTCATTTCCTTTACTCATAACAATGCCGGTACCTTTCTCGTGTTTTCGTGATAATACATATAATGTTTCAAGCACTTTGGATAATCACGTATATTTAACGTGAGAAAGGATATGGTGTAAAATTGATGCCTTTGTTACTCCAATGCAAGAGTATTAAAGTCAGTATTCTACTATTCTTCTAGCATAAAACCCACCATTGGCAAATTTATCGTCATCCATTTCCTTAAGCAATGTTCCAATGGTCGATTAAATCACTGAGTACTATTTAGTATGACTCATTATTTAGGAGGCCTGAATAGATAAACTAGATATACTCAGTTGACCTAATCGCTAAATGTAGGTGATGCTATAAACAAATTGGTATCGATAAGGCGCTGACATAATACAATCGCATGACAAATGTGTGAAGCATATTCTATCTATCTATCTATCTATCTATCTATCTATCTATCTATCTATCTATCTATCTATCTATCTATCTATCTATCTATCTATCTATCCATCCATCCATCCATCCATCCATCCATCCATCCATCCATCCATCCATCCATCCATCCATCCATCCATCCATCCATCCATCCATCCATCCATCCATCCATCCATCTATCTATCTATCTATCTATCTATCTATCTATCTATCTATCTATCTATCTATCTATCTATCTATCTATGTAATTTATATAATTTTAAAAAGGATTTCTTTTATATGAATTTATATGCGCACCAGTAGGTGTGGTGCTTTATTCAATGGCCAGTTAGCTATGCATACAGTGCAGCCGAAATTAGCTGATATTCGTTCATGCCTGTGGAAACAAGTAGGTAATCGTTTGCATTGAATGTTTATCATAACCTACAATGTACACTTTCATTCTCGGATTATAGTTTAACTTACAAGTTATTAAAAGTGTGTCAAGATATAACTGCATTTAGCCGGTCAAAATAATCATGATCTTTCTTGTGATATTATTGGGATACTTAAATTTTATATGATATAATAATATATTTTCAGACCTTTGTGAGGTCTGTCTTTGTTTTCGAATTGAAATGTCTGAGATTTCTGTAAGATATTTCATGCCATAAACGATACGATTTTTTTCAATAATCATATAGTCAACGAGCTAAAAATATTGCGTTGGTATTAAAATTTCTAGCTCATTTAAAAGCAACGGCACAAAAGTAAATGTACGAAATGAACATTCGTTAATTATATTTGCACGATACCAAATCCTGGTTGTTTGTTGTGTTTCTCGTTTTAAAGGTGTGCTTGGATGTTTGCTTTTCAGAAGTATTAATTCAAATAGATAAAATAAAATGCACCAAAGGAAGACCGATATCTGTTGTAATATGTAGTGCTTCCCTGTGTGTTATGATTGGAGGTGGTGTGCTTATCGTTCTAGTTGTTGACTCCATACCTGTAACACCAATAGTGTTGCTTGCTGTAAGAAGATAAATAATAATAATAATAATAATAATAATAATAATAATAATAATAATAATAATAATAATAATAATAATATCCTTTATTTTGCCAGAATGACAAATTACCTAACAGTTAATAAAATTTATCCACCACAAATGAATCAAATATGGAAAATTAGATGTTTAAAGAGTTAAGGACTGCACAATTGTCTCCAGCATAATTGAAAACAAATATTAACATCATGTCAATTACAGAAAATTAACATTTGGAGATAACAATGATATATCACTACTACCTTTCATTAATTGTATGCGGTTAAAACGTTCAGATTTGTTCATTACAATGTTTGGAAAGCACACTTGCTTATTAACTGAAACATCGGGAGGTTTTTTTGTATTAAGTTACAAACTGCTCCAGCCTAACTGCGCTGACATCAGCAAAACAATAGGGCAAATATTCTGAGAAACGTTTTATATTTCTGATTCCTTCTTTGCTTTATTTCGTATATTTTGTTGCACTCATATTCCTGAACATAACAACCCAAAGATATTTAAGACCTTGAAAGTTTTTATATAAGTAATGTAATTATTGTCTGACACCCATATAAGTATGCTTAAATAAGTTGATGCAGATGTCAAACTAGGTTCATCCTGCTTATTATCTGAAAGCTTTGAAGTCTTTGCAATTAAGAGAACCATTAATTGTTTTCTTAATTGAGCTTGGCACACACACACACACATATATATATATATATATATATATATATATATATATATATATATATATATATATATATATATATATATATATATATATATATATATTGTAATTCATCACGTATTTTAAGGCAGAGGTTTCCAGAGATACCGAAATATCAAATAACATTTATAGTGATATTTTTGCATTGTACTATTTCAGCAAAGTTTTAAAAGTGTTATTCCATTCCACAAATATTTTGTTGCATGTAAATAGAAAAGCAAGCTATAATAGATGCATTTGCTTATTTGACGTCTGCTACCACAATTTATACATAGACTTAAGTTGATATTGCCATATTATTCATTTAAAAACTTTAGCTAAAACATCTTATCATATGAAATTAATTTTGGTTTAGATTTTCTTATACAATTATATATCATGTGATCTGACTTCAGCAGGTTTGATAATATAATAAGCGTTACTTTCACCAATGGCATAAAATCAAACTCTTGTGACAAAAACATTTTCAATTAGTCAAATAATTTCATCATATATGTAGATGACATTATTGTCATGAATACTGAAATAATCTGATGAAATAACAGCATTGTCATTGATACTTTGAAAGGTACCAAAGAGATACCAGAATACAGAGTAGAGATTATCAATTGTTGACGACCGGTCTATAATATATTGGCAAAGAAACATTCTTGTATAGCTTTGACCAACAATCAAATAAAAACCATTATTTTGTATTCTGCAGTATTTATCTTCATGTACGGCTCGTTACAGCAACAATCTGGTATAGACCATTATCTCACTAACATTCCGTAGGAAAATGAGCATTTTCAGATTGAAAGTATTTAAAATATCCAATTGTATATAGCCGTACATCCCTAATTTCAAAGTATTAAAGAATCGCTCATGGTGGTGAGATCATTTGTTATAGAATAACACAAGTATTGATGTCAAGGGTATTAATTAGAAAAGTGGATCGATATCAACAGATCGTAAATTGCTTATGTTAAAGGAATGGCTCATACATTAAATTGCAAGTATAACACTCCAACTCTAACCAAAATATTCTCCACGCTTTATGACTTATTTTACAAAATAAGTGAAGAAAATACTTCGTTTTACGTTTCATTAAACGTTTGCGATTCCGTATCAGCAAATGCAAATCCGTTTTTGTTCTAACGCAGCTATTCATTAACATAGGTATGGGAAAACCTACCTATTAATTGTTATTAAATCCACTGATACCAACACTGCTAGACTTCTTTGAAATTATTTAAAGTTTTCCTTTTAGGAATGATCAGCACATATTCTTATAGAGAAGACGAAATTATCGGAAACGTTTCGATCGTGTCAGTAGAATATATCCGAAAAGGGTACTATCATTACTCCAGTCATATCGAGTGCCGTCTCTTATTTCATGAGAAAAAGGAACACTTTATCAGACATTTGCCTTGCTGTCTTGGATTTTAAAAACTCCTGCCTGGTTGAAAAAGACAACATTGCAGTTTTCTAACTCAGTTTATTAGATCTAAGATGTATGATAACATCAACTATTCAATATGTCGAAGTCGTTACACCTCTCCGTCTAAAAAAGAATATGGAACCTTCGCGAGTGCTTTACATTGGTCACGAAGACCATATAAAATATGTTTCAATTGGAGAATGACATATTTTTAGCAACAGAGAGCTCACATTCATTCTGTGAACTCCACTCTTGTCTATTGGATCGGAAAGTACGAGAAACCAGTACCCTGCCGCCTGCATTCCCGATTTGACATTCCTATAACAGCTCCGACAAATCCTTATTAAAGCCATTTGCACTGCATGCAAGGTCATATTACCAGCAGACTCAGAATCTTGATGGAATCAGACGAACCAAATATCACGCCATTTTGCCTCTCGTTTGAACGTGTACCCATTAGTTTTGCCCATGGAGGTCGAACTTGGTTAATTGGAACGTTTTATCCAGACCATCGGATGTCTGACTATTCTTGAAGATTTAAGAGGGCAGGTTTAAGTACCTTGAGGTATTTTTGTCTTTCAAGACAAGAAAAAAAGACTTCAAACGAGATTTCAATCGGATGAAACCAATCCGAACGCATATTATAATAAGTAATCCCTTGTCTAGGAAAAACAACTTTTGCAGATGAAATACGAAACAAGAGCTTCTACCAAACATAATCAAATCACTTAAGTACGAAACTAGATAATTATCAATGTGCAAAACCAAGCACTTACCACCACACACATTACACGTTCTAGGGCAGTACAGTGTCGCCTTAGCATGATCCGCACAAATAAGCTCTTTTAATTGGTCACACCTGGCCATTGGGTCATCAGCACAATCTAGACGAGGAAAGGACTATTATATTAAAATAAACATTGAAGCAGCTTGACGGTAGCTTGACGGTATATATATATATATATATATATATATATATATATATATATATATATATATATATATATATATATATATATATATATATATATATATATATATATATATACATATACATATATATATATATATATATATATATATATATATATATATATATATATATATATATATATATATATATATATACACACACACATAATCAAGGCTGTGGAATGTTTTCGTCATTAATCCAACGACGTCTAGGACCGTATTAGAAGATGAATTCGGACTTTATTTTAATATGAATATTTCTGATTAATTCGGACACAACGGAAATTCATAGAGAAAACATCAATGTTTGCCACTAAATGTTTCATAAGAAAAAAGTGAAGTATGAATACAAGCACAAAAATAATTGCTTGTGTCCGGTATTGAAGCGTTTAATTCACTTTGCGTATGCAAGTCCTGTAATGAACAAAAGGCCAATTTCAAGCACTTCTTTGCACGTAACGTTAAAAAACATTAATTAAACGAGATTTATGTTGGTCATCCTACAATAACTTGGCAAGAAAAGAAGAAACGTGATAGAAGGAAGCACATGATTGTAGCAATTGTTTTTTATTCGAATTAGTGTGATCAGTTTTAATATTAAATAGACTCAATCAATCTCAATTCACTTTTTCTAGTGAATATTTCAATTACATATGAAGAGAAATTAACGTGATGTTTTGCATAATTATTATATTCCTGACATTATTGACATCATCTGTATAATATACCAGTCTCGAGAACTTACATTCCCGTAGCCAATTATTTTAAAATCTAATGATATCTAAACAAATTCTTATGAATCATTTTTTTGGAATGGGCAAGATTAATAAATTAATTTTGCTAAATATTCATTCTTTACGTATTGTATTAAAGTACATGTCTCATTTTCTCTGCTATAGGAATATATTCAAAAGCAAATCAAGATAATATGTATTGTCAGGCATTATCTGTGTGTATGTATGTTTAAGTCTTTTTGTATGTCAGTAGGTAGGTAATTTGTTAGTTACTTAGGTGTTTAGGTTTGTTTCTTTCCTTATTCATTACCTTTAATAACAGGAGGATCAATATGCACCGGTTCTAATAGACCAAATCCTGTAATACAAAATTTAATTTTGAATGAAATCAATGAATGTAAGATGAGGTAATAATAGACCGTTAATGTCATTTGAAAATTATATTTAAAATTGATAAAAAGATCATAATGTTCTTAATACACTGTGTAATAATTAATATATCATAGGAAGATCATAATATCTAATATAAATCTGACTAATATAACACAAATACCAACACCATAAACAATATATGCTTAAAAGTAACATTTTCTAAAACTCGATAATTGACATATATGTGTTCTAAAATTCCTTACGTTTTGGACATATATGTACAGCAAGATTTACGTCTAGTTTCAGACTGTTTAAAATCAAGATCAAATGAAATTAGAATCTAGAGATGAGTGGTATATCAAGTAATAAAAAGAACGCGACGTGCTACGACATAATTTGTTGTTTAGTTTGTGTAGTTAGATCAAAATGTATGCATTACAAAGTGCTTACAAATAAAAGGCTCTAATACTTATCAGGTTAAAATAAAACTTTCAATTACACATTGAGCTATAAATAAGAATGACTTTGGCCGAGACAAACATAACTATATTCTATGAGTATACAACTTCTTGGACAATCTCTATTTATGTGCTCGTACACCATGCATATATGGTTTCATCTGAAACGTATCACTGCAATGAATTGAGATAAAATGATATCGGCATAGCTAAATTAGCTAATATGTAAGGTTTCGTTGCATAGTCATAAGTGATATCAATACATGTTAAGAGGTTTGAATTTATCAACTTAACTGATGTGACTTTTCTCACTAATGCATTTCAAACTTCATTGGAGCGATGTCACATATTCGTGATTTATACTCATTAAACTAAAGCGGATGTCACATAAATTCTCTAGATTAGAATATTCTAAACAAATGATTATCTTATGCAAAGTTTACGCTCATTCAACAGCGTTGTATTAGCTTTGTTAAGGATATAGCTGAAACATCTACCAATTTACACGATGTAGCCACCATTTAAGTTTTTTTATCGATTAGTTTAAATTGCGCTACTCCCTTTCAAAACACCAGAATGTATCACCAGTTATATAGTATAACACATGTTGTGATACCTTGTATTAATTTGCATTATCAAATGAGGGATTATGCACGCCAGTAGATTAATTGACCAATATGTTTTGTCTTGCTCAAATTTTGTCACTTTCTCTCTGAGTCGTGCAAATAGAGGCAACTCATTCTAAGATTTTGCACTGATGGAAGCAGTCAAATGTTCATTTTATTATTACACCAAAAACGGTCATACGTCAATAACATTTTCCTTATTGTACTTCTGTATTTTTCACTAGCTCTTTCAGATTGTCTCCAAAGGAAACCTACCACACACATTGCATGATTTGGGACACATAAGTTTAGCAAAATGGTCGCTCTGGCAAAGTAACGTCTTCAAATCTTCGCATTTTGTATTCGGGTCATCCTTGCACATACCTTCAAGAGATTATTAAAAAAGTAGCTGTAAATTTAGAGTTCAACCATCATTGTGTATACGGCACTGACATCAAATATTCTGTTTTTAGTTCCGAAGATATTTAAGATCATTGTATGTTAGCTGCAAGATATTATAAAGTTGATTTTAAATACAGGTACATTTAAAACAATTGTAATTGTAAATAATAATTGCTGGAAGGTCGAGGTGGGAAACGTCCATTAAAGCAAACAAGATTTCAGTATCATACTGTAGTTGCCATAATACCTATAGATGTATCCTTTAAACTTAAGTTGTTAAATGAGTAGTCTAATAGTTGCGGACAAATAAATAGTTACATTTATATTGATATATCTTGATTCCAATTACCTATGCACTGAGGGATCGTGCACGGAGTGCGGCCAGAACTTGTAAAGCAGTATGGATACCCGGTATAGTCTGGATCTCGACAATAATTCTTAGCTTTTGCTCTATTACCATCGATAAAATAGTTATCGGGAAAGCTAGTCCAGTTGAAACACGCACCACGGTTTGTTGAGGAAACGTATCCATTATATATGTGGCTTTGGTTGGCATAGTAGCATTCTGCAAGATGTGAAATATATCATCAGTCACCTCATGAAACGTATCTGTGTTGTCAATGATAGATGATTTATGAACATGATGAACTTAGGATTTAGATTTGAACGCGTAATTTGAATATTGCAGAGAGATAGATTAAAAATGAAATCTTCACGTTCGGGTAATGATTTAGTTTACCTAATTAATTGCTGTCGTTGCCAATATAAACCAAACCGTCATCACCATCTGAATCTTGAGAAACCATCTAATTTCATCTGCTGACAGCACATGAAATGTAGTGCATGACATATGTGCAAATGTACAAATAATGGAAACGAAATTGGATACTCTTAAAAATAGTTCTGCTCAAAAACTGTTACAGTCTCTTTCTGATAATTATAATCTTCGGACCACAATCTTCATGTTAGAGCTTATTCAATATATATTTGTTGCTAAATTTATCTTATTTCTTTAGCCCGTGACATCTTTGATTTTAAATAATAATATATAGAGATTCTTTCTAGCTTTGTTGGGTACAGATTGTATCACTTATAACAAAATGTTTTACAACTATAAACATTTTGTTCACAAAGATTGATGTTAAGCGAGCTAAGATTGCATACTTTCTAGATTTGTTTATTGAAGCTCGCGCCTTTCAAGTAAAGCAGCAAAATATACAATATGTTGAAATAGATTAGAATGTTTAGTTGCGCACCTATCAACTAAAATACGGAGCAAACAAAATACATGAAAAGCAGGAATATTAATAATAATATATAATCACTCTTTGCAAAATTACGACTAAACAATTAATTGGCTTAGATTTTAATAAATAAATTTTTCAGCTCTTTTGTTAAAAATCGTCATTTTGGAATTTGACTGTAGCAATGAGTGACATGAGATTAGTGTAGCAATAATTGTTATATTGAATGATCTTCTCTTGTACTTTGTACTATCATCAACTGCTTAGCAGTAACGGCATAATCAATGTTTAGAATGCACGCAAACTAACATAGCTCGTTTTCTTTAATCAATCTTAAATTTCAGGATGGGCTCTGTCTCTGAAATAATACCACCGTTGTACAAAAAATCTATATTTTCATTTTGTGTAAAACGTAAAAGGAGTGATGGATCAGCATTGGGAAAAAGACACAGTTAATGTTCTTGAGTTTATCAATCACTTTCTGAGCACCTTTATATACAAATTGGAATCTCTACATGTTAAATAAGTAACAGAAAGAAGTGAAATCAGTAATTTAAGTAAAATCATCACGTGTATTTTTTCTCCACAACTCAGTGAAAACTCAAGAGACACATTATGGAAAATTTAAGTTAACAAAATCTTAAATGTCTTTTGAAAAGTCCAATAGTATGGAATGTTCCAAATGAATTTCAATTTTTTCGGAATGTTCTGTTTTACCATATCCCTTGACAATAATTAAAGAACATTACGCTAATTCAAAGTTGATGAACATAGCACTTCAAATGAATAATTTAAATAAAAAAAATTCCTTTGCAGTTATATCTGAGAACAACAGTAGATTCTGATAAAAACATATTCCAACAGGCATTTAAGATGTATTTACAAAGCTGTCTCTTTATATGCGTTTTCACTTGGTCGAGATGTGAGTGATTCCAATGGAAAATTCCAAACATAATAAGTGTACCTAACAAGAATATTATTGGCTTATAAATAACATTTACTTTCTTCAATCACGGAAAATGCTTAACAATGTAAACATAACTTTTACGTTAACTAACTACACCAATGAAATTAAAAACCCCTATAAATATATAATTTTCATTTTCATTAATTTACTATCTCTTACACTTTATTATTTTGGCTTATGATATTTGTTATTTGGATCCATCGTGGCTAGCATCCTATCATATCAATAACAGTTCAACGTGTCTTAGACTTTCTCTATTGTACGTTTGGGTGTGTTCTTGATTAGCTTTATAACATAGAGTATTAATAAATAGTTTCACAATTAAAGTGATAAAGAAAATTAATTTGCAGCTAATATTTCAGTCTGCGGCTAGTAGTTTTAATTCTATATTAGTACAGTCATCAAGCCTTTTTGTGTCCAAAGTGCATTTATTAGTTCCGACATTTATTTACAAATTAGAATATCTCATTTATACCCAAACAGTATCATAATCGTTGTTTAATGCCTTGTCAAAGATTGAGGAAATAGAAAAATGTAATGAGACATAAGATAATTGATTTCATTCATCCTTATAACATCTCAGAAAAGGTAATGTGACCGTTCAACATGATTTTAATAGGAATGGACAACATTGGAATCAAATAGCGATCTAAAATAAACAATATAACATATATAACTGATTTCGTACGTTTCAACTTTGCCCGTTGTATTTGTCTAATTTTAGAATAATTCCATCCGAACTAGGCAACTCGTGCAGGATTATTCCTTGCATCTATTTGGTTTATATGAATTAAATCTTAGGCAAAAGCATAATGCCTCCTTGAACGGAGACAATTGTAACGAATACGTTATCCTCGTAAGGATTAATTTAATTAATTTAATTTACAATTTATATTGGTTAAACTTTCTTCCAGATAGGTATATCCCAGTAATGACATGTCAAATGTACTCAGGGTGACATATACGTCCGGTATAAGGGGTTGTGAATGCCTGGAAAAATGCACACATATATATATATATATATATATATATATATATATATATATATATATATATATATATATATATATATATATATATATATATATATATCGATATATATATATATATATCTATATATATATCTATCTATCTATCTATATATATATATATATCTATATATATATATATATCTATATGTAGAGATAGATAGATAGATATATATATATATAGATATATATATATATATATATATATATATATATATATATATATATATATATATATATATAGATATATATATATATATATATATATATATATATATATATATATAGATATATATAGATATATATAGATATATATATATATATATATATATATATATATATATATATATGCACGTCGAATTCGACGATACCCGATTCTTTAGTGCAACGACACCAGGAGACGTTATCGAAGACAAAGGTAGCAAGAAAGCGAATAGGCCAATGCTTTTAATTCTTATAACATTGGAAATGTTAAACTAATACTCTGACTTTGTAGGTTACCGTCAATTGCAGCTAAGAATTTTGTTCAGCATTCAGAAGGGTGGTGTTACTTGATGATTGCGCGACCCAATCTACGTTAACACGTTTGGCATAAACGAGTGGGTTATTATCAACTAACAGATGAGCACAACAAGGTATCCTCCGTATGTAAAGGATTTGCAGAATAGTGTAACGGGGCTTTAGAGAAATGATATGTTGTATGCTATTATAGAGATTGAGAGACTGAAAGGTACCATATTAAAGCTTGGGATTTTTACCGAGTTTCTATACTTAAGAATAATCCTTGGCTCTATGCCAATTCTCCAATTCTGCGCGAACTATGGGGCGCTTGATCTTGCGGACAAGAAAATTAAAACTATCTACCAAGATGTAATCACTACATGAGGAGATCTTAGAATGTGCTTGGCATATGGAAGAGGACGAGCGCGCTTAACGTGGTTACAATTGCTCGAAGTATTACAACCACCGAGCGAGCTCAAGCAAACAAGACTAAGGTGATCGTGTACTAGTTTCTCTTCCTACTAGTAGGAACAGGCTGTTGTCTCAATGTGAATTGTTGGATAAAATCAAATAGTTCAAGGACACAATTGACTCAAGAATTCAAATGATATGTAATTGAGATTATTTTGTACCAATGTGTAAAAACAACAAATGGAAATAGTAAGATACAGTTAAGAGACAGCTATTGAACATATTATGTACTAGTGACACCGTAGGTGAATTCTGTGGCGAACTGAAAGAGGTTTATTGTGAAAGAGATTTCCTTTACTGCCAAATCGAAGTGGAAAAAGACAGTATAGAAATTATTCAGTCATATGAAGGTGGGTATCGACACAGTGGAATACTAATATATGAGTGCATAGCCTTAGACATAATTAGAATCAGAGCATGACTCATACCCTTTAGTACTCGGGACAACGAACAACAAGTGATGTCATGTGATTATGATTTGTTAACGTAGCTTTAACAAGTTTTTAGTCATATCGCTACTATGTTTGCAGAGTGGCAGTTTATAGCGATGTCTAGTACTGGGGCATTATGCTGCAGACATGCAGCATGATGTCCCATCAAGTCACATTATCCTGACACCAGTCAGACCAGTCATAACACTAATCTCCTAATGCTGAGCGTCAAGCGAAACAACTGTCAGCAATAGTTTAACAAAATGTGTATGTAATTATACTTTTATATAATCGTTGTTGCTGTGTGCTACGTTGTCTGCGAGTGGTCATTTCAAAATACTTGGTTTTGGTTTGCCCTCTAATTCTTGCACCATGTACTTGCTGTAAAAGACCCAATTACCGTCAGGTTTCTGGATGTGGAGATTTCACCACAATCTGACTTTTACAGAGTAAATTCTTTGCTGTATGATTATTAATACAAAGCCCATTGTCAGGACCAGTTCAGAGTAATACAGAAATGTATCTGAAGATTTGTTGCTAAGGACTTGTAAGGGTCTACTGGGTTTCGATGTTAAAAAGAGATGTTGTGGTCAATGGTAACATTGACTCAGATGATGATATAATACTTGCAATGTGTAACTAAAGTGTCACAAATATTAGGTATGCATCGATTACGGAGGCTGTTGATCGATTGATAGCAAAATGGGACTTGCGATTAAAGCGTGGGTAGACCGGAAATAATTAGTCTTGGTCAACCATACGCCAGGAAATACAATAGCATTTAATAAAAATATATACATGACTAATGGATGAGTTGTACATTGTTCATATTTCTTTTCGAATGTCATATGTAGATCATTCCTAGTGGTATTCCGTACATCAATCGTATTTTTGTCTGAATTCCATACGTTGTTTCTCGTTTGATTGTTCCTTAAATTTGCATGCTCTGATTAGATCCATTGTGAAACAATAACTTTGCATTTAATCAGTTGTTGAAACATGTCTAAATAATGATTTCAAATCCTACTTTGTTCTGAGCACATGTATGGTAACATTTTGATCCATTGTTCAGTTACATTTTAAATAGACTTCTTGTTCACGAAATTGTATCGATAAGTTCATCCCCATCTGGGCGATTTCATGTGCGACTCTCAGCTAACCAAGGAAGTGCTGCTAATAACGAACCAAAATGGATCAGTGCTATATTTCACCTAGGCAGATGAGTGTCAATCTGCGGTCGCAAACCATCAACCGTGCTTGAAATGTTCCCATGACTTCTGTGATGAATTCACCTGTTTGGATACTGGATGAAATCGTACCCCCAGAATGAACTCAACTTCCGAGGGATCAAAACTTGGACAACATTGGACAACATTGGAATCACATTAACTTTATATATATATATATATATATATATATATATATATATATATATATATATATATATATATATATATATATATATATAGTGTTACGTTCGAAATACCCATTCCTATCTTAACTTAACTTCAGACTTTAATGTATTACATTCCATATGCGTTTCTCTTGACGGGATTTAATTTATTAATTTATTTGTTTCAGTTAATCATGGGAATTGTAAAGTGATATCTGACTTTTGGACTAAATTAGTATTTTGAAATTGTAATTAATTAGTACAAGGATATTGTGTATTATATCATTGTGATTTATCAAGGCTAAATATCAACACATAAACACTATTTAAGGAGAATGGAACATCGTAAATTCAATTTTCGGAATTCATTTGTAAAATTTCTTAAATTTATTTGAAATGCTCGATATCTTTGGAATTTCAGTAGACCTTTTATGACTATTTGTGATTAAGTAACCTACTGTACTTTTCTTCTGAATTTTAATTGTATTCTAGGGAAATTAATTATTTGTTCAGTTTTGAATCCGCTCCTTTATATTTGTTTGTGTGACAAATAAAGACGTAGCACTATTTTGTTCTATCTTTATTTATTTAAATAAAAATATAATTTAATTTAAATTCATGACAATGCATTATTTAGGGAGAAAATATGAATTAAAACAAATAGGGTTCCATTTAAATTCTTACATCTCTAAAGCTGATGGTAACAAAACCAAAAAAAACGAAATTACGTAGTATTGTGGGTATTGAATGTGCTAGACTGGCTGGCTTATCGTCTTTCGTCAAGCTAGCTGTAGTCGTATTCTAACCTGATTGATTCGTATTCTGTTTGATAATTGTATACTTCAGTTATTAAAAGTATCAAATTACTACTATCTTATCAATTTTACATTGTGACTACATTTTATGTTATTTAAAGCCAATAATATAGGTTTTAAAAAACTACTTTCAAACGGTCTGTGCCTTTTTTATATCTTGCCAGTCTCTATCCTCTCTCTTTTCTTGAGATTGTATTTTCTGTCAGAAACATAGGTTAAATTTACCGATTGCAACTATTCATAGCACAATCTAAATTTTGTTTATCTACGTTACAGTGGATAAATACGAAATCAAGTGATATGTACTCTAACGGCCATGGCAAAGGAGTAGAAACTGATGCATGAACTTTGAGCATAATCAAGGACAATGGCTTTGCCACAATTAATGTAAAAAGATGATTAACTTAAATGAAGGTGTTAAACAAGGCATTAATACCAGTTGCTACTGATAAAGCCACATAAATCCTCCACAAAATGAGTTACCATTTCAGAAACACATACGTTTTAATTTCTTTTTGTTCCAGCTAATGTGAAATTTGATCACGTAACTTCAATCATCTCTGTCAGAAACTTACGTCCGAAAACAATTAAAACTGATGCTGAAAAGTCCCTGAAATGTTTTAAAATACTAATCATGCGACTTATATAGAAATGCAAATATGTCTCAACTAATTGAATTATTTATTTGCTTTACCGAAAGGTGTTACCATTATTTGACGTTCCACCGCAAAGTCCCAGAAAAATGTTTAGAAACGCGAAAAATAGCAATCGTGTAATGTCTTGAAGATTTCAGCATTATTTTCAACTTTTATATCTAATTTTAATTTTACTCCTTCAGATGTCTTTTGAACATGTGTATATTTTTCATTTGGTATTAGTGTTAGGAGTGATGTGTAAGTTTCCTTACAAGGTTATCTAAATGGATGGAAGAAATGACCTAACAGAATTAGGAATACAATTCAGCAAGCGATGTGAACATGTAGTTTAATGACATCAATGTAAATATGCCATACTTACCCCGAGCTGAACTTAATAACCGTGCTGCGGGGAAATGAATCGCAAACAACCATACATGTACTACGTCACCACTTTATCGAAAACGAAAGTTTAATAAAATCGAATACATGCGCTTTAGCTTAAAAGTGAACCGGGATGAGATAGAGAGTTATGTCTAAATAAATAGTCAGAACTAAAACTATTTTCATGTAAGGATGTATAGTCTATATCCTATGTTTCCTGATCTTTCTTCAAAGTAATAGAAGGAAGATAGCAACAACGTTAGCAGCAAAAGCAGAAGTAGACAAGGTGCAGGAAGTGATAGAAGAGCAAAAGCATGTATTATACCTTGACAATAAGGTACATCACAAAACTCCCAGGTTTTCACAGGATTTCCCTTTACATAGCACCAGGGATGACCTTTACCGTCCGGATCTCTACAGTAGTTAAGCGCATCGTCCATACTTTGGTCAGGAAGCTTTGATGCCAGAGAGTCATTTGGTACATGATGGGCATCCCAACGGTCACATGTTATATTATCTATTGTTATTGATACGTGACCAACGTACACAGAGCTTCTGAAGAAACAGTCTGATGTGGAAATATAATATTACACTAGACACATTTAGAATCGCTCTTTACAAATAAATTATTTCCAAATACGCTTACTTGGATAACGACATTAACTAGAACAAGGATTTTTAGAGCTTCGATGACGCACTTGGAACTTCATGAAAAGACCCATCGTGACGTATTAACATTATGTTAAATAAAATGACATATTTCATCCATTATAAAAACGATGCTCCAAGTACTTAAGCAAAGTGACTCTAGCGTTCGTATTACACAAAACCTTTTGGTCTTCTCTGGATTCACTTTTACCATGATTACATTAAATTACACTTACGAATCATGTTTTGCACATATGTTTGTCCAAATATATCTTACGTGTTCATAAGCTTCGTTCGAAAGATTTTATTTATTAGACACCCAACATAAGTGTTATACCCATTTAAAATGTATGTCCTTATCAAAGGTGAACATAAAAATAATCTCGGGGAAAAAGATATTCAAATTTATTTTATTAAAATCGCAGCATCAAACCAACTTAAAATAATAAATTTTATATATTTCCATAGGTATATTGTTTCCTTGAATACAGATAATGTATTTCTCATCTTACCTCTTCTAGATGGTTTGGCAGATGTAACGATCGTTGCAGCAGTAAAATGAATCATCATGCAATGAGATTAAGCTAGTTACAATAATTTGTTTTAGTTTGCAAGCAAATAATTCCCAAAGAGAGCAATACAATTAGTTTATCTCTTGATTGGTCGTTCTTTAAACATCTGTATGTGCGCAAAATTAAAACTAAAACACAATGATATAAATCACTTATCGTTTCCTCCTACTAAAGCTTTTCTAACTAATATGTTTCCACGCTTATGTCAATCATAATGCATATGAAAAATGGGGAACACATGTGTATCATATACGGAGAGATTTTGGTTTGCGAGGAAAACTCGCAGTCGTTTAGTTTCGATCGACCTAACTATTGTCTCTTAAATAATGGTAATTTACTCACAAGTTAGTTGTAGTATGTTCATCAGATCACATCAAAGCTTTCGTGATCCAAAAGAAACAAAACAATCCTGGTCTGAAGGAACATTTGTTCCCATACTTCGCGCATTCAAAAATGTAAATGCACACTAATTTAAATGAAGAGAGAATACCCTCCCCAAGACATCTTAATATCATTTTTCGTCTCTTGGATGTGGATGAATTTATGACTCTTATTATCTGGAGATTTTGTAAATCAAAGCGCAAGTTAAAAACTAAAGTCCGTCCACACAATAATTTTAATATTCATGTATTTAATCGAAAGTAATTGTTTATCATTCCTTTTCAATACTTGGAAAATTATTATTTAAAAAATCTATTGGAGCAGCCATAGTTCCAAAAACGACATAACACAGATATAGCGGGTAACATTTCCTCTGACGAGCATTGAAAACTTGTGACAATAAACGTAAATGACAAACAATTAAGCACGACACTGAAAATTTGTAGACTGCTAATTCAATTCAGTGCCTTCAAATATACTATACCCTGTCGCTATTACTTTTAGCATAATTACAACAATACCTGAAGTCCGTGTAATGGTTGAGCGTGCAGTAGATGTTTCAATACGATGTGGGCTTGTTGTATTGCTTGTACTGATTCCAGCCCTGGAATTCGTGGTCTCTATGTATGAAAGGAATATAAGTGAAAACACGATATAGCTTTACATCATCCACATGACGTTTACTTGCGTGCATGAAATATATATATATATATATATATATATATATATATATATATATATATATATATATATATATATATATATATATATATATATATATAGTTTGCTATGGGACTATGTCATTGGAATTAGTCTACAATATACCTGGTTTATCTTATATAATATAAGCTCTTTGCAACACTGCTTTCTGATTATTATTAAAATTTTATTCTGTAAACATTTTGATGTTTTAAGGAGATTATGTTACAACAGGTAATAATTTTATTGTTAGGAAATCGTTAACTTTAACCTGAGGTGAAATAGAACGCTACATAATGTTGTTGCTAGAAAACATTTCATTAGTACTTAAACATCCGATCAGGATCATGTTATTGTCGTGCACAGTATGTGCTTTGGAATTTTTCAAATTATTTCATCTCTGGAAATACAAAAGTGCTCTGGTAGCATTTCTGTATATCAAAACTTGAATTTATAAGGAAATTTAAAAAAAAAACTATTTGGGTTGTTTGGCAGTGTTGACTACATTGTTTTTTTTAATCTATTATAATCGTTTTAATAAAATTCTAGGTATAACTAAAAGTTTATATTGTAAACGTTTTAGTTCTACCAGAAGGAAATATATTTTTTTTTTAAAATGCCAATTGAGGCCAAAGACCAGGTGTATGGCTACATAATCCTGCTATCAATAAATTAATTATTCGCAGCAGAATAGATTTTATTATTGTTTGTTCCAGTAGTCAATTTATGAAAGGATTTTTATTTATTTAAATTATCTATCTACTGGAAGAAACAAATAACATTATTTGATTATATTATTGTGATTGAACAAAAGGGCTGGAATATCAACATTTTACTAGCCATCCACAGGCAAATCAACAACTTCTTCATTGGTTAATTTGGATCATAACTAAAATTTATACATGACTTTTATTATCATGACTTGTGTTTTTAATTCTACGATTACACTGTGAATGATTTCGCAAAACTTTGTTCTTTTATTTTCTCTTGAATTCGAGCGAAATGTATCATTTTTTGAATGTTGCAAAGCATTTGGCTTCTCAATGGTTTCTGTTACTCATTTTATATTTGATTATATATATATATATATATATATATATATATATATATATATATATATATATATATATATATATATATATATATATATTTTTTTTTTCTTCTGTTGTTCATCATGTCAAATGATGATGCTAATTGTACTGTCCATGTTGCCTTCACATGTGGCTCCTGTGAATTTAGCTGGATGCATACAGGCTGTTATATGTTGGGTATGTCCAAAACCTCTATGTTTATTAGATGATCTGGGATGCTGCGATGTAGCGTTTCTCTCTTATGGCTGTGAGTCGTTGCCGGTTTTCATCCTATACTAGCATAACATCTCTACAAGCATGCGTCAGATAGACATGTTCTTGTCCTCGGCTTCCAGATTACTGGGTTGGACTCCGCACCAATTCAAGTTACACATAAGGTTGCATGTGCATCTGTTACTTCGGGCGATTTCATTTCTCCTTACCTTGCTTGAGATCACCACACAATCTCTATCATTATTCTGATCTTCTCCATCAGAACGAAGTGGCCAGACAATCTTATCAGTGCTGGTAACCTAGAAATACCATCCCTGTGTATGACTTCTAAATTGGAATCTGTGTATTATTATTGAATGTGCTTGATTGACAGAAACGAACGCATGTGGAATTGTTGGAGCAGCAAATACCGCCTGCAGTATTCGGTCCAGGTTTCACAGCCATAGAGCATCCGAATTTCCTTTTGAATATGGGGTTAATACACAAATTCTTCGTAGGGCTTGGCTTGCTTTCTGGATACTGATTGTAATATCATTGTCCAACATTCAATGTGAACACATTGTGTTTCTCAGGTACGTAAAAGTCTTCGCTATCTTCAATAGTCTCCATCGGTCTTGATGTATGCTTGTATTGTGTTGGTGTCAGGAGTTGGCTGATTGAGTAACAGGTTATTGTCAGACTAAACAGCCTGGATGCCTCAGAGACATTACTCACTATGGTCTGTAGGTGGTTTTCCTTAAGTGGCATAAGTACACCGTCATTTGCGAACTGAACATCTACAAGCAGTCTGTCCAGTGTCTTTGTTGTTACAGAGAACCGACGAAATACAAATAAGGATCCATCAAAACGATACTTGATGTAGATTCCAATTCTTAGCTCTTACACTGCATGGAGTAGGACTTTGGATGTTGAAGAGTTTGAACAACAGAGGTGCAAGTTTACGGCCCTTCTTCACTCGTGTTGAGACACCAAAGTGCTCAGAGAACCCCACATTGTCCAAAACCTCTACTGTCATGTCCTCATAGTACAGCTGGATAAAGGTGATGAATTTGCTCGAGATTATTGTAATGGAAAGCTACAAATCCTTCCTTATCAAGAGCTTTGAAAAGCTCTGCAGGGATTTTAAATTTACCTGGTGTTTTGCCGCAGTTCATCTGTTCAATGGCCTTCCACACCTCCTTCACAGATAGCGAAAGCTCCAGAATATCGTGGATTTGTCTTTGATTTTTTTTTCAGTATTGCTCTATTGACAGTAGATTGGCGATTGAGTAGCTGGTTGAAGAATGTCTTCCATCTTATTTTGATACCTTGTATGTTGATGGCTGAGATGCAATGCTCTGAAAGTAAACAGGTTGATCCTGATCTGGAAGAACCATAGATGTGTCTTGGTGCTTTGGTGACAAAAAATAATATTTTGAAGTGCTTCATATCAGCGTATTGTTGACGTTCCTCGATTATTTGTTTTACCATCGATTTTAAGTATTTCACACTGCCTGAAGATTCGTTAGCTTGTCTCTCGTGGAGACTGAGGTTGGGTCTTTCTGCCACTCACATTATGCCTTGTTCTTTTCTTCAATTGGGATGTTGAAGTCTTCACCGTGCTCATCAAACTAGTCATGATGGACTGTTATCTGATAACCCAAAACTGACATATTCGTTTCGGTCACTATCTCATTGAACTGGGTACATTGTTCAGATGGTACTCCGTATTGTGGTCTATTGGCACACAGCTTGTTGTAGAGTTTGATTTAAAGCACCTGCTTGTGCTTTAGGTACTCCAAAATGCGTGATTTGAAGACAGGTCTCACCTTTTTTTGGGTCACCTGTCTTGGTGAGTGATGACGTGTAGGTTAAGCTTGGTTCTGACAAGTCTGAGGAAAATCTTGTTCTCGGCTCTGTGCATGGTTCTAATGATAAGCACATCTCTGATGTCTCTGATTATTGATGACATAGTCAATAGGGTTCCAATGCTTAGACGTCGTGTGCATCCACGTTATCTTGAATTTGTCCACTTGTCTAAAATAATGTTGCAAATCATAAAGATGTTTTAGCACATTCGCTTAAGATATATAGACCATTGCTTTTCATTTTGTCAACCCCATATTTCATGATCTGACCCCTCAATTCACATTGATCCATGAAAACTTGGGCGTTGAAATCACTCAGCAAAAAATCTTATCATTGACCGGAAAGAGGTGAGTATAGAGTGTAAAACGTTATAATACTGTTCCATTTCTTCATCTTGGCATGTCATGAATAGGGCATTGGCACTTAGGATTGTCAGGAAGCGTTTGCGACTCAAAGTAAGGCGGAATTTAATCCGTCTCTCGTTGATGCAGATTGGTAGATCTGTACGGTTTCGCAGTACGCCTTACCTAATGACAAGTCTCAATCACTGGGTCACGTCCAATTCTTATTATTTACATTCCAGGAAAAACATATATCAAACTCGTATTTTCGTCAGCGATCCTTCTCAATGAGCGCTGCCAAATAACTATTGTTGTGTTTTATTTCTCTGGCGGTCTGTTCTAAGTTGGGGTCGTTAACGCGTGTATCTATGCATGATAGTACGGACATTCCATGCTCAAATAATAAACATATTTTCCCTGGTATCTTTGTTCTGCTGAGTTTTGCGTTTAGACTGCAATGGAGGATGACCTATCAGTCGCAGTAAATTGGCCAGATTACGTAGGGCTGACAATGTTCAGGTCACCTTTTACTGAGCCCTCTCTGTCCAGGGTGAGATGTGTTGTCTTAAAAAGATCTTCTAAGGCATCTTGGGTGCTGCCGGACTCCACTACTTCTTTACATACAGAGGAGGAAGACCACCTGTCCATGGGTCGCCTAGGAGCAGGTTTATGAACACAACTGCCAGGGGTCATATCCACCTGTCGCACTAGTAATGTCACGTATGACTTTCACAATAAATGCTTTTGCGGATAGTTTTAAAAGTGAGAAAGTCGTTAGATAGGGTTGATCCCACTGTATCAGCGGCAGAAGACGGATGACACTGACACAAAGAATCGCCACAACTGGAGACTCTAACGGCTATGGTGGATGGCTTCTAAAATGCCTTGAATGCAGCTGGAACTAACTCTATACCACCTTGCGGGTCCTCTATAGTAGCATTTGGGTTGAATATGATCTTAACCGCCAAGTGAACCAAATCAGAATTTACTTGGAACGATAGGTAGCATCATCTATTTAACCTATAGTTAAGGCAGTGGTTATTAAGACGCCAGGGCTTGTCACATACTCGTGGACCCTGCATTTCTCACCTCTGAGCACCACTAACGCTCAGAAATACCTTACTTTTCAGCCTCGGGTCGCGTTTTGACCAGTTACCATATATTGCCGCTAGGAGGAACTGCAGGAGTCTTTCCGGTCAAGAAGATAATTGCTGCCAGGGGGAGGATTAATTACTTTGTTCACCCGTTTCGCCACTAAAAGTTCGGTGGCAACAAGCATCAGCAGCTGCAAGCGTAAAGGGCAAACACTAGCTACTACTGCGATATCAAGTTTACCGCATCACAATATATATATATATATATATATATATATATATATATATATATATATATATATATATATATATATATATATATATATATATATATATATATATATATATATATATATATATATATGCAATAAACTGACGACTGTATAAACTGACGACTGTATTCGCAACAAGTCTATACAGCCTGGTTGAGACAATGTATATATAGGTTTAACTCATGTGGAGACATCCATGTAGAGTTTTACAAACACAACGTTTTTGTGTTTATTTGTTTGTTTTGTATATGTTTTGTATTTGCCTTTGAAAAATACTAATTAAGAGTCGAAAGCTTTCTGGCTAGTTAGTTACTATTTTGGCACGTTTCGTCGTCAGTTTATTGCATCTATTTTAATCCATCCCTGACACACGTGATCATTTGATGGATCCCGAGCGCTTGAAAGGGTTGTTATAGACCATTTCATGGAGACTTCGGCGAACTTCGTAATTTGCTTGGAATTTTGATAACGTGGCAGTTGGTCAACTGACCGCGATATCCAATCGATAACTGGTAGGCAAATAGTCTGTTCCCCTGCTTAGTATGCTCCCTAGTATAATATAGGAGGCTGGGTACAGTTTCGTATTTTGGCCCCTGGCAAATTTCTTAACTTAAGGCTATGGTGTGCCTTTTCAGCAATTATTGTCTACTAATTAAATATATGGATATATTTGTGAGCTAGGTATTTCGGGCTTGTGTTGTTCTTGAAATTGATGTCAGGCATGTACACCTTCCATTGTTACTCTGCAATATGTTGATAGTGAAATACCAATAGTTGTCTACGAAGAAGAGCTAGCCTCTCGTAACAGTAAATATGTGGGTTTGGGACAAGGAGCATATCTCAAAAACGGCTTGGATGACAACTATTTTCAACTGCATCAGCCTGTTTAGTACACACTGTTTGGCAGAAATGTATTCTAGGAAAAGGGCTTGTGTTTGCACTGTGAGTACTACATGGTGTCAAAAATGACCTTCGGACATGAAAATTACAGGTATAAATTTGAGGTTGGGGTGCATAAACTTCTTCTGCTATGAATTGCCACTGACTTCTCTGGTCAAGTGGATAATATTTTTATGCTTTGTTTTAATATAGGTATCTCAAAATATGGGCATTCTTGGCCTCACTTGTGTATTTGATTTTTTATGATTTTTTGTACTAGGTCACCGATTGCGGCATTAAATTTGTACATAAATACTGGCCCCTGCCCCCTTAAGCAAAAATGATAATTTTTTTATGGTGCAGTCAGCCATGACTATTATACTTTTTTGTTTCTTTGTGTATATTTAAATAATTTTTGTGCATTAGCTTCATTATATTTCCTTCCTTTTTCCGTATTTCATGTAGTGTTATATGTAATGCTCTTTGGCGAGGGAGGTAACTGTGTTTTATACCTCAATGTGAGAACTGTTTACATCATGATAAAGTAGCATATGTTGTACTTAACTTACTAAATATGGAACGAAAATGGTGACCACGATGTATTGTCTTTCTTTTTATGTAGTTGTCAAGGTTTGCACATCTATTTGTATGAATATTATTCACATTTCAATACAGACACAAATAAACAATTGCTTAGCATGTCAACATGCATTCTTTAAAGTAATTTAACTCCACAGGAGCAGATAGACATTGGAGGAATCGTGCATAAGCATACTCTTGTGAATGTTGAATGTCACAAGTGGAATGGTGTTAGGAATAATGATGCATATGGCATATCGCTTGCTATATTTTGGTGAGAAGAATGAAAGTTTTAGTACTCCGACATAGTTTCAACCTTCATGAGCCCATTGTGAAGTTGACATGAGTTTCATATCTCACACTTGGGTGATAATAGAAAATGTTTCAGTGTTATATATCCATCCTGAAATTTATAGGTTCACTTAACAAAGGGGAAAAGCTTAAAATTAAGTGGCAGTTTCATGCCTTGGACATTACACATACAGTTTCTCCTCCGAAATTCTTCTAGTTTTCATTGAATGTTTAAAGTACATCAATATCACTTGATACTTTTCTTTTTGAAGGTCTCAGTTTGCATGGTAGAAGATTAGGATTAATCGGTTAGTCATGCTGAAAAAAACAATAGCTTGAATCTCATCCAGATACTCAATCTGTTCTGTGTGCACAAGAGAGAGACTTTGACGGATAGATTTAACATCCTCAGGAGTTGTTTTATGGTATGTGCTTATTAAAAGCCAAGCAAGTGAAATACATTTTACCTTGAACTGAATTTTCCACTGTAAATATTTGTTCTATACCTTCTCTTATTATTTACTATGATTTTGTAAACTCCAGAAATCATTAAAGTCAGTTGTAAGTGAACTGGTGTCTGAGAAGTGATTTCTGTTAACTTGTATTGAGTAATTGTATATGTATGGTCAATTTCAGTGGCTATGTATCAATGAAGTTATTTGATATGTCCCTTTGTAAGTTTAACTGGGTCCACACATCTGTATGTTAATATTCTAGCATGGTCTAATGTTGATTGATTAAACTTTGATCTTTCCAGATTAGCTAGACTGTTGTGATTACCCCCTCCCCCAACACACACTCACACAACATTGATGCTCCTATTAGGATCTCCAGAATAATAATGAAAGGTTAGGAACTGCTTGTTTTATATCAGTCTAAAAGTACTTCCAAAGCACATTATTAACTTAAATGTGTGATTTCTTTATGTTTGCTAGAAGGGTTTATAAAAAATTTTCACTTCTGTCACTGACAAGTAACATTGCATTTCTGTCATTTACTCCTAAAATTTATAACTTTCAAACCTCTTCTTGACATTCATGAAAGATTGTAAAGGAATTTTGATTCTGTCCTAATGCTGTGGTGGTAAACAAAGAGAAAATCATTGAAGTTTGTAAACAATTTGAAATCTTTCAAGAAATGCAGTCAGTCATAACTCACAATGTAAATAATGCAATGCTTTTTGCCGCAAAGTAGTCACTTTCCTAAAATCGTAATACCATTTTTAATTTTGCACACAAAAGGTTTTCTTCTATACCATTGTACTAGATAATGTCTAAATATGTGATATATACACAACTTATTACATAAACCATTTTGACCCAAATTCTTAAGGAGGCAGGGTACAGTTTCGTATTTTGGCCCCTGGCAAATTTCTTAACTTAAGGCTATGGTGTGACTTTTTCAGCAATTATTGTCTACTAAGTAAATATATGGATATATTTGTGAGCTAGGTGTTTCGGGCTTGTGTTGTTCTTGAAATTGATGTCAGGCATGTACACCTTCCATTGTTACTCTGCAATATGTTGATAGTGAAATACCTATAGTTGTCTACGAAGAAGAGCTAGCCTCTCGTAACAGTAAATATGTGGGTTTGGGACAAGGAGCATATCTCAAAAGCGGCTTGGATGACAACTATTTTCAACTGCATCAGCCTGTTTAGTACACACTGTTTGGCAGAATTGTAATCTAGGAAAAGGGCTTGTGTTTGCACTGTGAGTACCACATGGTGTCAAAAATGACCTTCGGACATGAAAATTGCAGGTATAAATTTGGGGTTGGGGTGCATAAACTTCTTCTGCTATGAACTGCCACTGACTTCTCTGGTCAAGTGGATAATATTTTTATGCTTTGTTTTAATATAGGTATCTCAAAATATGGGCATTCTTGGCCTCACTTGTGTATTTGATTTTTTATGATTTTTTGTACTAGGTCACTGATTGCGGCATTAAATTTGTACATAAATACTGGCCCCTGCCCCCTATAGCGGAGTGCATCGCAGGGAGCATTCTAAGCAGGGGACCAGACTAGTGGTCAAAACAAGGCGGACAATTCAGCATTAGCATCAACAGTTCCAACTACTTCAGCTTCGTTCATAGAGTTGAAAAATGCCTATTCAACAGCGATGATGCCACATATATTGACGAAATTTAATATTGAAACCATCCTGTCTTGTTTTCTGGATTTTATAGCCATACGAGAGAGTAGCTGTGAGCTGTTTTACATCTGGACGTGTACATGCGAGTATGGAAACGGTGTCGATTTTAAAAATTTAATCCCTTTTTTTACCATAACACCGCACTTCATAAATTGAGTTTCGTTTACCAATAAAAGGAATTTTTCGTATCAATCCGCAGTATAACAAACCTGGAATATTTTTCGACGGTAAAGCTGCAGAAGTCCCAGGCATTTAGCAGGCAGGTAGCGGGCATTTCTTTATTTGTTTTTATCTGATACGTCTAAACAACAATGTATGCCATTTTGTTATGTACAGATGCCTACCAGCGTTTGATTGGCTGGAGTATAAAGTGACTCGGGAGGTTTATCGGATAATTACGGAGCAACTCGGTTAAATCCGGTATGAAATGGGCTATTCGCCATATGATTTGTATTCGTTATATATATATATATATATATATATATATATATATATATATATATATATATATATATATATATATATATATATATATATATATATATATATATATATATATATAAATACAAGCTTAGAATAGCTAGCATATTTTAAAATATGATTTGCTACTATTTACATAACTACCTTTAATTAATTGACAGCGGCTCAGTCGGTTACCTCTAGGTGTTTAAAGAATGTGTGAACTTAAGATATTTTATACGCTAATGATCCGTTTATCCAATGAGATCCGAGATATCATTTAATCAGTCAACTATTGTAATAGCTCACATAAACATTTTTATAATTTACATAGTTTTGTCACATTTTTATTGCGATATTTTCTACCGTATTCTAATTTAGAATAATCTTTATGTGCAAATGTCATATTTATTACCGGTTCCATAAGTTGTGGATATTCCTGGTGCTAAGGTTGGGCTCGGAACTGTAAGACACGCAAAAAGTGTTAATAGTTATTTAATGCAATTATGCAAATTAAAGTTTTGTGAAGAGGAATAACATAGCGTATGTACGTATTGGTTCATATACAGTATGAATGTTCTGCATCACAACAAAGCAGTTGTTGTTCTATCCTAAATGCTAATGAATTTTGGGACCTTAGGTGGTTGAGTGCTTTAGTACCTTCCTGCTACCTCGTATTTGAGCATTTCTGTGCCAATGGAGCAGCCGTGTGTGGTTCACACCCGGTGCCTTTTTTCAGCCTAATATCAACAATTTGGAACATGTTTCTTGAATATAATGAAATAAGTGTTTTAGTCCCCTTGTTTAGAACATGAATTATCACCAAAACTTTTTGTACAAATAGTCATAGAATCCTGTTTACCTTCTTTTCGATATTTCCGTTTTGATCGTCCGCCATATTAGTTCAAATAATGACTATTTATATTCTCAGCCTCGTCTCTTTGTGTGCCAAATAAGATCATTAAGGCCTTATTTGGAAACGTAAACAGATCGTAGTTAAAATATAGGCACGGTTTGAGTCGGAAATTCTGCGCATTAAAATTAAATGCTGGTTACCAGTTAGTGACTTTGAAAT
>JAEAOA010000662.1:0-12500 GCA_016746295.1 Potamilus streckersoni | reverse complement strand
AATTTTAACAAAATTATAATGAAAATCGTACATCAGCCACTTTGATAAATGTAACACTGCAGCTCCAACCTAGATCGGCTTGTTTAGCTTTAGATTTGTTTTTCTTCTTTGTATTGTAACAAGATTCTCATTAAAAATTTTCATGCTCACAAACTCATCGTCTGACACAAGTTTGTTTCTGCGATTGACATCATTAACTAATTCGATATTTACGCGTTTCCTTATATTCTCCATCGTCTTACCAAAAACAGCATTTTTCATCTGTTTAAAGAAGTTTTTCTCAAAATCTGTTTTTGCTGCAGCCCTTCTTGAAGTGTTCGAGTTAATGTAACATCTCATCCACGGCGACTGATTAAATTTTAGTACACTATGAACTTTTCTCAGCACAAGACCGGCATCGACTGCTTGCTTTAAAACTTTGTAATGCAAAACGTAATGACGTTTATGAAGCAAATTTGGTACTAGTTTCTTGACAATAGAATGTTGTCTTGGTGATGCTAACGCTTGTTGTTGTTTTGATAACAAACTATAATCTATAACCATCGATTCCGCGCAGAAAGGGTAATCCTCATGCAATTTGTGTAACCAAGTTGGATAATCGAGATCAACTTCAACGAAATATGAAACATCGTCAGGTATATTTTTTTCTGTTTCAGATAGAAATCGATCAGCCGTGATCCAATGAAATCCACCAAGAGGCATTGGTTCTATCATTGAACCACCGTAAAGATTATTGTAATCTAGATCAACTATATACTTCGAAGGAAGCTCAGGATTATACTCTTTCTAATATTTGTTGTTTGCTTCAGCATATTTCTTCGTTATAACGCTAATACCGCCTCTGATACATTTTTTCAATAAAATTGAACATATCAACGACAGTCAGTAATTCTAACCTTACCTTACTAAACTTTAGCAGAGCATTCCATGACAGACAGGGGCAGAATAATACCAGCAAGGATCTAGTCCATAATTATTATAACTCACTTCTCGACAACTTTCAAAAACATCTGCTAATAATAACACGTCAGTTTTCAAATACAGATCATGATAATCACCAAAAGTCTCACAATCAAACTCTTTCCAGATATTTTGTGCATACCTGTACTCGTCATCGGTGATATTTTCATTTTTAAGTTGCGAGTAATATTTGTCTTTGTCAGGTAAAGATGTTTCATCAAATTTATTCCAGTCGTCGAGATATTCGTATGGAAAACGCCTTTTTTAGCTAGTAGATTAAATTTATCTCCAAAACAGTCTCTTAGGTTATCAAATTTACTACAATCTTTTACTAACTCATCTAGCGATGCTGGCATAAACTGCAGGCTGTCAATAAAACGCAATTTACCTAGCGTAACTGACATATACTTTTCAAAATTATTTGGAATGCATTTGATGACGTTATCAAGTTTTAGACGAGCTTTTATATCAGGATCACCAAAAGCTTCTACTATAATGTGACTAACATATCCTCGAAAATTGTGAATAATAACCGGAATAAAATCTGGAGCATGAAATTTTAAATTACACTGATCATGGGCCGCTCCACAGTACTGTCCGGTCAAATGGCAATGGTCATGTGATTTTTTGTCAGGGTCAAAAGCTTTTTCACAAATATAACAAATTTCCTCTTGCTCGTAATCAGATTCTTGTTGAGGTGTTAATTTAATCATTGGAGTTACTTTTTTCAAGCGAGTAAATATATTATCAACTTTGTTAATCAATTGCTTGAGAAGCCAGACAGCTGGATTTTTACTACGATACTATTGGATTGGTTTAGATAATCTAGAATCAGTACAACAAACTACCTTATACGCTTCTCCACACGGAACATCATTTTGAACTTTTTTGTACTTGATTGATTAGGATTATTTTCTACACCAAGTACAGGTTGAAGTAAGCATTCGAAATCAGCGTATATGACGAAAGGAATTTTTAGTTTGTGATTATGATGGACAAACTGTAACACACTATCTTTTTTAGATGGCATTGTTATTCTCTGTACATCACTACAGTACTTCAAATGATTTTGTAATGTTTTTTGTTTGTACAGCCATGCAAGCAGCGGTAAAAAAAGAACTTTTTGTTCTTATTCTTATTGTACTGTTTACCAACTAGTCCGTTACAGTTTTTAATCCAAACGTAATAATTTTTATAAAACAGTAAATTTATAGTCGATTGTGAAGCTTTTTCTGAAATATGTCTCGGATATACATCCTCTTTTTCATCTAGTCCGAAAACGTTAATTGATGCATTGTTTTGCTTCTCAAATTTTGGTATTTGATTTTCTGCCACTGGAAAGTTAATATCTTTAAAATTTAATCTTGACACGTGACTGATATACTTCTCAACGCGGGTAGCGTTTTTTTCTGCTGGAAATAGTGCGGAAAGAACAGCCCATTGGAAACATTTGTTATCTACGTTTTTATGTTTATACAACATCTTTTATGTTTTATTTTTTGTGGCAGGTCGATGTACGAACTACCGCGTAATGCGTCATATTTCATCGTGTGAAACAAAATTTCTTTGATCATTTCAAACTTCCATCCCGAACCTAATTCGGTGAATTCCTCTATTTTGTTTCCAAATTTCTTGGTGTATTTCATCAGATAGTGATAGAAGATCAGCCCCAAGCAAAACACGTCTTGATTTTGCGTTAATATAAGGGTCTGCAATTTCCTTGTCAGTTGATTCTTTTGTTACAAGTAGCTTTGAAAATATAGCATGATATTGCACTAATAATCTTATACTTTTGTGTTTTTCGAGCTCACGTTTTATATTTGTCTGTAGTAGGTTGTAAAGATTTGTTGCAGTAAAATTTATCAGTACGATCTGTTTATCAAACCGAAAACTGTTGTCTAAACCTGCAAAAACAGTCGCTATATTTTCAGGTTCTCCCATAAGGCTCTTCTTGGCTATATCACGCAAATTTGACATTGCTATACCATAGTCTAATATCTAATTGATAATTTACCTCACACTGCGCATGCGCTAAGGTTGAAAAACAATTAGAGATAACAAAAATTACTATAGTATAATGACAGCAAATCTGACAAGCGCACGTGAGCAAGAGGTATATCACATTCACCCAAAGTACAACTTATACGCTGGAAATGCATTAGGTTCGGTCATTAATATCAAAACTAGAATATCTATTGGCAAATTAACGCCAGCGGGTTATCAGTTTAGTGTAAAGGGAGATAATAACGAGAGGATTACACTGCTTAGAAAAGATTTTATTTACACGTTGTTCTGCGATGATATTCCAAAGGGACAGCGTGTATATCATGTGAACGGTACAGTCACTGATGACAACATTGAAAACTTATCTTTACAAAACGAGTTTCAGCCGCATCCAATCTTTGATATATACGAGGCTAACGATCACGGTATTATTAGAAGCAAAAAGACTAGAAAAGTTCTTGGTAATATAGGTAATATGGGATATCCTCAAGTAGATGTTAGAGGAACACTAACCGATTTTGTTAATTATAAATCGCATAGGTTTGTTTATGAGGTGTTTAACGGATCTATACCCAAAGGATTGGTTATTAATCACATCAATAACGTAAAGACTGACAATCGATTTGAAAATCTGGAGCTAGTGACCCAGCAGAAAAATGCAAGAAAAGGACGAGGTGGTAACGGTAGTAATTTTAGATGTCCAGCAAAACCTGTTATTTCGATAAACCTCAAAACGGACGAGGAGATGAAATTCAAATCGATTACAGCTGCGATAAAATATTATAAGATAAATTCCGCAGTCGTAAAATTTGTAGCTGATGGAGTAATAAAATCAACTTTTTCAAGCAAATACAATGCTAGGATTGTTTTTAAATATTGTGATAAAAAATATTTGATAGCTCGGTTTTAGTTCAACAATGATGAGCAAATGCTATAGCATCATCATGATCAAATTTTAGCGTCGTTACTGCACTTTCATTAATTTTATTTTTTTCTGCTGCTGTTAGTAATATTTTATGAGAATCACCTTGCATTACAATAACGTCAACAGAATATGCACTCTAACCCGACAAACATTTTCTTACCGCTTCGGCTAGTTCTTTGTAATTTAATATAATAACTTTTTGGTGATATTTTACCTCGTCAGTCATCTTATAATAACAAATTATATAAAAATATATTATAATAATGGACTTGATGAAACGTCTCGCTGAATTATACGCAGAAGATACTAGTGATGTCAGCGATAAGGTCTCTAGCAATAAAATCACAATTACTAACAATAATTTTGTTGGTTATAGCGAAGATGATATTTTACATAACAACAAATCTGATGATGATGGTGAAATAGTCACTGTTGCTGACAGATCTAATTACGGCAGACCAACAACTGAACGATATAATGCCAAGTATCACATTGCTAAAACAATAATGAAATTTAATTTTACCGTTGCCGAACAGCAAATGTTTTGGCAGCTAATCAGACCTTTCATAAACATCTATATTCCAGGCCGACAGAAAAATATCAAATTCGATTTCATATTTGTCAAAATTTTTAATCTAATGACGATCTCTGACGATCGCAGACGATATCTCATATCGTTATGTAAACCAGTAAAATGTAAATCTGTCAGCCAAAAGTATGAGGAAATTTATAATAGCATTATATCATAATTTGTTTGGTTGGGATCCAACTGTTAAATTTATCGCTATACCCACGCCATTTGACTAAACTTTTATCTCCTTTTTTCCTAATCACGTTTTCAATAACGAAAACATCCAGCTGAGTTTTCTGTAGTTCTTGTTCGTAAAAACTACCTATGATAGGTACCCCTGCCAGATATTTTAAAGCGAACGTTACAGGTATTGTTAAAAGTACCTTATCAACAACAAATACTTCTTCGCTCCAGTTCGGAGTAAATCCTTTTGCAAATACCTTTTTTATCAAAGAAATTCTAACTTTATCACCAACCTTAAATTTATGTCTGCGGTACATGTTTTCATTTGCTAATATCGGATTTTTAATAGCATTATTGGGTGACATTTTGATGATTCGTTGTTTCGTGTTATTATATTCGCCTACGATTTGAGAAAGGTCATCGATGTACCTGTTGGTGTTTTTAGCTGTCATATGTTTGTGTATTTTTTTGTTTATCGTGCGATTAAATCTCTCGACAACAACGCTTTTACCTTCGGTTCCTGTAACATATCTTTGAGATTATTTTGTTCTAGAAACTGCTCAAACGTTTTGTTAAAAAACTTAGATCCGTGATCAGTCCAGATTTTATTTGTTTTTCTTTCTGTGCTCGTTATTATTTGTTTTAGCGCATCAGTCATTGAAGTCCCTGTCTTATCCGAAACAGGTACACTGAAAGCGTATTTACTAAAAACGTCTATAACGTTAAACAAATACCTTTTTGGGGCACCATCGGCGCCAACGTTAAACTGAGCCAGATTGGATACATCCACCAAATCTTTTGCCCAGATACCATCTACAGCGTTTGCGACAACTTTACGTCGTGGGAACTTTTTTTTTAACTCTGTGTAGTTCGACTGCAAGATCATCGTATACTTTTTTCCAAGTCCAAGTTTATATTTTGCTCCAATCATTCCCTGAACAAATCTTCTATCAAAACGTTCTCGTAGATTTGTTGGCTCCATATCACTTTTTTCGTCTAACATTACTTTATCACAATCTGCTTTCGAGTTTTCATGATCACGATAACAGATATCATGACGCATCGCTATTGCATCCACTTGATTGTAAGGTTCTTGACCTGGTAATGGATTGTCGTTTCATCTAGTTGTTGATCAAGCCGATTGTAAGGTCCTGTATACCGATGACCTGGCAAAGTCCAATCGCCTTTGGTTTTGGTAATTTTCCATTAATTTTGTGTATATCTATACCTGTACCTATTATTTCTCTGTTGTTACAACACTGACAGTATGCAACAATTTTATTTTGCGCAAGACACAAATCTCTGTCAGAATCACAGTTGCATATCATTCTATATTTTTAGTCGTCTACTAAAATAACCTCTCTGACGATATCAGGATAACCAGATCCTATCTACACTGTCGCTGGGGACACTGTCTCAGGGTACGTTTTCTTTAAAACATATTTTTTTCTTTTTCCGCAGATTGCACAAATACTCTTTAATATCATCCTGTTGTTTTTTGTTTTTTTTTTTCTTTTGTTTCATTAATATTTTCTGTTTAGTTCTACACTTGAGACAAAATGTTGACATTATTATATTTGTCAGTTTAGATAAAATTAATTGCAATCTCATCATTAGCGTGAGAAGGTTGCTTGTCAAACTGTAAAATAAATTTTAAAAAATTGAGATTTCTGCTCTGGGACATCTGTTTGATAAACATTATACAATAATATCCGCAAGCAGACGTTACAACAGGTTGGAGTTGATTTGACGAATAATATACCTTTTATACTTTTTGTTCATATACTTTTTTATTACATCGCTTGGAGGAAGTCCAAACGAGTCAAAATAATTATTATTATAAACTGCTACCCAATGTGTACTGGATCCGTCATTGAAATCTTGCAAATTTATCACACACGAACTTAGAGCTGACGGTGATTTTATTTCCGGGATTGGCATCGCAGCAGCTATTTATTCTGGAAGTTTTTCACGAATATATTTTGTTTTCTTAGTTCTTTTTGCTATTTTTTTCAGTTGCTTCAGCTGTTTTCTCTAACACAGGTTGAATATCTTTAGTGGTCTCAGTGATAGGTTTAAATAATTGTTTTGTATCCTCCTCAATTTCAACTTGAGATTCTTGACGCGATTGTAGTGTTGCTTAACAGAATCACGAACAGTTATATATTTTTTAATTGCCTCTAGTTGATCTCGAGCTAATTTAGCTGAGTTCGGTTCTCCAATACTCATTATTGATAATATTTATAATGGCATGTCTAATTCATAACAGCAGAGAGGGTGAAGGACAACAATTGAGTCGTTTTACGAGTAAACAAAATCGCCTTACAAACTCAGGAAATAATAAGTCAACAATAGCATAACAAAAATAAGCTAACCTCATGATTTTATTATACGATTAAATACATAACCGTGTGGAAATAGAAAAGTTAGAGACTTTGGTTTAGCGTTGTTGACGTATTTTTTTCTCAGCCTCTGCAGGAACCTTTATTTTTTATATAAAGGTCTCAGGTGAAGTTGTCTGTTCACCTTCTCTGCTGCTGCATTGCTCCACTTAAAAGTTTGTTATTATGCATCAATTCTAAATTATCTACAAATTCATGCTGATGTGATGTGATTATGATTTTTAACGTAGCTTGAACAATTTTCAGTCATATTGCTACGATTTCTGCAGTGTGGCAGTTTATAGTGATGTCTAGCACTGGGGCATCATGCCGCAAACATGTAGCATGATGTCCCACCCAGTCAAATTCTCCTGACACCAGGCCAACCAGTCCTAACACTAACCTCTTAATGCTAAGCACAAAGCGAGGTAGCTGTTAGTACCATTTTTGTAAGTCTTTGTAAGACCTCCCTCATCGGAGGCGGACGCTCTATCCACACGATAAAAAACACTGATATAATGCCAACCGATTCCTGGGATTTGCCTTTTTAAAACTTATTATTGCCTTTGATATCTCCCCAATAGTTAATAGAACTGTCACATTTTTCTTTATCACTCAATGATATTTGTTTATATTTGGTATCTCTTGAATAATTATTTATTATATTTCCATCAATATTTTGTGTTTTGTAAATTTTTCATGATACTGTTTTATACATTCTATAATATCTTTTTTATTCTTATAAATTATATCATTAGATTGTATTTCTTATATGTTTTGCAATTCTCTTTTAATTTCGAATTTTCTATAAATTACCTTATCCTTTTTATAAAGATTCCCAAATTTACCTGCACTAAGGTTTATACACTGTGTAATTTCTATCTATTTTAATTGCCATTGTCTACTTATCTTTCTTTTCTGATTCCGTTACTGGCAAGTTTTCAGCAAAAAGTTCAAAATATGCATCTTTAATAAATTCTTTATATATTCTCTTAGTTTTACTAAAATATTTTGTTACACGTTTAGTTTCTTCTTTAGTTAATTGCAGTCATTTATAATATCCAATGCATGTTTTTCTTTTAGAATTCTTATGTGAAATCTAATAGTGCTCATGTACTCAATATCTAGCAAGAGAGCGTTATTTAATTTCCATACCCCCTGTCCCCATTTAATTATGTTCATGATAACCAAATCCAGTACAACCGGATAATATTTCTTTTAATGTTACAGTTTTTCTTTTAATTACAATGTTTTGCATTGCCACAATATATATATATATATATATATATATATATATATATATATATATATATATATATATATATATATATATATATATATATATAGTCTACTTCATTATTTGTATCATAGGTATACTTACGTATATTCTTTGTCTTCAGATTTCAAATATCTATATACATCTATTACATTATTTGTTTTAAAAATAATTGGATCCATTTATAACGTTGTTTTATCTGAGTTTGTAAGCTCTTCACTTTTGACTAAATCTGTCATCACCCAGTCAAAATCACGCCTGGGGTCTAAAGCAAAATATCAAATATATCTATTTGAATTGGAAATACAATTGGTTTTTCTTACGTTTATACCTGTTGGAACACATATTAAAAAACTCTACATATTATATTTTAGGTGGACGAAACGTTCTTGTAATTCTCTAGATATTGTAATATTCTCCGGGTTAAATTTCTAGGCCGATCGGCGAACAATTGCAGCTACCCTAACCTGATTAGCTGTTTGGTGATTGCTAGTGTTGTTGTTGTTGTTGATGTTGGGCTTAACGCCATTTTTCAGCACACGATGAGCTATTCATGGCGGCCAGTATTAATGGTGGAGGAAGAAACCGGGAAATCACCGGAAAGAACCACTGACCCACGAGAAGCTACTGGCAAGCTTTCTCTCATATCCACATTAGCCCAATCCTAGACTCGAACCCACGGAAACAGAGGTGAGATGGCCGTGATCCGTAACGGACAGCGATTTAGACCACTAGTCCAGTTGAGGCCCCTGATTGCTAGTGAATACTAAGGCGTCTAAATCCTCTTCTAGTTTTATCACATCAGGTTCCGGCATTTCATCGATTTCTTGTAGAAAGATCATGTATTAGTTTTTAGAAAAAATTATATTTTTGTCTAATTTATTTGTAATTTCTTTTATGTTCATAGTCAATATTCTTAAGTTTGATCCCTCCACCCTGGCGTTGTCCTGGTGTTACAGGTTTTTTTTCAAAATAATATCTTTTAACAATTTGAAAATTACATATTTAGTATAAGTATTAGTGGATGGCTTTCCTTTCCCTATAGCCCTCTAGACTGATAATTCTTTTCTTTTCATCTCTATTTATCGAGACTGTGCGTCTTGTTTGATCTTTTTTCCCCTCTTTTCTCCGTTTGATAACCTATTTCCTCTTCAGGGCCAGTTCTCTATGTTCATGATGTCCTTTTACTTTTCTGGATGATTGTTGAATTTGATATTTCCATTTCCATTTCTCGGTTATTGTTTTCCTCCTCGTTGTTGGTCTCAGTTATATTATTTCCCTCTGATGTAAGTTTCTCTTCTATTATGGAAATTTCCTGCATGTTTACATTAAATATGTCTTCTCCAAACTTTGGCTCTTCCAGGACATAAAAAGGTGCTGTTTCCTTTTCCACTAATTGGATTTGTTTCTTTCTTTCACTTTCTGAACCTTTTTTCCCTTTGGTTTTTGCCTTTTTTCCCCTTCTGTTTTTTCATCCTTTTGTACCAACTTTTCTATACTATTCTGCTATGGCCATTTTGTTTCTCCAGACTTTCTTATTGTCCAATCTGGTTCTGGCTCTGGCTCTGGCACTGTTTGTAGCTTTTCTTCCGTCATTGTTTCATTTGACAAGGCTGCAGCATCCGTTTTAGGAGCTGTGTTGTAGGTTGTTGTTGTTTTTCCAGGATTCTCTACTGAGGTGTCCAGTGGTGCCGCATTTAATACATTGGCGACAGAATTTACATCCTTTATACCATGTCTAAACAATAAAACCCAAAGCACAAATACCAGGTCTAAACAATAAAACCCAAAACACAAATAATTATAAATATATACCAGACTATGCTTGCCATTTACTCGCGGACCTGGGTTCGAAACTCGGTAGAGTACGAATTTAATTACTCGAACCTGTATGATAGTATTGTTTGTATTAAACTATTATTTCTGCCCAATATTATCAAGATTCTACTACAGAATCCAGGGATAGCACAGTCTGTTCTGTCTGGTATATATTTATAATTATTCGTAATACAAAAATCCTATATAACTTGATTTCTTTATTAGGAATCTGGAACAACTGTATATATATATATATATATATATATATATATATATATATATATATATATATATATATATATATATATATGCAACGAAGGGTTACAGGCATGTAGCGAAGCATGGGAAACAAGAACTGTAAACAATCCACCCACACACTTCTTAGTCAAACTCCTGGAGCTTGTCCTAAAACTCAACAACTTTGAATTCAATGAAGAAAACTACCCACAAATCAATGAAACTGCACTGGGTACTAAAATGGCCCCTTCGTATGCTAACATTTTCATGGGAAAACTTGAGGGTCAGCTCTTAGCATCGGTTGAGCGTACACCATACCAGTGGGTACGCTTTATCGATGATATAGAAATGAAGTGGCAGTATGGAAGAGAAAGTCTGGATGACTTCATATCAAAGGCAAACAACTTCCATCCTTCAATAAAATTCACGGCAGAAATTTCCGACTCAAACCATGTTTTCCTGGACACAACAACCAGACTGGTGGTAAAGAAATTACACACAGCATCTACTCGAAACCATCCGACAAACACCAGTATCTCCTCCCAACCAGCTGTCATCCAAAACACTGCATTAGGAACATTCCATATAGCCAGGCACTGAGGATACGCAGAATTTGCTCCGACGATGAAAGATTCCTAGAAAGGTCTGAAGAGCTGGCTAAACATTTAATTTACCGAGGCGATGACAAAGACCTGATTGCGGAGGCAATCCAAAGGGCCAAACAAACAAACCGTGATGACCTACTCAGATATGGACAGAAAGAAAAGGTTGATAGGATACCATTTATTCTGACCTATCACCCAGACAATCCCAAAGTAGGCAAAATCATCGCAAACCACTGGCCAACCGTGCAATCGTCAGACATACTAAACCTAATACATCCGAACAAACCTGTAGTAGCTTACCGGAGACCAAAAAATCTAAAGACATCCTAGTCAGGGCAAAGCTAACACCAATCGCTAGTCAAAACCAACCTAGTCAATCTGGACCCTGTGGCGATAAAAGATGCAAAACCTGTCAACATATGATAGAGACCAAGACATTCACTAGCACAGTGACTAAAGAAAAACTAAACATACATGGTCCAAACAAAACGTGCAAAACAGAGAATGTGATTTATCTCATCACATGTAAGATCTGTGGCCTTCAGTTCGTTGGAGAAACTGAAAAGCTACACAAAGGGATAAACCTTCATAAATCTGATTGGATGACAAAAAAGCTGTACAGAAGCCCGGTCGCAGAACACTTCTCCTCCCCTGGCCACACTTTCAGTGATATAATACTTATCGCTATTGCTAACAACCACAGCTGGAGTTCCGAAACCAGGAAGGAAAGGAAATCATACTGGATACGCCGCCTTAGAACATTGAAACCAAGCGGTCTAAACCAAGAAGACTAGAAAATGAAAACTATGCTTAGTAGAATTTAAAATTTTTTAAATCTTTTTACTATAAGAATAACCGGTATAGAATCAAATATCCGGGATATAATCTGCGTTACATAAATGTACAAAAAGTATAAATAGATGTCGCTTTGGCTTGTAGACTTTTAGGGAATTATACACTGTTTTCAGTTTCCGCAACTAGTCTATACAAGCTGGTTGTATTTATAGTTTTAACACATGTGGAGACAGCCATATAGAGGTTTACAAACACAACGTTTTTGTGTTTATTTGTTTGTCGTATATATGTTTTTATATGCCTTTGTAAAAAACTCATTAAGAGTCGAAAGCACTTAGGCTAGTTAGTTACTAGTTTCGTACTGTTCGTCGTCAGTTTATTGCATATATATATATATATATATATATATATATATATATATATATATATATATATATATATATATATATATATATATATATATATATCCCCTTTATGAACCCCTGAAACACTGGCTTGTTTGCTCACCTGCTGTTAGATTTTAAACGTTTGATTATATATTTCTTATACAAAGTCCAATCTAGTTCAGATATTACTTGCTGGTGATACGAATGTGAACTGTAGTGCAGTAGAGCACTATTGCAGCTGCTAAATGATACTACTACTGTAACTGCTACTAACATTACATATACTAATGTTACAACTAATAATAATAATAATAATAATAATAATAATAATAATAATAATAATAATAATAATCAACTAC
>JAEAOA010000661.1:1105000-1350852 GCA_016746295.1 Potamilus streckersoni | reverse complement strand
GGAAAGAGTTTGATTGTGAGACTGTTGGTGATTATCATGATTTGTATTTGAAAACTGATGTGTTATTATTAGCAGATATTTTTGAAAGTTTTCGAGAAGTGAGTTATAATAATTACGGACTAGATCCTTGCTGGTATTATTCTGCCCCTGGACTGTCATGGGATGCTCTGCTAAAGTTTAGTAAGGTAAGGTTGGAATTACTGACTGATGCTGATATGTTCAATTTTATTGAAAACGGTATCCGAGGTGGTATTAGCGTGATAACAAAAAAGTATGCTGAAGCAAACAACAAATATTTGAAACAGTATAACCCTGACCTTCCTTCGAAGTATATAGTTTATCCAGATTGTAATAACTTGTACGGTTATTCGATGGCAGAACCAATGCCTCTTGGTGGATTTCATTGGATCACGGCTGATCGATTTCTATCGGAGACAGAAAAAAAGATACCCGAAGATGTTTCCTGTTTCGTTGAAGTTGATCTTGATTATCCAAATTCGCTACACAAATTACATAACGATTACCCTTTCTGTGCGGAATCGATGGTCATTGATTATAGTTTGTTATCAAAAGAACAACAAGCGTTAGCATCACCAAGGCAACATTCCATGGTCAAGAAACTAGTACCAAATTTACTTGATAAGAAAAATTACGTTTTGCATTACAAAGTTTTAAAACAAGCAGTCGATGCTGGTCTTGTGTTGAGAAAAGTTCATCGTGTACTAAAATTTAATCAGTCGCCGTGGATGAGAGGTTATATTAACTCAAACACTTCAAAAAGGGCTGCAGCGAAAACAGAGTTTGAGAAAAACTTCTTTAAACTGATGAACAATTCCGTTTTTGGTAAGACGATGGAAAATATTAGGAAACGCGTAAATATCGAAATAGTTAATGATGTCAATCGCAGAAACTAACTTGTGTCAGACGATGATTTTGTGAGCATGAAAATATTTAATGAAAATCTTGTTGCAATACAAAGAAGAAAAGTAAATCTAAAACTAAACAAGCCGATCTATGTTGGAGCTGCCGTGTTAGATTTATCAAAGTGGCTGATGTACGATTTTCATTATAATTTTGCTAAAATTCAGTGGCCGGCAAGTAGATTATTGTTTACTGATACCGATTCACTCGTATATGAAATCGAATGCGAGGATATCTATCAGAACATGTACAATAATCGACATCTGTTTGATATTTCTGATTACCCACGTGAAAGTAAATTTCATGACGACACAAATAACAAGGTTATTGGTAAGTTCAAAGATGAAATGAACTCGAGCGCTATCAAATACTTTATCGGATTACGCAGCAAAATGTATGCCGTTATATTGGACAATAATAAAAAAACGAAAAAAGCCAAAGGTCTGCCTCGTAATTTTGTAAAAACGTTTATGAAACTTGATGACTACAAGTACGCGCTTGATGGCGGTGTTAGTTTTATGAGAGCTATGGCAATTCGAACTAATCATCATAAACTCGAAACAGATGTCATTATCAAACGTGGATTGTATAATTTTGATGACAAAAGCTATTGTAAAAATGGGGTAGATACATTTGCCCTTGGGTATTGTCATGATGATAGATCTATACTCGACATTATCTTTTCCAACTGAAATTTTATCTAAACTTATAAAATAATGTTTGAAAATTTGACAATGACAAATAGCTACAATAGTAACATCAAAAATCTAATGATGGACGGTAAACAATTGACAGTTGAATTTAATAATGAAACATCAGGTATATGTTTTAATGGAGCACGTGACAAGTTAAAACTTTCGCTCATCAGATCTGATAACAGCGTGTATTTCAATTATCTCGAACAATTGTATCAAAAGTTGCTAGCGGAATTTAAAAACTTTCACAGCCCCATTAGCCAACAAAACTATACTAAACTCACAATTGATCTCGATCGGTCAAAGGTATATTTTATCAACAAAAAATATCCTCTGAACAAACCAGAAATGAAAGATTTGTTTGAGTCCCATCGCTGTGTGAGCGGTAAAGTAAAATTTAGTATCTATAGTCGTGATAGTGAAGTATTTTTAATATCAACAGTTGAAACATTAATCATTGGTAATGAGATATAAAATAATATCATTTTCATTCTAATACTAGTTTAATTTCCGCCTTGTTAACTGAAACGTTATAATGTGCAGTTTAATTTTCATCCTGTTATCTGATAAAAAAATTTGTGGTAAAACCCATTTACTGTCTTTACAAAAATCGTATTCCACGTATGCGCTGTTCTAACAAATTCGTCACTTCTGTTGACAGAGCTTATCGCATTCCAACACCTGTTGTTTTGTCTGGTTACAAAATATCTGTCTACATAATAGTAGTATAGGGAAATGAGGGTTTGGCGGAGGGTGGGGAGAAGGTGTGGGAGGGGTGGGTGGGCCAAAATCCTCATTTCCCTATACTACTATATGACGGTGATATTCTCAATTTTATAAATAAAATGGCATCCATCAGGAATTAATCTTTTTAAACAGGAAAAAGAAAACAATAAATTTAATATTTCCTTAAGAATGATTTCATGGAATCAGGTAACAATGACAGGAGTTCATAATGTATTCTTTTGCATTGACCAAATAATGTTTTCCGAATGTGCGTCGACGATAGAAATATGAAGTGTCACCTAGACTGTTCAATTTCCTGTCCCCAAAATATTTGACTCTATTGATAAAATTGGAATGCAAATTATGGAACCAAGTATGAGGATTTTTTAAAAGGATTCTGGCAAATTTCACTCACTCGGTATACGTAAGAAAATTCTCCTTCAACTTTCCAGTGTTAAATGAACGCGATAAAATTTGGTTTGGATATCTGTGACGCTATTACACCGTTCATGCCATCGTCTAAAACAATACTTGAAAAGATCACGTGGAAACCATTTGATCGATTTTAGTAAGGCAAATTTGACAATTAATTCAGGTAAAAGTGTGTTTTGCCGTGCCTATGTACCACATCTATGACATTTTGTTGAACACGGACAAAACAGACATGTAGAAGTTAGGGTCGATATTGTCTTTGAATTTCCTGTACCTATTAGTAAGAAGCATAGACCTTTGATTTAAATATAACGTCAGAGAAAACAAAAAGGCCATCACTTTTTTTTTAGTAACCGATTTCTAAGACTTCTTTTTGTACCCGACTCAGGCTAACTCTAACGTGCTTGTGTGGTCCGTATGAGAGCTTTATACAGATATGAAATTCTGAGAGAGTGGTATCTGTAAGGTGAAATGGTTTACATTTGCAACATGCACAGAGTAGTGAATATTGGTATGTCTCTATGTTACTTTCATATGCTGTGGCTGAATATTCTTTGGATATTGTCCTTCTGGAAAGCTTACATATCTAAAAACACGCTAACTAAAATGATTGTTCTCGTGCGTTCAAAAACATAAGCCTGAATTTGTTTAAAGTACACTGTTTAGCAGTTATTAGAATAGGGAAAATGAATTTTGCCAGACTAGACAATACCAGACTCTGAAAATGCAATGAATGAATTACCAATGATATAAAATGTAAAAAATGTTATCAGGTTTTTAGTTTACAGTTAACATACAAATACAGGAAGTGAACATAACTAAACGTAGCTAGTGATTTTTGAGAGATCCTCATCTCAAGTAAGGCAATGCTGCATATTCTATATCCCATATTAAAGCCATCACTCATACACAAAAAAGGGAATTAAATGTTCTTTGAATAATATATATGATATACATGGTCCATTTTAAAGGGTCAGTATATACCAGTGAGGAAATCTTGGGAAACTCTATTCTTTAAAATGAGAAACGTTTGCAAATATGAAACTAGAGAGTCGTGAATGAAAGAGTGAAAGAGATCTCATGGAATCACGCCAGTGATCTCGTTAACAATGCGTCAGTAGTCACGTGATACGATCAAGGAATAAGTGGTGGAGGCGTTTTTGGAGAAGAAAAGAAAGAAATTCTAAGTTTCATTTACTTACCATAGAGTTGTTATGTCCAGTATAAGCAGGTATGATAAATTGATAAGAATTCTTAACGTCAAAGAGAAGCTGAAGCAACATATAGCTGCAGAATAGTGCAATAATTGGTGTCATATAGCATTGAGAGCGTGGCGTTTGCCTACATGCCGCGTGTTCTATTCTTTGAGCTAACGCGTTGAGTATGCTGTTATATATATATATATATATATATATATATATATATATATATATATATATATATATGCAGTTGCAAGCTTAGGATTATGTCAATCTGTTGCGGAATTTGTAGATTGGACTCGGGACTTGGATTATTCGTTTGGTTTTGATTTTGATTGATTTTCACCCCAACCCACCTAGTATAAAATGCGAAAGGACTCCGTTTGGGCGAAAAGGTGGCCTTCTGTGTTGCAAAAAGGAATTTTTTTATTGCATAAGGTACTTGTCTGCAACAAAGGGCTTCCCGTAATCGGTAGGGACCTATTGTTAATACAAATGATTTACACCTGGCCCATAATCGGTTTTGAGGCTGGTTTCAAAAGTTTGAGTATGGTAAGTTCCTATGATTGTCATACAGTGTAAAACTATCACGTTATTTATGTTTTAGTGCAGTGTCTTATTTCCCAGATAATGGCCTTGTATCTCGTGTTCAGGTGTTGGTTGACATCGGAAGTAGTAGTAAATATTTCAGGAAAATATATTTTGCACACTTGGCAGCACATATATACATTCTTCCACAAATTGATATGGAATTAATATACTTAATGTGTTGTTTTTATCCTGATGCAGTCCAAATCAGGCTGTAAAAATTATGCATTTTCATGTTCTGTTGACATTAATTTAAATTTGTTGAAACGTAACATCTGTTGAGGTATGCAGAAGTTGGTTCATGTGGGGGATATGTTTCTTAAATATAATGTTGCTTATGGTTCCAATAAGCATATTACAGTGGAACCGACTTATCTCGACCTCGGTTACCTCGCCAACCCTATTAAGTCAACGGTTTTGAAGTGGAACTGCCAAATTCTCTCTTTGTCTTAGCATTTTCTCATCTTTTATGTCATGAACCCTAATATCTCAAGCACAAAAGAGGGCCAAATTTGCCAATTAATGTCCATTATCTCGATCCCCATGACCAATTGCAGGCAATTTTTTTTCCCCCTTATTGGTGACAAAAATGTCCCACCTGGCCACACTTTTTGGTTATTTAATTTGTTCAAACAATAGTGGCTTTTGACTGGATAAATAAATAGGAGAACAGAATGAAGCTACAAACTTAACTAAGTAATGCATTGGAATCAATCAATACACAAATGATCCTTTGTATACAACCCCATCTTAGCAGTGCATTGTTATATCATAATCTGCTTATGAGGATATAGGACAGAGTACTGTATGTTTTGACAGTCATTTATGCTACCATACTAAACCTACAACTGACCAACTTCTAAAGTCCAAGGTGAGATCTGTCCACACACCTATATGGCTCTGCTATGTCACATTGAAGTTCATTAAACGAACAATTTTTCCAAAAACGTCAGCTGAATAGAATATTTGAAAATATTCTGAAGCTTTCCTGGAGCCATCTAACACTCTGGTGTGCCCAATTCTTTCAGAAAACTTAAACAAATCTCTTTGGTTTTCCAGCTTCGTCCAGACAAAACCACATGGAGCATACAATTCCTCTGGTTCAAAACCTTCAAAGTCCTCTTCATCATAATCACTGTCACCCACAAGTGCATTCCATTGTCTCTCCATACCTCTTCTCTCATTTTCATCCAAATTTACCAGGTCAAAATTATTAAAATCATCCAATAACTCTTTTAAATAGCTCAAATGCTGTCATTTAGGATACAAATTTCAGCATTTGTAAAACACGTTAAAAGTTCTTACTTTGTTCAATATTTCTAGTTGTATACAAACTAAACTCACGAGATCATCCAAATATAACATCTACATTACAAGATGGAAGTTATTAGAGGTATGTTAAAGATGTCTGGCTGGATTAGGTGTCAAAATCAAGGTTAAAAATCATATTTTATGACTAATTCAATAAAATGTGCATATCTATTACAACTTAAAATGCAGGTGCAAACAGGTAACACAATAGGTAAAATACAAGTAATTATTACCTCTTAGAAAACAGCAAGTTCTCAAAAATTGTTCAATTGATCCTAGATGTACCAGTGAATAATCACAGTAGCAGCAGCACAAGTCCTTCTTTCATGGTGTCCATAATGTATAAAATTCTATAAAATGAACCAAAATGATCTCCAAGGTGAGATCTGTCTACACACTCAAATTTCTTCAAATGCCGCCATTTTGGATACAAATTTCAGCGTTCGGAAAACAACAAAAGTTCTTACTTTGTTCGATATTTCTAGTTGTATACAAGCTAAACTCGCAAGATCATCCAAATATAACATCGACATTACTAGATGGAAGTTATTAGAGGTACAGCAAAAGTTATTTAGTTGGGTACTATAATGTTAGAGAAGAACACTGCCCCGGACCGAAAAATCAGTCCATAAAATTTATGGACTTACTTCCCCCTGCCCGCTTTTCCAATAGGCAGTGATAAAAGGGTTAATAGAAAATTTGATCGCCAAAAATAGTTGTATTATTTTGAGCTATTCATAAACTGGAGGAAAGTTAAAATATCTAATCAGATTTTTAAAAAATGAGCTGGCAATGAGTTGCTTGTCAAGAAATATTTTTTAATGGAATTGCCAATAAATTGATTTTCTGTTCTTCATAATCATGATACATTGCTACCAGCTTATGTCTACATGCTTGGGCCAAGATAAGTGTTGGGGGAAGGTGTCAGAAAAAAATTGCAAGTTAAACCACAGGTGCCTGCAGTTTTATCAATAAAGCAGACGAAATTTCTGACATGAAATCACATTGTCAGAAATTTTGTTGTGCTTTATTCATAAAACTGCAGACTCCTGTGGTTAAACTGGACAGTGAGATAGCAGTGATCCATAACCAAGAGCACTTTATACCACTCTGCCACTGTACATGAAGACAAAACCAGTGTGAAAGACATTTGTATAATGACAAATTACCTTTTCATTACCTTTCTGTAATAAAATCCACAATAAAATATTGCATCAGTCAAATCCTGATATAAAAAGCATTATGTTATCCATGTCTGCATTATCAGTTATTTACATGCTTCAAGTACATGTACTTGTACTTAATCCTTTACTTAATATAAGAACCTTTTAGCAATTTACTTGATGTCACACTAAGCACCTTTTGGCAACTCTGTAAACAACAGCTATTTTGAGTGGGTCTTCGTAGAGCCACCTTTGGGGGGGGGGACCCATTAGATACTACATTCATTGGTGAGAATGACCATTACATCAGATCATGTGGTCACTGTTTATGCTCTGGTTGCAATTTGCTATTTAAAATAAGTAGGTCATAACTGGGTCATATTCTCCATTTGACAATATGGCGGTCACTGATATTGTTGAGTACTTGAACCAGTAAAATCACAACTATGAAAGCTTCAATAACTTGGGGAAAGACTCTGAGACCGAGGTGAAAAGCCCTTAGTTTTTATAAATTTAAATTATTTTGCGATGTAGACGCAAAGAACTTGTAAATTTTGAGTATGGAAATTTGCCGTTGCTGTTAATCACGCAGCTTTGCAGATTTGATACTGAAACGAGTTCTCTCAAGATTTTAAAGTACATACAAAATTATTTTGTTAAAAATAATTATACACCTATAACAACCCTATTATACTCTTAAATCTTTCCATACATAAAAGGTAACATGGTTAAAATTGCTTTTAAGCGTAACATAAACTTCAATGCTTAACAGGCCTATGTGTAGCTGACTGCACTGAGTAACTTTGCTACATTGAAGGGCTAAAAAGCAATACACTCTAGGGAAAGGGTTAAATTGACCTAGATTTTGGTCAGTCTATTCCCAACTTATTGAGGCTACCAAGGGGATGGGGCTATTCATGGGGAAATGAAAACCTGTCAACAAGTTATATTTAAACAGTACTTGTATTTATTAAAAGTCATCTTGCGGCTGGTATGATTAATGAAGGCATAATATTGTATATACGTGCTAATGAGGTATTAAAAGAAAAAGATTCTCACAATACAATATTGTAACAATGTCAGCTCAATACATTAAAAAATGTTCACAGGCATCTTTGCAAGATGCCCCACCCTCAACTTTCCTTAACAGCCAGATATTTAATTTCCAGAAATTGTAAATTTAATCTGGATTGATAGCAATCATAATAAAATTAGTTAAAAATGAAACTTTCATGGCACAAGAAATTTGTTTTAATCACCGATCTCTTTGGAAAATGCTGCGAGAGGCCATTTTTATAGGACGAAACAAAAACCTGTTTTTGTGCCCAATTTATTTTTATCTATGACATTAAAGCATTCGGGCAAGATCAACTAATTGTTGAATAAAGTACATGTCGGAAATGGTAGCATGCCAACACTGCTGATAAGATGGTAAAATTAAAGCCTGGCAGCATGATCAACTAATTGTTGAACAGAATGGGTAGGAACATGCAGCTTTTCAACATAAATGATAAGACAACAAAGGATTTGTTCAAGCTGGGGTCAAGGGATTTGATTGATATATATGTTTATTTTTTTATCTCAATTTTGATAGTAATTGTAGTCCAAGGGACAGTGACTTTGCCTTTTTTTTGGAGATAGGCAGCTTGTCAACATAAATGAGTGGGACTGTATATTGGTATTCGCATAAAAGACATGAATTGGTTTTGTTTTTTAAATTCTGTGAAGTTCTTTAACTTTACAAATTATGAGCATATTCTAAATGACAATATGAAGAGTGCTCAATGAACATTTTCTGTTTAACAAGCCAAAGGCTGGCGACTTGGCTCTGCACATTTCAATTAGAGCTTTCAAATTCAGATCATAATGATTGGTCTGGTATAACATCATTTTGAAAACTATACATTTTGGTATGTGCTTGTTATACTATGAAAATGTGAGCACCTTCTGGTTAGTGGCGGGTTTATTGTTAAACTGGAGAAGGTTGTAAAGTTTTTTGTCTATTTACAGATCTAGATCCCGTTCTCCTATTAACGACAGATCACGCTCCAGATCACGATCACCTCGTCGGAGGGGAGAACGGAGAGGAATGGTGTCTTCCAGGAGAGTGATTATCAGCAATATTCCATATGACATGAAATGGCAGGACATCAAGGATTTGTTCAGAAAAGAAGGTAAGCTGTACAAATTTTCTTTTATAGTGAAGGATAGAAATTTTAATTTGGAGTAGAGATATCCTTTAGTCAGTACCTATGAGCTCTGGAAAATTTGGCTAAAAAGCATAGAAAATAGTTTCCTTCCTTGTTCATGCTGGCTAAGCTAGCTTTATGCATTTACCTCTAAATGTAGCAAACTGAAAAGAGCTGATTAGCACAATAATATTCATACACAAATAGGGAGCAGATTAAGCTTAGAATTGCTGATTAATGTTTCAATTGGGAGACCTTTTGAGGATTTGAGTCTAGCACAACTGTAATGGATAGATAGTTGAGTGTCTGGCAATTTGCACACTCCATTTTGGTGGTGAGGGTATCTCCCAGCTTTAGATAAAATTATGACAGCATCTCTGCATCAAAATGCCAAAATATAACCTAATTGTGGTCAGCACTAATTACATATGTACATATGGATAAGATAATGTATTTTTTCAACATGTACTAAATTTCACAGTACATGTAGATATCTGCAGAGGTTTATGGTCTATATGTTTGCTTGTAAACAGACATATATTTATCCATAAAACTAAGAAAGCACACATTTTTTAGACAAATACTCTAACCCTTATTTGAATTTGAACTATTGTATTTGTACAGGGATTAGTAGATATTTTTATTTCTACATTTAGTTGGAGATGTGACTTATGTAGAGCTGTGGGAGAATCCTGATGGAAAACCAAGAGGAGCAGGGTATGTAACAAGTACAGGATTGAGATAAATTATGTGTATAAATAAAACATTTAAACAGAATCAAATCTAGTCATAAGAGGGCAGAAAGATGTATTAAAACTATGCTGTTTTTGAGTGATACACACTATTATACATGGCCACTGGACCTGATTAAACTGTTGGCTAAGAACTTAGAAGGTACATATATACTGACTGTCCATTAAGCAGCTATATTATGAATGTTCTCTTTTATGTACATGTTTAGAGATACATGTAAACATTGTCAGCAGTACCCGAAAGTTCAGTTTGCTAATTGTTTAAGTTTTGTTTCTTGTTCATTTATTTTTCTTTGAGTGGATATTCTATAGTATGTACTGTCATCTTACCTGTTTTAGGATTAACATTGTTCACACATTCAACCCATGATCAGGTTGGTTATGAATAAACAGCGATGCCAGTATCTTGAAGATCTTGAAACTACTTTGCCAATGGATGGTCTTATTGACATTTTTTAGTTTTTATCAAAAGTTTTGACAGGATGACTAGTCCTGGAGTCCTCACTTGTGGAACTTGGGGATTATATCTTTTATCCCTAATTGTGTTCACGTTCTTCACTAATTGCAAAATTGGAGGGTTGGCAGCTCTGCATTATTTCAAATTTATATAAACTTATTTTGTACATGTATTCAAGTTATATTCAAAACAATTATATTCAACTAGAAAGTGTACATGTTTGGAATTTGCCCATATGACTTTAAAAGAGCACAGTAGAAACTATACATTGTCATAGATTTTATCTGATTGGGTTGGTTACATTACAGATTAAGTTTAGTTTGACTAAAGCAACAAAACCTTCCTATGTGGAAATGTATCAGTATAGGGCTGTCAGGCTTGCAAGATATTCCTGAAAATTTATCCTCTAGTTGCCCTTGTTATCTGACCACAGAACATGCCTCACAACACTTGAAAGTAAGATGTCACACCAGACAACATACATTTCAGGGTAGATGTATTGCATTGTTGGATTGAGGATGTCATCAAACTCCTAAATGCTTTTGAATGATTATAAGATGTAAGTTAAATTCTCTTAATTGTTCCTTTATTTGACAATGTAAATCTTAACCCATTTTATCCTGTGTGACATTTTCAAAAGCAGTGCCTGGTTCCTAATACACTGTGATATAACAGAGCCTCAAACAGCAGCAGCAATAGAAATTGTGATGACTTCACCATGTTCACTAAAAATGTTGTAACATTGTTATTTCTTTTTTAAAGTATATAAAACTATTTATTTTTGAAAAGATAATAAAATTTGCAACAGTGATAATGTTTTGTTAATATTTACCAAAGTACATGCTCACATCTGTATATTGAAATATGACTAGAAAGAAAGAAAAAACCCTACCATTATGTTCAGTTAATCTTTTGTCCATGAAGATGAATGAAATTCTCCACATAGTTTGGGAATAAAATGAAGATAATTCTATTTTAGCTATTTTGGTTCAAATTTGAAGTTTCAATTTAGCACTGTTAGTTCAAAAAAGTTATAATAATTTTACTAAAATTGGATAACACAACACCTGGAACAATTTGTATACTTTCTTAAACATGTACTTCAGCGTACTTTCTCATGAAAATTTGTCACAAATTAATCCAAGAACTCTTTTAGTAACATAAAGGTAATCAGTACAATTTTTGTCCAAATTTTGAAGTCCACATCTTTACTATGTCAGTAATAACAATATTACTTTAATTTAAATCATGGCTTCAACGAGATGGAAAAATCATCCCAGACCCATTCCTCTTGAATTTAGCCTGTAAAGTCAGTTTCATGCTCTAAATCACTGTCAGAAAGTGCATGAAGCTATGTAACATCTCTTTTATCAACTTCATTAAATTCTCACTCATCATTTAAGTCAACATTATCATCAGAAGCATCTAAATCATGAACTTCAGTGGTGCTACCCACGCTATGAAAATCAATGTTTACATCAGAGTTGTCGTCCATCATTTCACTGATTGATTTTCAAGTCAACAATTTATTCCAACCATGCGTTTTTCAATTTCACTGCGCCAGCATTATTTAACCATTTACTATTGTTGATGAAGAAGTACACAAGTATGTATAACACATTTCCAGAGAAGCTACATACACACCTATTGAACTACGATTGTAGTCATATTCCGGATGCAATGGGAGCCTCTGACCATAGGCGTATTTTGGATAGAATGGGTTATTACGCTAGTAGACGTATTCTGGATAAAATGGGTTAAGATGATAGTAGTCCCAAGTTGCTGTTCATATTGGGTAAGCATTTTCTGGTATGGCAAGTTTTAAAAAAGCCTGAAACAGGTTGTAGAATTTCGTACATTTACTCCTAACATTAGCTTGATTAATTTTTTTTCACAGGATAATTGAGTTCAAAGACAAAGAAACTGCACAGAAAGCCATTGACAAAATGCACAGATATGACTTGAAAGGAAGAGACCTTGTCGTCAGAGAGGTATATTCTTTTTACCTATGGCCTAGATTTATATTCAATTTTGTCATTGGAAATCATGTGAAGCATTGTTTTCAAATGGAGTTGTATGTACTTTATTAACACCTTTTATACATATATAAAAATTGTCATATTCATTGACTATGTATTTTAACCATGAAACTTTGAATGAGCCGATGTAAACTTTACATTGTCCTGAATTTTAACTGAAAGGAGTAACTGTATAAAAATAATGTAAGTACAAGTCAGTAAAAAGTTAACTATAAAATGGCAGTTCAAAAGATTTCTAAACTTTTTAGAACAATCCCTTTTATAATGTACTTAAAAGCAAAGGCACCCTTTTTGAGATCATGCTGTTTGTCCTAATTAAAAAGCTTACTATACAGAGGCAGTTGAAATGATTCAAAACTAGTTTGAAAGAACCCATATACTACAGTGTACAGGACAAAGACCAGCCACTTGTCCTGATTTACTGAAGATCATTGAAAGTTTACCTAACATTGCCCACCCCCCTTTCTGATTCACAGTGGCTGCTCCTACTTCAAAGGGGCTAAAGTGATGGTGAAAGTCTTAAAGAAATAAACTAAAGTTTGCTATATTTCCATTTTGATCTTTACTGATATTTAGTGTTAATTGACCAAAATTAAATATATGCAAAGATGGCACTGTTGTTAATAAAGTTGTCACAATCAAATCTGCTAACTTCAATCTTTTGTCACCACTTTTCACAAAATATTTTCATATGCAGTACAATCCATTTATCTCGGCATCCTCAGTACCAAGGTAGTGAAAATTGAAATTTTGCATGCAAGTGAAATATTTAAGAGATGACTGGTCATCATTGACAAGGATTTGCGCCGAGAAAAAAAAATTTTGATTAAATGAAGACAGTCTGAAATGCACTTGTATATTCACAACTTACATTTGTGTGTGCACTCCATAAGGTGTTAAATAATATATACGCACATGAAAAATTCATGAGTTAACATAATCAGTTTTATGCTAGAAAATTCATACATGTATATCAAATCCCAATTGAAAACACAACTAAAATGTGTACATAAAAGTGGTAGTGGTAGTCCTCATTTGATTGATATCCCATTGTCACCAAACATGTTTTCCAAAACAATTCACTCTGATAGTTATTATCCTAGTAGCTCTTGACTCTGTTGTTGTTTATATCGTACATGTACAGATACTTAAATTTGCCTTCATTTTGGTCAGCCAGAGACAGCTACCATGAAGCTAAGGCTACCAACGAGATGAGGCTTTTCATAGAGACATGAAAACGTGAACAAATTAAAAAGTTTCACATTCTTTCGAGATGTCTCATTTTTATTTAATCGTAGGCCAGATATTTCAAAATGCTGGAACTTTAATTGGGGTTTTGATCTGCCATTGGTAGTTTTCGTAAGCATTAACTTTATACATGCTAACCATTACGCCTTTGCTGTAATCATTCCGCTTTTTTTTCCCACTAAATTAAACCTTATGCGAAAACATATCTGGATTACATGTTTTCGGTATATCCGGCTCCCCCCAAAAATTATTTATTTTCTCATTTTTATTAATATTCCAATGATCCCAGAGACCGTATTTTTGAAAAGATGACTTGTTTGTAACTACAAGTTAGCTTGTCCGTAGGCTTGCATGCACTTTCTTAAAAGTACAGTATTCTATTTATTGCGCTGTCCTATTTTCTTTCATCCATTGACCTTGGATTCTATTTATAACATCTGTAACTAGGTTTAGAGTAAAGGAAGCAGATTGACTGGTTTTCTGGTTTGTAATCTTTACTTGCAGATTCTTGTTTTAAATCCTATTTTGTTATAAATCCAGTTGATAGGTGTTTGGCGCTTAAATGTGCAATTTAATTTAGTCAATGCATTCTATTAGAAGGCAGCACCACATTCATTGGAGGCTGTTTGGAAAGAATTTTAACATTTGGAGCTAAAAGTCATCCGATGAATTCTAGACAATTTGTGTGTTAGTGCACCAATATTTTTTTTAAAAAATAATTTCCCAGATGGATTAGAAAAAGATCCAGAATCCTCCAAAGATTCAAAGAGGAATATATGAATGGCATAACACAGCATTCCATTCTAGGGCAATATTATGCCCATTGCAAACTGTGCTGAACCGATTTTAATATTGGACATGGTAAATTTGATGTTGAAAAACATGAAAAACAAAGAAACATGTCAAATTAGCTCATCTTACTGACTCAAATACTAAGGTAATTTATTTACAGCAGAACTTGAGTGAGGAGATGAATGTTATAAATGCAGAGGTATTATTTACTGAGTTCCTAGTAGAACACTGACTGACCTTGGCGGTAACAGACCACGGTCCTTTGTTCAAACGCATGTTAACTGATTCCAAAATTGGTGCAAAATATGCTTGTGCAAGAACAAAATCCTCTAATATTGTTCGGTTTTCAGCAGAAGATGCTTCACGTAAAATTGCAGAAGCTATGACAATTGGACAGTTTAGTATTGCCAGTCAGGAGTTGTGATTATGACAAATGTTGTACTCAATCTGTGTTAGATACTTCGACAATGAAAAGGGGAAAGTCATGAGTGTTCTTACATTACCAGAATTGGCAGTAGATTCCACCAGAGAAAACATTTTTGAATTGCTTGATAATGCTTTGAAGAAACATTACATAAGTTGGCAGAACTGTATTGGGTTTGCAGCGGACAATGCATAATGATTGGAATTCATAAAGGAGTTGCATCCTATATTTTGAAAATGTCTCCATCAGTGGGCATAACAGGTTGTCCCTGTCATTTGATGCACCTTGCTAAATGTCTCCATCAGTGTACATAACAGGTTGTCCCTGTCATTTGATGCACCATGCTGCTGGAAAGGCTACTTCTAAAATAGAAGTAGATATTGGTCATTTGCTAATTGATATCTGCTATTATTTGGAGAAAAGTAGTAAAAGGAAACAAGAACTAAAGTTGTTAAAAGATCAGTTTGATCTGTAAGGCTAGAAAGTTATAAAGCATGTGTTTACAAGATGGTTATCCCTTGGCAAATGTATTAGCCACTTATTTGAGATATGGACAGCACTACAAGCTTTCTTTCAAACTGAAAGTGAATTTGCACAGAGAAACCGGAAAAGAAAGTTTTTAAAAAAGCATTAATTCCTCATGTCAGGTGAAGAAAATAATGCACAAGCGGAAGATAAATTTGTCATATCACTGATTCTGTTCTTAAAACACAATTGCAATTTAATCTTTTGCTAGAAGTTTTATAACACAAGATCATATCATTTTATCATCAACTGATAACTTGTGATAATCAAGTCCAGTTGCTGGCTTACTCAGGCAAAAGGGATAATGGTCAATCAAATATTCTAAAATACATGACTGTGAATGTCTAAGCAAATGATGTCAGTACCAGCTGGCTGATGACTTAGTGCTTGCCATCTTTTAGCCTTGAACTACAACCCAACAACTAAACTACCTGGCTGGTGTGATCATGCATTTCAGTGGTCACTTGGTGTACTTAAAGAAAAATCAAATGGCCAGATTTGTTTTCGCTAAGTAGTGTGACCACTGCCATAGACATAGTCGAATGTCATAGTGGATAAATGTAGCTAAATAAATATGGCTTATTTGAATGGTTCCTTCTGTAGTTGGAATAAAGCAAGTCAACAGTGTAATCTTAGTATGAAGTAGGTATTGTATGTGCTTATATTTGTATCTTAAAAATATATTTCGAAACTAATTTTATTTTTATCATATATAGGTTTATTGATTAAACATAGGTTTGAACAAAGCTAAATGGTCAGCAATTTGATAAAAATCACATTTTTCAGGAGCGAGAAAGCGATCGACTGAAGATGAGTGGAGGCATGGGAGGAGGAAGCATGGGAATGGGGGGTGGGATGGGGATGGGGATGGGTGGTATGGGAATGGGCATGGGCGGTGGCATGATGGGTGGAGAAATGGGAGGTATCAGTCCACAAGTGCTACAGCAGCTAGGAATCGATGGACCCATCTCCAATATTGTCTTTGTTTCTAACGTAAGTGCCAGTTTTATTTTAAAAACTCACATGCATGTACAGTGTGACACTGTTATAGCACAGTAGTAGTGATCCATAAATCCCAACCGCGTTTTAGCCAGAACAGTGTTATAACCAAGTCAGTTAGCTGATGAAAATAATGCATTTACTAAAAGTATGGTCAGCAAAGGGGTTAAAAAAAGGTGCAAAAATGTTTTTGATTAAATAAAGACAAAAATTGATCTGAAAAAACACTTGTATATAGACAACTTAGACTTACATAGTACAATCCATATATCCTTTCATTTGAGTATAGATCACATGTTATAAACTTGATATTTTAATCACATCTTGAAAAAAAACCCACAAATAACACATTAAAAAAATGGTTGTCCTTGCTTTGATCTATATCTAGTTGTCACTTAATTGACATGATTTGTTTCAAGTAGCATCTGGCTGAAGCTGCTTACATGCTACATTTACATGTTATATTGTCCAAGATTGTGATTAGCTGGAGACCAAACTCTTGCTGATTTTACCAGGGGATAAGGGTATAGGCAAGGAAATGAAAACTTGTTAAATTTAACAAACCTCTTTACAAGATAACCCGTCTTCATTTGACTTGACGGCCATATCTATGTGTTCAAAAGAATGGAATTTTAATTTGCATTATATGCTGGCATTGGTAGCTAACGTAAGCTTTTTTCCCCAGCAAAGTTAAAACTCATGGTACAAATGTTTCCTAGGCTCTTTGGAGAATGCAACAATCTATCAGATTGCATTGCTTTTGTTTTACTTTTGTGCTGACTTCTTTGATGAAAGGTTATTTGTTTTTATTGAAGATTGTAGTCTGCTTTCTTTGATAAATTGTCCAAGTGTTATTGGAGTTACTTGTAAAGGACAGCTTTGAAGAACCTAATGTCTGGGTTGGGGGGGGTGACAACATCAAATAACTCTAGAACATTGACTGGGTTCATTTTATAAACAAAAGTAATTAGCTGTCATTTGGTAGATTGTAGGAGTTGCTTTTCCTGCTTTCAAAAGCTAGTCAATAGTGGCTAGACCCGATAGCATAGGTAGACCAACAAATAAATACTGGGGGGGGGTTGCTTGAGTTTTTTTTTTTAGGGGTGGTGTGACATTTCCGGTGTTGAAGTGTTACCAAATTTTACTCTTGTTTCAGAAATATCTTTCAAAAGGCTAACAGATAAAGAATACACTTGTGTTCTGACACATTATTGCAGCAAAAATGTGTTCTGAAGGATTTAGATCAGTGACTGAAAAAAGAGGTATTTTACTTACCATACACAAACTGAGGTCAGTCTATAAAAATATATTAATTACTACTGTACTGCTGATAATCCAATATTTCTTCTGACAGAACCATTAAGAGATAAGTGCTGAATCAAATTGATCGAATGTGCCATGAATGTTTAAAATAAAATTTGAGGAAAAAAATGAAGCGGTCTTATAGAATACAGTACTTTGGCCAGATGTCAGAACAAGTGGATTTTTATATAACAAAGCATTGTGTTGAGGTGGTTAGTTAATAAGGATAGGAAACTTGTTGATCTAACAATATAAACATTCCAGTGAATTTATATCCCCTTTCTTTTATGGTGTCTCTGAATTTCATTACTCCAAACTCATGTTGTATATACAGGTTTAATCAGTCTGTGGGGAATCGCCAGATGATATATTTTGTTGCCAGTAAGGAAAAAAATTGCAATTTGTGATGGTGACAAAACTGAGTGATAACTGAATTAACTTTTTAAGCATCACATTTCATACTTTTAAGATTTTTTTTCTCATCTATGAGATAATTAGATGTACCTGAAATTGCAGGAGTCACACCATGATCATCTTCAAAATTCTCTTCTCCTCAAAATGATAAAATACACTTTTTACACTTTACTGTTTGTATGTTTAAGAAGAAAAAAATTGTGTACAAAAAAGTTCATGTATATGATATTTTGGGGCCATTTCACAACTGTGTTATATATAAAGTGTTGTATTGGAGCATGCTAAAACCTGTATAAACAACAAAATTTAGTTTTCAAGTTTTACATAATGCTCATACACTGTCACTCATTGTAAATGGTAATAAACATGGAAATATGTTTGAAGTACTTCCCAAAAACTTCATTTGAATAGATATGTACATGTTTTCTCATGACAGGTAATTAAATATTGACAAATATAAAATTTTCTCTTTGTACTCCAATTTAGCTAAGAAGTTCAAAACATGATATGCCAGGAATCAATAGTGGATAAATATGGAGCTTAGCCCAACTGTTGTCTTTGGACTTGAGCATGGTAGATTGCAGGACAGAAGATACTTGAGAAGAGCATTTCAATCAAATGTCCTGTTGACTCTATAAATGTGTTGGATAATAAACTTAATATTTTTAGGTTCTGATTCAGTATTTTAATGCTGTTAGTCCTATTTATCATTGGTATTGGTTATGTTCTCTTCAGTTTGTAGATAGGAAGACCTGATATGTTTCTTGCACCAATTGTGTCAACAAAAAAGGAAATTGTTATATACAATGTGTAATCTTCATTATTTCTTATTTTGTCAATTGTAGTTAGATTATAAGGTGACCTGGAAGAAACTGAAGGATGTCTTCAAATTGGCTGGTAATGTTATCCGTGCTGAAATCAAGCAAGACAAGGATGGAAAGAGTAGAGGAATGGGTACTGTTCAGTTTGAATTTCCTATGGAAGCACTTCAGGCTATCTGTATCCTTTGGGTTGGATTCATTCCTTTTTTTTTTTTTTACGTCTGTAAATGTATATCATGTGTGACAAACATGATAAGGCTAGCATTAGCAGAGTTGTCTCTTTGTTATCCAACAAATATAAATACTGGTTTGTCCTTTTTCCATGTGTAAAATGAGCTTGTCTTCACAACATCTGCAAATTTATGAAATAATTGTCACTTTTTTTTTACCTGAGCAACGACAGCACAATTGATTCTAAAGATTCTGTATTAAAGTTTTTGTGAGAAAAAAATGTATTATGTTCATGTAGTATGCTGCATACTGTGAAATGCTTGTATTTAGTCTCAATATCATGGGATGCCAGTGCGTTTTTTTTTTTTAATACATATAATACTATGCATTTCTGTGCACAATTGCTTTTATGTCAAGCTATTCTGATACTTAAACACTTTCTGCAGTGTTGCATCTAGAGCAGATTTTTTTTGCAATTTCCTTTGTTCCTGATGCTCTTTTGTGGTCTGCGCCAATTGTGGAACAAAATATCTGTTGTGCTGCAGAAATTAATTCTTTAAATATGTTTCTATAATTGATAGCATCCAGGAGAAGATAATCCTCACCCAGAAATAACATTTCCCAGAAGTCAGAACTTCTACCTGTTTTGTTATCCTTTTTAGAAATGTGATGTTCTATACGTTTTGTTAGAAAATCATTGGAGCCAGTCAAAATGACATTTACTTTCCCAAGCAACTTTTATTGAGCTTTGTGGTGGTTTGTTTTTTTTATTTTTTTTAAGGAAAGTAGAACTTATGGATGGGTGGGGAGTACAGGTACTAATATTTCATGTAGCATTTAATAATGGCACTTCCACCTGTCTTTTCTATGCTAACCATTGGGTGTCTCAATTTGTGGCAGGTGACTGAATATTGTTTTCATTACACCCATCTTCTTAACTGCAAATGACCATGGGACCTTAATGTATTTCTAAACATTGACCAGAATATTAAAAAAGATTAAATGAAAACCTTAAATGACCCATCTTGATGTTCATTAACACTGATTTTGCTAATAGTGTTGGATGCCGGCTAACTGCTATTTTATATTTTTTGAAAGCGCTCAAACTGAATTTGGTTATGTACTAGTTTTATCCCAAAAATAGGGAAGAAAAAAAACTACCACCACATTCTATAACAGTTAATTTTATTTGCAGCTTGTCCTGGATGATTTCTGCATGCATAGTCCCATAAAATAATATTTACAGAGCATGATGCATGATCATTTAGCTTTATAACCTGTAAGAGATCCCAGTAATTGCCACTTTAAACTAAAATTATCTATTTTCACTGTACTTTATGAAAAAGTTGTATGCCAGTTATAATATGACAGATTATAGAGTAATTTGAAGAAAATTTTTTTTAATCCTTAACCCAGTTAGCCATGTTTAATAATCAGACTCTGTATGACCGTGCTATGAGAGTAAAGATGGACTCTGCTTCAGCTCCAGACCCAGTTAAGAATGTGCAGCTACCAAGTAAGTGTTGAAGGCCAAAAGTCCTAGACATTAATTAGACTCTAACGTTCCTGTAAAGGAGCCAAGAGACATGAAATCTTGGTCTTTTATAACATGTCAAGATTTTGATGCAGTTTGACTTAGGGCTGTTCCAGTAAAACATATCCCTCCCACTGGGTTGGCACTTCAAAAAACTTCAGAAGAAGGTTGTGTTTCAAATAATTTTGATTCTCACACTGGACGCTTGATTAGGAAAATCACTTCTATTGCGGGTTGGGTTAACAAGATGAGAAATCGCTGGTGGGGTTGTCATAAAAAGCAGAAAAAAAAACAATATCAGATCTAACCCCACCTAGCAGTCTAATGAAAAAAAAACACATTGGGTCGGAAAATACCAATACACGCAATTTCACTTAATGTGTATGAATTTACATACTTTTAAAGCAGTAATACGTATTCCACTAATTACATTAAGGTTGTGGTTATTTGCGCAGTATGCAGTTTTTATTCAGCTTATACCTTTAAAAAAGCATTTCGCTGGGTATTTGCGCTTCCAGAAAGCGCATGATGCTAAGTCCAGATTGAGGACGGCAAATGTTAAAATAGTTGGATCCTTAGGTTTGACATGAATGGCTGTTAAACTAAATTTGATTGGTTCAAGTGGCTCTGGAACAAGTATTTAAGTGAGTTTTAACCTTTCATCCTGGAAGTTTTACAAATGTGTGCTTCAAATAAGGGCCACACTGAAAACCAAAATGGCTGAATCTCTACAGAGTTTGTCGTCAGATGTTATCCTTCATCAAATACTGGATGGTGATAGCTATGATGGCAATGAATTTTATGTATATCAGTCCAATGTAGCCTGGAACACTTTATTATCGTGGTACATAATGTTGTTGTCAGTACACATAAAACCGATCTGTTATTGCTGCATTGTTACAAATTGTAAAGTTTCTCTAATTATTGGTCAATCCAAATCCGTTAATGTAAATAACCTGCATATGGTAGCTGATTCAGATCACAGGATTCTGCAGATTTGACAATAAAGCACAGACCTGCTAACCCTACAGAAAAAATCTGGAGAATCCCGAATTTTGGACCTATCTCAATCTCGATCTCCTATTCCTCGAATTTTAATAAAATATCCGGATTTTTCAACTCCTGGAGAAAAAGAATCTATTTTTTTAAATACAAAAACATCATATTCCATTTCCCAGTTTCTGTATTTGGTTTTTCTGTGTCAGGTGTGTTTACTAGTACTTTACAATAAATAAAGGCTTGATTTATTGTTTTCATTTGCCATTCAGAGATTTTAACACTGTCATTGTCTTTACCCGACCATATCTGCAAATCTTGGTAATGTAATAGATGTTTCTCAGCAAGAAGAGAAAACAAGAAGAAAAGGAAGTTAACAGATGAATTGTCACCAGCCAAACAAAGAAATGGGATCAAAATATAGGAGTGATTGGGAGAAGCAGTTTGCATACATTTGTCCATCAACTTGCAGGATCTATCAGGCATTTTGCCAGTGTTGCTCACTGCATCTCACAATACGATAAGTTGGTCTAGATGATACAGTGCAACTGCTTAGCACAAATGGTGTGAGAAAGATATTAGGAGCGTGAGGCCACTGTAATTTTCCATGTTGAAAGAGAAGGATGACTTGTCAGTGATCAGAGCAGATTCTATTTTTACAAGGGTAAGTATTTGTGAAGTAAATAAATTAATTACAACCAGCTTACATATCAAGCAATGTTTGACTTTTTCCCTAATATGCTCTGTTCTTGAAACCTTGAATACAGCTGCAAGTTTTTGGTATACAACGAACAAAATAATTTTCCTACTTTTTGTCTGAATTCATATTAATGTGAATTATAAAAATGTTGTAGAAGAAAAGGCAAAAGCACAGAAGGATTCAGCAGCTGCTTGTAAGAATGCATGGCCAGATGCTGGTGCTGCAATTATTGACAGCTAGTTTAGGCAGAAGGAAACAAAGTCATCACTTGCTGCAAGTCTCGACGATGCCAGGCTGAAAAGAATAAGAGACAACCTGAACTCAAGACATACCCTTGCATAATGCCAGTTTTTAAGCTGGATTCAGAAGTTCTGACAGAACCAACAAAACTCTGCAGCATGATAAGCCCAGCCCATAATTCACAAGACCAGAGACATTAAACTATCCATGAACAAAGAAATCCTTTCTATTATTAAACTGTCTCTTCAAGACAGACATCACAGAAATTGATGTAAAAAAAATTGAAGTTTGTTCACAGGACTTGTACTTTGGTGAGGCAACTAACAAATGAAGACCAAAGCGAAGTTACAGAAAAGAATGCACTGTAGGGCATTTCTGATCAAATCACTGTGATATATGAAGGAAAAATTTCCACTAAAGGATGATTTATTCATGCAAGCATTGCAGATGTGGCGAAACAATCTGTAGTATCATTTAACAACCTGGCCTTTTTCTCCAGCAAGGAATCAACACTGATGATCTGCATAGAGTCCCAGCTTTATCAAAGCTACAATTTAGATGCAGAATTGAATATGGAAAGAGCCGATCATCAGTGGGTTGCACTAGTTGAAAAAAAGGGATGGTTCTGGCCAACTGGTGCTTCCAGTCCTTGGGAGAGTAATGCTATCAATACTTTTATATATATATATATATATATATATATATATATATATATATATATATATATATATATATATATATATATATCAATTATTATAATATAGTTATTGAAATATTACTAATTTTAAAAGTAGTTTAACTATTATTGCTCTCCTATTTATGTTGAATAAGTGGACTATTTAGCAGCGTTTTGTCAGCTTGGGTCCATAATGACTACCATGAAATCAAATTGTAACCTTAACTTTGTAATGACATGCATGTCACTATTAGGATAGGACCTATAATAATCAACCATCAGATAATAGACCTAAATATATGTCATAATCAAATTCAAAGCAGTTATAGCAAGTTTGACTATGTTTTATACACAATGATGAACATAATTACATGTACTTTACCAAATGTTCATTCTTTTTCACTGTAAACTTAGGAAAATGTTAACATTTGAGAGACACTTTCCTTTTAAGATATTTGCGTCCTTACTAGCTTCAGCTATATGTATGTAAACAACCGCTAGACGATGCATATCCAAATGATGGATAAAATGTTTGAGGATGTTGATGTTTTCTGCAGACCTTATGGCACTTATTTCCAAGCCATCATTTGGTATTTCTATTACAAATTGCAAAACTTATCTGTTAGACAAAATTTTGAAGCAGAGTCATTAACTAATGGTGAAATTGATGAAAAAGTACTTAGATGTCATTACTACAATAATTTGTTCAGATTTTTTTGTAAACCATCATCTTTAGTTTGATATCAATATCATATTAAAGGTGTGATAAAGGTAAATGTGCATAGTTTTGTTGTCAAATTTAAAACTTTATTTGGAAAAGACAAAAGTAAAAAGTGGGTCAACTTGGTGTATGCAAAAATTATTGCCATATTACAGTGTTGTTAGAAACAGAATAAATATACAAGATGTATTTTGCAAAGTTGTAGAATCAGCACTCATATTGTAACCACATATTCCATTTAAATAATACTATCATTTCTGCATATTCCTATCAGTTTTTCTCAAGTGGTATCAATTTCCTGATCTGAGGTTGTTAGAATCGGTTCATCGACTATGAATAAAGTATATAATCGAGTCCAACTAAATTGTTAGAAATATTTTAATTCTTTTGACAAATCATAATTGGCTGTAAAATATAGAGTAAGCCTATAGTCTTTCTGTCTTTCCAACCAAGACCCCACCACAACCATGTGACCCTGCCCAATGACATCACAGTAATAATCATTATACAGCTAGAGATGACATCTCTTTGAGTATTTGAATTCAGATTTTGATTGTTTAGAATGGAACAGTAAAAAAGAATGACATATTTAAGAGTTAGGGTAGATATTTAACAATGGCTATTCCTCCTGCCACAACTTCCTCATTGGAGATCTCATACGCACACACAACACTCATTAAATCTTGAAATCCTGTCTGCATTCATGTAGGGTAGACAGCTAGATCATTTTATTTGATTTTATTGGTCTGCGGTTATCCCATGGTATTTCTGTTCGTTGGACATTATCGTGCAGTGTGTCCAGTCAGCATTGTCAAAAAAGGCATACACCAATTGAAAGTTGTTGCAAGACTAGTGTTACTACAGATATGGAAAAAAAAAACAAGATCTATAATATAAATCAGTGAAGATAAAATAGAATATACATGGTTTGACTGTCCCTGATTGGTTAATAACGAAAGTAAGATTTTAGTAAATAGAATCTTTTGATAGCTAGTCCTACTTTAATTGATAAAGGTCAGGGACATTGTTTTATTAACATAGATTTCTGTCACTTTACAGACCAGAGTTTGGAAGACACATTAAGAGTGTATACTTACCTAAGCCACATGAATTGAACTACTCGAATCGATTTTAAACCATCTGGTTATATTTATTTCAGTCTGTTTCTGTCCATTCTGGTGATTATGTCCACTGAATCAGTATGATTGGAAAATAATTTGGCAAATTTAAAGATTATAAAATATCTTTTGGGAGATTATAATTATACAATGTACCTCTGCCCAAGAGATGTGAATAATTTCATTTCTTGGTTTGTTGAATTTGGTTGTAGCTCAGTTCAAATGCTTCATTAAAAAAATATTGATGCATTCTCATACTTTTGTTACAGATATTTATTACAGATGTATGTCTCCAGATATCTGTGAATATAGTTTGAATAAGAAAACATTGCTAGAGAAACTTTAAGTGACCTAAGTGTAAACATTTTGGCAGTGTATGATGCAGGATTTCTCAAGACTTTCTTCCTCTCATGTTTACCATCCATTTGTACCAATTGATGATGACTTTTAGGAAACTGTCAGAAAGGCATGATTGACCATATTCAAAGGTCTAAAATAATTACTAGTCAAAGTTTATAAACGTACAGCTGTGGCAAAAATTATGGATTATTACCTTTGCTGTCATTGACAAAGTTGATTAGTTGGTTGATTTAATTTGGTTTGGTTTTGGGGTGGGTGAGTTTAAAAGTATTAGGTAATGAAAGAACCCCAAAAGACCACCAACCCAAACTGGTTGATCAGTGACAAAAACTCTGTGAGATGTGCAAGTGATCTGTAAAAGCAAGCACCTTAGTACACTTAGGCCTCTGTTTATTTGATGTTTATCTCAACAGCTGAAGTGTTTTAGACTCAAGATCTCAGGTTTTGGTAGATCATTATGACCTTTATACCATTTTCAGATGAAGAGACTATATATGGCAGCCAATTTTACTGCTGAAGAAAATTTAAATACTTTTAAGACACCAAACACCACTTATGTAGAATCACTGACCTTCCACAAGTAACTAGCAATATTCTCATTTACACATGGAGGCAAGTAATCACATGACAAGCATCTTGTACCACTCTGCCTTGGAAGCCCCTCAGATCTGTATCACAAGACAAGCATCTTATACCATAGGTATAAATCTTGTATGAAAGACTAGAAGTAGGAGATAGTACCTGTGACAACTGGATTAAAAGTGCAAAATGTTACTGCTAGACCATTAGTAATGATGTTGCTGACAATACCGTTGGCTGCATTATTTTTTTTTTTTTAATCTGGGGGAAAAATGATTCCTTGACTTAAATCCATTTTTTAAAATATAATTTATGGTATAAAAATGTAGGACTTGCTGTATTTCTTTTCTAAAAAAAACCGACTATATTAGTCTTGCAATAAGGCATAAAAATAAGTCAGTAACTGAAATATATGTTAGGGGTTGTCTATAAAGGATGGTCACAGATAATACCTATTTAACTAAACGCCCACTCTCCCCTTGTCTGCATGTAGCTTATTCTCTCCCCCTTCCAATAGGCTGATATGTGGGCCATGTAATCAACATCAGGCACTGAGGGTTTTATGCCTGCACACAGTAGGAATAAACCAGCTGTTCAGTACAGAACAAAACAAAAATACTAGTGTGTGGGCATCTGCAAGGTCCTTTACATCCCCTCCCCATTGTACGCAATTGTCCACACTTGTACAATCCTCGTCCCCCTGTCTTTGTGGATGTCTTTGGATGCTCTCTTACAAGCACTGATATAGTGTAAAAGTAGACAAAAATAATGTGACATCACTTTCACAGGAATTGATGATTTTTTTCTGACAAATCATGTACAAGTTTACCAAAACATTTTTTAAAAAAATAATAACAAAGGAATCGTAGATATGACCACACATTTATTGCAATACAAGATTTAACTATTATTCTAATTAAAAGCAGCATGCCTGGGAACAGAAAAATAGCAAAACATAGTGTTCATTTTAGTAAACACAGTAAGTATACAAAATTTATTATTCCTCTATCAATATTCTTGGACATTAAATTAGTAGTTATTAATGGTCTGATCAATGACATTTACAAATAATAAACTACCAAGAAAATTTGTGATTTAACAGTGAAGAGACATACATGGCTGACAAACAAGCAAACAGAAAAAAAAAAGATTGATTATAATGAATGAATGCAAAAAAAAATGCAGTAGATTATATTATCTATAAGAATGAAGTGGATTACTTCCAGCAAGCTGTCACTTAAATAGCTTCTGTTCCCAACCAAATATTAAGATTGCTTCTGTTGGGGGGCATTATTTTTTTATATTAAAATATGTCTGACTGGATCATAATTTTTTTTATTTTTGCTTTTGTGGGTTGGTTGATTTTATATGCAACCGCCCCCCGTATGTTTTAATGGAACAGCACTTAATGCATAGACTTTATTAAGTGCTTAAATGTCTAACAAGACTACACATTTTACAGAGATTAAATGGTATAAATACAAGGTTAATAATATCCAGGTCTCAAAACTGTTTGCATGCAAAAATAAAATTGTGCACAACAAATTTGTTTGTATTTGATCCCTAGATTTTATTTTGTGATGTCCAATTTAAATAGTTGTTCCTTAAGGCAGGTTTATCCATTGTTTGCAATTTGTAGATCATAGAGCTGTATAACAAAATTATTTTTATTGATAATTGCAGATATTTGAATATGATGCATGATGGTGTTTTTATCAAGTTTCTCTTGGAAACCTAATAGCTCTCATGGTCATAGACCACAACAATTTATGGGATAGCCTTGTCCATCATCCAATGTCTTTCCTAATAAAATACAAGAAGGATTTTGCATAGACATTTCTCCCATAGATTGTCCCGAATGCAAATGGCCCTGTCACAGTATCAAATATGACTCACTGTAGTCATTTAAAAAAAAAGAAAAACAAACTTGTATTCATTGCTTCACAGGAAGGTCTTTTCAACCTAGCTGCTGCCAGGGCATGTGAATTTGAAAAATTTCTCATGCACTCGGAGAGCAGTGGGGCATGAGAACTTCAGTACATTAGATTTACATGTGTAAATGTACTCTGCATAGTATACAATTTGCACTGACTCATTCATGCCTTACCATTTTCTCCTCCCTCTCCCTGACTTTTTTATACTCCACCTTATTTAGGTGACGAAGACAGTTCCCACTGCCAATAAAAAATCTGGCATTTTTATTTCAAGATAGATCTTTAGCTATATATGGCTTCAGCCATCTTGAATGCTTGTTATTACTATCTTCTAAATAGAAAGATGGAGTTTTTAACAGAATTTTTTATGGTATTATAATTAGTTGTGTTTCTCAGCTTTCTTATGTTTCCTACATTGCTCTCCCATATACAAATATCGAAGAACAGTGCAGGGAGCATATGAAGAAGGGAACCAGAGTAGGGATTAAGCTACATGTAGTTTAGTCTGGTTTACAACAGAAACATTAAAACACTAAAAATCATGCCTGAAAATTTTAGAATTTGTTAGCCACCTTTTTTTTTTTTAGAGCAGTATGAATAGTTACATGGATTAAATAAATAAAGGTTTTTGAGATGCAATTGTTCATAGCAGTGTCACTGGTTGCATATGCATATATATATATATATATATATATATATATATATATATATATATATATATATATATATATCGATATATTAGTCTATCCATGCATTACACTTGTGGTCCGAAAATGAGAAAATGACAGCTTCCACCATGTTATTGTTGGTAATGTGAAATGGTGTTGATGTAGGGTTGGTGCTAAATAAATTGGGTTCTTAAACTAGTACAAACATATGTAAGTCATGTTAAAGAAAATCTTTATGTTGGCTCAAGAATATCTCAGATCATTTCAATACCTGGTGAGCATTTGAAAAGAAAATGTCTTTAATTTCTGGAAATGTTTTTCAGCCAACAACACCCCTTCTTCAAGTTTTGTATTAATTTGCAATATTTTTCCACCAAGGTCTAGTTAATCATGGCACGAAGGTGTGCAGGTTTGAATCCTATCTTCATATTAGCATGTGTTGAGTCTTTGATCAAGGCACTTTATTCAAATTGCTTTTAAATTGAAAAGCAGTGTTGCTGTGCTTTAAACACTAGATCATTTACCAGTTAAATTTCTTTTGTATTCCACCCTTCCTTGGAGATGTGTAGTTTTCCGACTAATATGTAGAATCCTTATAATAGTAAAAATAGTATAGAGAATTTGGAAGCCACTTTTGAATTGTGTGTGTGTGTAGCTATTGATCAGAAAAATGTATTCATGCTAGCATTACAATCTTTCATTTTTTTTTTAGGTGGTTTGAAATCCATTGGCATGGGGCTTGGGCTTGGAGGAACTCCATTAAAACCACTTAATCCAATGTCTGGTAGGTCAGAAATTCGCCACTTTCTCACACAAAAATGTGTGGTCAATTCATCTTTATTTAAAGTTTTAACGAGTTACATCTTTATAAAGTCTGCTACGACCTTCTCATGAACTGTTAGGCACTAAAAATTTGATGTCAGTTTCACATGAATGAAGAATGAATCACTTGAATGAAGAATCAATCTGAATAATCACTAAATCTAATTTTCAGATACAAGTCTTATGGTTTTTCTTTCCTTGGTTCAAAAATATTACTAGTTGAATGCTGTTTTTTGTGATATCTATCCATTGTGCTTTTTCCAGTTTCACTCTGTCCTTGTATCACATGTTGTGATTGGAAGTTGCAGTTATGGGATATCATATACATTTAAGTTCATTGGAACAATACCAAATGTGTTTATGATTCACCTTCTTAAAGGTAAAAATAAAACTAATACATGATAAAGCTCATATTTGGTTAGCAGGTAACGGCGATGAAGTTGATTTAGCAAAGTTTTTTTTATCACTGAGAATATATCATTGAGAGGGGGGAGTTCTTCACATGTGACCAATTTTTGGTTTGGTGCTTTACATTTGTAGTTTGGGAAAATAATAGAATCTGCAAAAATTGGTGCCCCACAAAATATAGTGACACCACAGTATTTGTCATTGAAAAGTTCGATCTTGTTCTTGAAATCTCTTTGGCAATTTTTTTTTTTTGTTTTGTTTTTGGATGAAACCCTCGTTATGATATACACAGCTAAAGTTGCCTAGCTATTATACCCTCCAGTTCCTTTTTTTTGCCATAAGGTTTTACATGTTACTTTTATGCAGCTTTATTTTCAGGCATGGGAGGAGGCAGCAGTGGAATGGGCATGGGGATGGGGTTGGGATCCATGGATTCAGCTGGAATGGGAAGTGGCATGGGTAGTACAATGGGATCAGGAATGTCTGGAATGGGAATGGGTGGTATGAGTGGGATGTCAGGTATGGGAACTGGCATGAAACAAGGGACCATGGGATTGGGGATGGGATCTGGACTTGGGGCTAGTTTGAGTTCAGGAATGGGAATGAATGACAGCTTCGGCACTGGAATGGGTGGCAGCAGTACATATGGATCTAGTTCTGGAATGGGAGACTATGGTGGGCTTGGCTCTGGCATGGGGAGTGGCAGCTTCTCCTCAAGCATGATGGATTCATTTGGCAGCCGCATGTCATCAAGCGGCACAGGATACGGAATGTCCAGCCTTGACCGTATGCGTGACCGTGATAGGGACAGGGACAGGGGCCGAACTGGGACCAGACCAGACAATTGCACAATCAGTGTCAAAAATGTAAGTGTGTCTCCCCCCAAAAAAAAACCTCCCAGACCAGATGCAGTTCAAATTCTTTTCTGCAAAATGCACATTTTTTTTCTTTTTTTATTACACTTACTTTCATCACTGAATTGCAAAAAAAAGTACCATCCTGTAAAAGAATAGATTTAATAATATATGGGCTACTTTGTTAAAGTTGCTTCTGAAGTTCATGAAACAGTGACATCAGCCACCTGATTATTTAATGTAGCAGCTTCATTGTAATTGTGGTTTTTAATTTCCTGTTTTAAATTGTTGTACATCTTGCTTACAACATTTACAAATGCTATTTTATCTGTGAAATTAAAGGAACTTGTTAATGGCTGTTCCATTTGAACATGCATGGTACCTAGTGAAGGCAGTTTTAAAAAAAAATATGTGCCAGTGTACTTTGATTCACGGAGTTAATAATAAAAATGATAAGAAAATTTCTAAATTGCATCTATGGGTTTAATTTAAAAGTGGTTTCCCTGGGTCCCATGTATATTTTAATGGAACAGCCAATCAAAAACTTAGATGTAGAATTAATGAGAAACAAAAATCCAGCAAACATCATTCAGGCTTGCAATGTTATTTGTTTGGGTTGGTGAGTGGTGCTACTGTTTAAATTTTGAAAAGATCTTCATTTTTTGAGTCTTATCATTGCATAATGCACCAGAATGACACTTGGGGAAAACGAAAAATAACATTCCCTTTTGGATGATGTATGGTTTGGCTTAGATTTTTTTGAATGTTGAGAAATTTCTAAGATTTTTTTTTTTTGCATGTTATGCCTGCTTTGGCAGAAGTTCAACGTCACAATCACTTTGTTATCCATGTGTATATCTCAGCATTTATACTGCCATCAGTATGTTTAAATATGTTAATTATTATTGTTTCAGGTTGAATATTTTTCTTTATTAATGTAGATTCAGTTGTTAACCAATATTTGTATTTTCATACAGCCAGATGTGCAGAACTCCCAGTCTAGCAAGAGCTCAGTGGCAGATAAAACATGCATGCTATTGCGAGCCTGGTGTTGCTTTGCAAGTCTATAAAATTGATCCTGTTAAAATTTTGTGTTTTGGTGGTTTTCATTCTTTGTTGTATTGTGTGGTTTTTTTTCATACAATCAATTCTTGCTTGTCATGATTGAGTTGTTTTTTACTGACTTTTAAATTTATTATTTCAGCTTCCTTATTCCTATGGTTGGCAGACTTTAAAGGAAAAATTCAGAGAAGTTGGTGAGTTTCCTAATTTTGTAAGAACTTTTGTTGAAAACATAATAAATAAAAGAATGAAAATATATCAAATATAGTGCCACCACTCAATTTAGCAATGGTCACATGTCATCTGAGAGTAAATTTAGTGCCGATCATGCTTGTTTTGTTCTGTGCCAGGGGGGGGGGGCATCTGTTATGAAAAAAGATAATTCAGAGCTTCTACTATGGTCTGACACTTGCCATTGCTACAGGTACATAGACTTGTGCGCATAATATACCTTGATCACAAATTGTTTTCCTCAGATTTGTTGTAGCTGTAATAGTAATATGTAATTAGATATTTTATTTCCTGAACTTGTGCACAATTTTAACAACCAGTAGCTAATGCATTATTGCAGTTCTATACATGGGTCAAGCTAAACCTCGATTATAGGGAGATTTTTTTATGGACAGAACAGGGAGATGTGGGAGTGAGACATGCGATTCAGTATGTATGTGTTTGTGTTAGGTTTGTTTTCATCATTATTTGAATTATGTAATCTATTTCCCAATATGCATAATTCCATTTAACTTTGGTTTTAAGCTAAACCTTATTGTCAAGTGGAGACTTTTCTGAGTTCATCTATATTATAAACACATTTGGTGGAAGTTCCTTTATATTCATTATTTGTTTGGCAATATGACTTAGAACAGGAGCTATACATCCTAAAGAATGTTAACTGACAACTACGTTACCGTACTGTAAATGGAAGTACAAATGCTAATCAACTGCCCTTAATCAAGAATTTGCTTTTTTTACTTTCTGAAAGTTTATCCAATGTCATTTGAAAAGATTTCTGAACACAGCACACATTTTTCCAATCCTACCATTTGTCTTAATTTTTTGGTTGCCGATAAACTTGGCTGTGCCTGTTCATTGAAAACACACTGAAGAATTGAAGTCAGTATATGATTGAAATAAACCTTCATTTCAACCGAAACTGATACTGCCAACATGCAAGTGCATCTATTTATAGAAGGAGGGATTTTATTAATGTAACCACTCACTTTATTGCCTTGTTAAAACAGTAGATTTTATTTGTCTACTTATTTGGTGTAACATCAGGCATTAGTTAAATGGTATTTGCTTTGCTGGTTTGTTTTTTCTTATTTTCACAGAACTTAGTAAATTCAGTATAGAACCTTATAAGCATCTCCTCAATTTTCACAACGTAGCATTGCCATTTATACTTATGACCTACATAATTGCATTTTAAAGCTAAATCTTTAAAAACATATCTCGTCTGTGCTTTCTCACATTGTATATTTACCCAATGGTTTACAAAGAGACAGTCTAGCAAAACCGTACTTCTCAGAAGTCCACCATTACTGTTTTTATTAAGAAAATATTGTGCATGCTACAGTTCAAGTCTTCATGTTGCCAATCCAGTTTTTAAACTAATATTGCTATTCACTTAGACTTGCAAAAATTGGGCAGTGATAGTTGCTAATTTACCCAGGATATGGTTAATGGTCAATTTGCTCTCAAAAACTTGTGCCTATTTATGTGCAAGAGTTTGTCTATAGTAATTGATGTTGGCACCAACTATTTGATGGGTTGGAAGTGTACATTTTGCTTTGAAGTGTATATAACACTGGAACTAACAAGGCCAGGGTGAGGAAGCATCTTAAATGTAATGGTCATTCGATGTTCCTTTCTTTAAAAAAAAATCACAGCGTGAGGTTATCACTTTCCTAACTGAAGGTGAAGTTTATGCTTTTGGGGCGATATAGCCGCCCACTTTGCCTTGTAGTTACCCCTGCTATAACATGGGGGTCACGATGCCAGGCGAAGTGGACGAAAAAGTCGCCTGAGAACTGTAAACTTCACCTTCTTCTGCTATGAAAGCGAAAATGACTTTGCCGTCAATTTTTGGACATAAAATGGCTGTAGATTATGACTTTTGAGATGACCCCTTGGTGAAATGCATCTATAAATAGTAATTTGCTTTTTAAAAAAATTGTGACAGGTGGAGAGTGTTTTCTAATGTATTTCTTGTTTTTATAAATGGGGATTTTAACAGCCGTATTTGCATAATTTGATAAAATCTGTTTGAAACCATGAAAGAACTTGTAATGGCGGACAACACTACATATATGACATACCACATCATAAAACTGTATTCGTAAATAATTGGGCAAATAGATTCAGGACAATATATAATATAATGAAAACAAAGTTTAAATATTATGTCATAGTTGATTTAGGCTAAATATTAATGATGTAGATCAAAAACACGTGACATCTCTTGTGGAATTAAAAACAATACTGCAAGGTCAAGGTTGTTCCCTGACCTACCATAATTAATTTTTGCGAAAATTACAGATATATATAGCAGTGAAGTAAATACTATTTAACCAATTTGTATCGTTAATACCAGTAGGGAGACAAATAATTCAACCATAGATATGCAGTCCTATTAATGAATTTGTTGTAGCAAAGCAAGAAAGTGAATAGTTATATTTAGAAAAACCTCTTTCTAAAAATAGATGCACTCGCTTGGTGCAATAAGTGTTCTTGAATGTTTCAGTTATGTGGGGAGGTCTAGTTTAGTTATCTATTTACTTTAGTTCTTCTGTGTGTGTCCTATGATTCGTTACATTGTTTTATTGGGAACAAGGAAATCATATGTTTTGAAGTCAATCGGGCATTTACTACTATGTACATGAATTAGAGGTTTGTTTCAAAGAATGCTACAAATCTTTTTCAACTGCAATTTTACACAAAACTTTACAAAATAAAATAATTAAATGGTAGTTTATTGACCCTTTCATCACTAAGTCACTTTATAGGCATAGATTCCTCAACACTAAGCAACTTTGAAGTTGTAAAGCAAAATGACTTGTGGACTTTGAAGCAACATAACTTTGCCTGGATTATGTGTCAAAATCAAGGTTAAAAATCAAATTTTATGACTAATTCAATAAAAATATGCATATCTATTACATCTGTTAAAATGCAGGTACAAACGGGTAACACAACAGGTAAAATACAAGTAATTATTTTATTACCTCTTAGAAAACTTAGAAAGTTCTCAAAACTTGTTCAATTGACCCTAGATGTACTAGTGAATTATCACAGTAGCAGCACAAGTCTTTCTTTCATGGTGTCCATAATATATAAAATTCTATAAAATGAACCAAAATGATCTCCAAGGTGAGATCTGTCCAAACACCTATTATCGTCTCTGCCACGTTTGATCGTCAAATTTAAGTTCTTTAGACGGACATTTTTTCCAAAAACTTCATCTGAATAGAATATTTGAAAATAATCCGAAGCTTTCCTGGAGCCATCTAACTCTCAGGTGTGCCCAACTCTGTCAGAAAACTGAAACAAATCTCTTTGGTTTTCGGGCTTCGTCCAAAAAAAAAACCCACGTGGAGCGGACAATTCCTCTGGTTTAAAACCTTCAAAGTCATCTTCATCGTCATCACTGTCACCGACAAGTGCATTCCATTGTTTCTCCATACGTCTTCTCTCATTTTCATCCAGATTTATCAGGTCAAAATTATTTAAACCTCCGAAAACTCTCCTCTAAAATTCCTTCAAACGCCGCCATTTTGGATACAAATTTCAGCATTTGGAAAACGCATTAAAAGTTTTTACTTTGTTCATTATTTCTAGTTGTATACAAGCTAAACTCACAAGATAATCCAAATATAACATCTTTATTATCAGATGGAAGTTAGTAGAGGTACCCCCGAAAGATATTTAGTTGGGTACTATAACATTAAAAAAGAACACTGCCCTAGACCGAAAACTCAGTCCATAGTGTTGACGGATTTATTTCCCCTGGACCAGATATGCGGTCTGCCGTGATGAAAGGGTTAAGCATTTTTACCAACTTGAAATTACAAGACTCAATCTTGTTACTGATTTCAGTTAAAATTAATTACAATGTATAGCATCTGCTGTGCCTTTTAAGTAATGTCTCCAATTTGCCTGTATCATAATCCAAACACCTATACTACAAGTATGATCAATAGAATGGGTATGAATATAATAATTTGTATACATGTACAAAATGGGTTGATAATAAACATTTGAAATATTTTTAAACTTGAAAATAAGGCTTTGTTTAAAACTTTAAAAAAAGCATGAGAAACTCCCTGTTCTGACCAAAAGAGAAGTCACTTCTCCCCACATTTTAAGTCTAGCTTGACACCTGTATAACATCTCTTCTGAAATGTTCACTTTGTATAGAAGGTCAGAACAAATTTTTGGAGTTGAACATTTACATCAAAACATAATAAATAAAATTGCAGGCAATGTGTCATTAACAATAATGAAAAAGAATTTTTTCACAGGTGATGTTAAGTTTGCTGAGATAAAAATGGAAGGTGGTAAATCTTCCGGCTGGGGTCTGGTGAGATTTGGAAACTCTGATGATGCACAAAGAGCAGTTGGTGAGTGGGAATAGTCAGTGTATTTGTAATAGCATACCTTCCAACCATTAACTTTTTTCTCATTACATCGTTGTCTTGCTTGACATTTTCTTGATATTTTAAGAAGCAAGTAACAAAGCAAGGAATGTTGGGGTTTTATTTTTAATATCATTACTTTTATCTAACACATTGTATAAATTTATGACTAAAAAATAGTCTATTTGTAGCAGCTCTATATGATGGCGTCTCAAAGACAACACAGGTTTCTTTTATTTAAAACCTTATCTCAGATTTGTTTAATTGATGAAGAAAATTGGTGGACTGTCCAAGAGATTTTTTTTAAATGGTGCGAGATATTGAGAAATGGGCCTTATCAATGTGACTTGCAGATGTTTTATGACTTAAAAAATTTGAGAAGAGAGTGATCCTTTTCAATTATAAAACAGCTCAGCTCAGTAAAAGGACAATATTGCTTTATAAATTTAAAAACAAGAATATAAGAGTAATGTATTCCAGAACTCAGATTAAGTACATCATTCTGCTCATTGCAGACTCTGGTGTTGACTTTACGGTTACTATGCGAAAGGTATAAATGAGAATAAGGAAGGTGATGACGTAACAGTTAGAGTGCTGTTGTATCAACAGTTCCTTGTTGAATCACAGAAAAAAACTGTTCAAGTTTTGAAATCCATACAAGTTTCAATGATTGCCTTTATCCAAGAATTTTGTATGGAGCATTCATTCCATTGTCAGCATGGGTTTGAGTCTCAGGCTTCTTGTGGAATATTGGTTCTTTCATGAGGTTTTCCAGAATTCTGCTTTTTTGAAAGTCTTGTTTTCAGTACTCCAAAGAAATGGAAAGCCATATTCATATGGTGTTTCTGACTTTCTTAGTTCTCAATGAAAATTGTGCTGATCTGGTGTCTAATAAGGCTGCAACAGTGGCCAGCTTGAAAATCTTAACACTACTTCAGCATGAATGATAGTCTCAGCCTGGAGTTCTCACAGAAAGACTTGTAATGTTTGGTTGATTTCGACTGGAAATGGTACCGATCTGACATCCAATATGTGGACATCTTGAAACACCAGGTTTTACTTAAAGAGGTGGAAGACATTTTGACATAGGATATCGATCCAAAGATTTATGTTGTCTTTTCTCCTGACAAATGGATGGCTATATCAGTATGGGCTTTTCAACAATGTACTATTTTTGATGCCAAGTTTGTACTAAATAATAATGGTACCAGTCATATATCCAGTATGGCTGCAATGTTGACTGTTAGAAAGTGGTGTTGTTACTTCCCCTGAATGAATGATCTATGTTACATGAGGTTTTCAATAGAAGACTTGTTTTGATGTCTCCTTTTTCCTCTATGAAATTGATATCCAACCTGTCCACCACTGCACATAATTCAACAGGGACTTTTATTAGACAAATTCAATACAATGCAATTAAATGATAAAATGGGTGATGAAATGGACTTAGAGAATGCATATAAATTTATTTGGGCGAATAGAGTATCAAATCAAGGGACAGTTTTTGTTACATTGGAAAAAAAAAGACAATGAGCATATTTTAATAATTGTTCGTTAAGCAATGCTGTCCTGATTCAGGTATTTTATGGTTCTCATCAGTTTGTAATGAAATCTCAGAGCTGCCATTTCTCTTGTTAAACATATTATATATTTAGAACAAAAATAGTTGTGAAAATATTTAATGAAAGTTATTACATAGAATTGCAGAGTGCATTGATCCAAGTGTTCAGTCAGCATAGCTTAACCCAATTACTATTTAACTGATAACATGTATTTTTTATGATTTCTTAGATTTATTTTGTCTTGTTCTGTTTGCAGAGCTCATGAATAGAGCCAAATTTGATGGCCGTGAAGTGGATGTTCGAATTTACCGTGGCTGAGAAATGGTATTTGTCCCTCACATCAACCATAACAAGTTTTTTTAATTTCATTTTATACGTCATTCTAATGGATTTGTGGATCTATTACTTGGAGGCATAGACCAACCAACTTTTATTTCATTTTGTGTCATTCTTGTGGATAGACAGTTTGGAGGCAGCCAGTTCTTGTTTTTTTAGCAGTGTATGTACAGAGTGTGGCAGGCACGTTGTATGTATAAAGTGTTGCAGTTACTTTGAAATTTTGTCTTGAACTAGAAGAGAAGATCGAAAGTGGAAATGAGCATATTGTAATTTAAAAATTGGGAATCCCAGCAGGTTTTTTTTTTTTTTACTTTCTTTTGCAAGATTGTACAATGTAAAGAGACTTTAAATGGATGAATTTCACTTGCATCTAATCTTTGGTCAGGTATCATATTTATAAGGTAGTCTCAAACCAATCTGCAGGCTTTATCTTGTATGAAGTGTGTTAGAACAGTATGACCTATTTTATGGCTTGCATCTTGTGATTTTATTGGTAGATGCATATCCATGAGGATGTTTTTATCAAAAAATTAATTTTGATTGGGACTTAGGAAAGCTTTATGATGTTCTTGATAGCTGATGTCCTGTTTACGTGTATGTGCTCTGCAACATGGATATTGTATCAATTAATTCTGATATTTTTAGTATAATAAAACATGGAAAGGTAACCCGGAGTTTGAGTTTACTTTCAGGTTACGAATGGCTTTGGCAACATGGTAAGAAAGGAGATTTATATTTATGTCTTTTGAACCTGAAAATTCTTTTTAAGATAAAATGTTGATGATTTTACAAACTGGTGTTCAGAGATGTCTGAGAATCCAGTTTTGGTCATAAAATTGCACCCTATGGTTTTCTTTCTTCCATTTATTATTTTGCTGGAATACAATCTTTGTCAGAATGGAATGAGGCTTTTGGGAAATTTCTTTTCTACTTTTTCCTGAGCAATGCTTATGTATTTGACAATACATTGCTAATCGTATGAAGATCTCGGGATTATTGTGCTCGTGTCATTTTGTGGAATGTCACTAACAGATTCAGAATAGTAGCCATATGTTCCTTAGTTTTGTAAAGCACTTCTATTTGAAAACCTTTTGGAAGGGAAAGCAAATAATAGTACAGTTGAATGGAAGGTAGAGAGTTTTCAGGAGAATGATCACAGAGCCAGTACTTGACATTTGCAAGAAAAACTTTATAAAAAAATGTTTGTTGAAAACCAAAAATTCCTTTAAAATCCATTTATTATCTGTGCAATGTAGTTGAATGTGTTTAACTTCTGGAGTCAAATACTTTAAAAGGTAATAAAGGAAATTAATTTTGAAAATTTTTATCACAATTACAGTTATTTGCTTGTGTGCAGTGTAGTAGATTAAATTTTATTGCCCTTTAGAACACATAAAATTAGATATTTGATTTACCTTCAGTTGTATTGTCTTTGTAAAATTATACATACTTCTGTGCATTATCAATAATGATAAAAAAATACCAATATTACATGTCCACAGCTGAAGGTATTTTCTGTTATGAAGAAGAACATCTAGATAGTCCCTTTTAAAAATTATTTTAATTCCATTACCAATACCAGATTTTGCTTGTTTCTGCCATTCTTGGGGGTTTTGATGATCATGGGGGACACAACAGCAAAGAGAAAGGGATGCATTTTAAACCTTTAAATTCCACTTTCATGCCCACTAGACCTGAACTTTGAAAAGCATGTTATATCACACACACAACTTCAAAATCAAAATTCCAAAACAATTTATATCTTTTCAGTTAGGATTGATACTTAACGCTTTTCCTCATTCAAGCACCTTTGGACGCCTTTAATCCATTCTCGTGCAAGCGTCTTTTGACATCAACCCAATTAACATGGAAGTGCCTTTTGATGCTGCTATACCATTCTCAAGCAAGCACCTTTCAATGCCTGCTGTTAACATCAGCAATTTTAAGTGGGTTTTCAATGCCTCCTTCGGGGAAAAAAACCATATTAGATACTACATTCATTGGTGTGAATTTCTATTATATCAGATCACATGGTCACTATTTAAGATCTAGTCGAAATCTGTTATTTAAAGTAACTGGGTCATATTCAACACTCCAAAACGGAGGTCATGGATTTTGTTCAGTACTTGAGTTTTCACAATTAGAAAGCTTTATTAACTTACATAAACACTCTAATACTGATGTAGGCAGCAATTAGTTTTTATGAATTGTCAAATTCAGATAATTCAGTGATATTGATGCAAAGAACTTGTACATTTTGAGTATGAGAAATGGAAGCTACGGTTGGTCATGCAGCTTCACTGACTTATCGGTGAATGAATTCTCTAAAGATTTTAAAGCACATAAAAGATTGCTTCAGTGAAAAAATATTATACAGTTGTTTGATCGGATTTACTTTTAAATCTTCCCATAATATATGTATACCATGAATGTAAAATGGTTAAAATTGATGTTAAACATAACATATACTACACTGCTTAACAGTTAACAGGCAGGCTTATGCATATGGGGTCAAATAGGTAACGTGTTTTATTTATAGTGCATTGCACTGGGTAAGTTTGCTACATGTATGTTGAAGGGCTAAAAAGCATTAAATTCCACAAGTTAAAGGGTTAACAGAATTGCCCAATTTTTAGGATGATATAAATTTTGTTCAAGATCAAAAGGTTTTGATAATCAAGACTTGAAACTAACAAGACTAGTCAGATGATTTGGTAACAATTTTCTTTTTCTTTGCTTGTCAAAATAAAGGAAAATTTGAAAGATGTGATCATTATGAAAACGATGAACAATTGTAGGGTGCATCCTTATTGAGAAATATTTTTCTTTAACATTTTATGCACCTTTTTGTTAAGATTGTAAAGATTTTAATCATTAAGAATCTAATTTATTCTCTTTAAAGTCAATTATTATAAAAAGACGTAGGGTTTCTATGTTTAAAATTTTTTTTGTGCAAATCAGTTTGCTCTGCCACGGAGATACTCTACAAAATGCAGATGTCTGACAAGTAATCTGAAATGGTGATAGTGTATCTCTGAATGCCTTTGAAGTTTTAATTATCCCTGACGACTTTTTAAAATGTCTGGTTGTGATAGTTTTCCAAGCATAAAAGTATGCAAATGACAGTTATTCCTGGTTTGAACAGGCTACAAATTGCTGGCATATATTGTGGTGTCAAGAAATGTCTTATTTTTGGGGTCAAAAGATTTGTTGGAAACTGTTTATATTAATGTCAGTTTTTGAAAGTTACAAATCATGTTTATCTTTTGACACTGACAAGTGTAAAAAAACATTGTAAATGATTTAAGGTCACTTAAAAAAAAATTTTTAACCTTGTACTTTTACCAAAGATTGTTGATTTGCTCACTAGATAAGAAAGAAGCCTATTGAGTTCGGGATCCAAATACTCTCAAGATTAAATTGATTTCCTGAAAGATGGGAAATATAAGATCTTAATAACTTTGTTTTTAGACTTATCTTGACAAGACATTTGTGGAGGGATTGCATATGAGGTATAGAAGAGTGCTGTTGATTTCAGTTCAAAAGATCAACATGCAAGGTCATCGTGGCACGAATAAAAATGAGTTGTTGAGAACTCGCATGGGCAGTTGCTTTCAACTGATTAAGCTCTCTAGTACCGTTCCACTTGTGATACACTTTAGTTTGAACATTGTGGCTTGGACCTAGACAAGTTTTTATGATATACAGTATGTGGGCATCATAGTTCCAGAACCATAGCATCTTGTGCATGTTTTTTTTTTTTTTTTTTTTTTTTTTTACAGATTTCACATCATCTGCTGCACTTTTTGATGGAGCTCTGTTGAATATATTTTTGTTGTCACACATAATGTTGCTTGTAATAAACATAACTGAAGAACCTATTCAGCCTAGTTTGATCAAATTTAGTGCTGACATTCCCAGATAGTATTATTTTTATGGGTTTTGTCTCTCTCAATGACATTAGGAACAGTTGTCACTCTTAATCAATCAGCTTCATAGTTTTATATAGGATGTTGCTTGTAATTGGTGTAGTTTAGAACCATTCTGTAAATTCAGATGCAGTTTGATGTTTTATAAGCCTATATTCTTGTCTGTTTTTGACAGAATTATGGCCCTTGCTTAATTTTTTTGTATCATTTTGCTAGATGTTGCTTGAATTGTTGGAATTGTATTTTGAAGCAGTTGACTTCTCATCTTATACTCAAGGTACTAAAATCATCATTAGGAGTGTTCATTGGACTTTAGTGACCAGCTTTTCCCAACACAGGTTTTTATTAAGGCAACATGGCACTAATTGTATCAGTTGCATCATTTGTGATACTCCTGTTGTTAATGGTTCTTGTTTTTCATGCCTTTTTATTCTCTAATAACTTCTGCATTGATTTTGATGAGAAAGTCTTTCATGATAAACAATAAAAAAAAATGTTTTGAGCAAACATTTTTGAAGATTTATTTCTTTATTTGTAAAAGTATGTTTTTAAATGGAATCATCATCAGTAACTTAAAAATTAAATTATGAGTCTGCAGAAAGGATAATTATGGTATAATGTTTTCAATAGTTAGATTATGGTGGCCATATTAAGCTTGCTTTGAGACATTGTCATTGTCCTGCCTGCTTTTACTTTTAGTTTCTTTTTACTTCAAATGGAACATGTTTCTGCCGTGTTATATGGTTTCTGAACTATACAGTAGTGAATTCTCTAAATTTAAAATTTATGGGTTTTGTTGTATTTGTTATGTGGGATGGAGCTTACAGTAATAAAAGAAAAGGGATATATGGAATTTCCAGTCTGCTGAATAGTTCTGTCACATGAAGTAATGCCTGAGTTTATGAAAACAGAATATACTTTTATAAAGTTCTGCATTTAACTTGAATGTAGTGAGCAATGGTGACATGAAATTTTACTTCCATCTAGGATTCCTTTTAAAAAGAATAGTGATCTGAAAGTGATTATCAAGTGAATCATAGTTTAGAGAAATGAATGGACGGTTTTGTTTGTTGCCGTAAATAAAATTTCTTGCTCTTTCTTGATTGACCATGAAGTTTTGTGAATGAAATGACTTGGGCAAACATCAGTGATAAGACATAGCTAATATTTCTTTATGGTGTTGTCATCTCATTGGTTCACTCTTTTCAGTAAATTCCTATTTCTTCAGATGAACCGTTATACAAATTTTTCCCCTTCTCAGGGAACTTGAGTTTATGTTTTGGAAAAAAGACAATTGCCAGTTTGTTTTTGAAAAAACAATCACTTTGTGATATAAAGATTTATAAATTAGTCTTTATATTATATGCTTGAATTTTTGGTTTTGATTCATGCAGCATTATAAGGTGATGGAAATGAAGTTCCAGATTTGCACCAGCATCTGAACGAGGAAAAGGCAGTTTGTGAAGGAGTTCTACAGCTATGGGCTTTGATGTAGCATATTTTCAAACATGCAAATAATGTTTTTCTATATTTTAAATCATATGCTGCCATCTTTTTGTGCCATTCTGTTCTGCCCCATAGCATTACAAGGTGAAGGGGCATTCATCAAATATGTGAAAGGTGATCTCTATTAAATGGTATGTCTGATTAATGACTGCTGTTATTTTTTTCCTCCTGTATTCAAGTTCATCTGTATGCTATCATTGGCCAGTGATCTTGTGTATTCCTGTACTGTTTTGTGTGAATTTTATGACATGTTCATAGATGTGCATCTGTTGAAAATAGACTTGGATTGTTAGTAGGGATTTTTAGCCATTAGTCCAATAAATTGCCCTCCATACCTTTATTAGTATTCTTGAGTGGTTTATTAATGTCTGATCTCACCTGTTTATTAAAACAATGCAATTTATTGCAGACATTTGTCTGCAACACACAAGCATACATATTGATCTTTTTTTAAAAGCTGGCATTTCTCTGGTCTTTTTAGACATTTTTGGTTCAAGGAACATTTTGACAATCAGTACAGCACATTTCGGTATCTATCCCAATTTTTGTCAAATAGTAAATACATGTGGAATCGCACAACCTTTCCTTCTGTTGCTGTTTTAAATTAATGGGCTTCTGTAGCTATTCCATCAATATCGAGAAGAACATATGTGGACAGATTAATTGGCAATCTTCGGAGCAGTAACTGTTAATGTACAATTCATAAATTTTGTTGTCTGGTATGCTGAACTGATGATAGTAACATGATAAATCCACAGATGCTCCAGTTACATAACCAAAGTAACCATGTTGAATTATTGGTTCCTCGAAAATTATGGAACAGCCAGTTGTCTACCAGTGGAGCCCAGGGATGTTAACAGTATATTGAGCTGTTAATCCATGTGAATTATTTTAATGGATCAGTGAGATCAGACCTGAAACTATCCCTCAGGACCAATACATGTTTGGGGGAGGATTTATTGGACTATTTACTCAGAAGCCATTGAAAGTTGTATTTTCTTTTTATGAACTGGAATTGTATGGTCATTCTACATAATCAAGAGGGGAATTTGTATTATTGTTAATCCATTGTAATGTTTTCTGATTAAACTTTGAAATGTATCCCTTGTGTATATTAAAATTGGTCATGTGGACAGATTGTGTACATTTTTTTAAATGGAAAGGATCATACTTGTGCCTTATAGTGGGCAAATGAAATTGTGTTTCTGATGCATTGAAAAATAATTTTAATAAAGAGAAATGTCTAAATGGATATTAAGGAACAAATTGAAACTTTGAGATTTCATTGTGTGGTATAACCCACAAGTAGCTAAGGTATACACATTTTTAGCCAGTGATTGCTTTCTTTTCCTTCATTTTGAATTACAAGATAAATATAAAAATGTGAAGTTTGGATAATCTTAGATTTTGTTCATCATCAGTTGGCTAGAGACATTTAGTGTTGGAGTGAATCGTGATTTGAAATTTTGAAATTGTTATCCAACTGGTATGAGATGAATGATGAATATAGACCTTCTTTCTCAGTATTTTATAATGGCAAAGAGAATTTAACAAGGATAGTTTAAAAATCAAGGGCATTACATTCTAGTCCTGTTGTAATCAAGATTGAAAAAGATTTAGTTTTTAATTGTATTTGATTCACCATGATTACTTAGAAACCATGTGTGCACCTTTTTCCTTTTTTTTTTGTATGGAATCGAGTTAAATTGTTAATTTTCGTTTCAGCCTGTCAAGCAAATCTTTGGTATTCAGTATTTTGATACTAAAAAAAGGATTTTCACCTTTTTTGTATATTGCAAATTCCACTGTATTTTTCAGTATATATGATTTGGGAATAGAGTTTGAGGTCTTGTTTTGTACATTTTGTCAGAGATGTTTTACTTTGCCTCATAGATTCTTTATGCTCAGTACTGTAGCAGGCCTGTGTAATAAATAATTAGCATTCAACAAGTATGTGACTACAAGCTTTCATTTTAGAACAGGTAAAAATGATGTAAACTAATGGATTATTTAAGTTGCTTTGGTTGGAGATTGGCCCTGAGGCAACTGGATTTTTTGACTGTCAACTTTCTGGAAGTAATATATTCAACACAAGGTTGACAGTTAACTTAAAGGAGTATCACAGGCTGTGTTGGCACATGACAGCTGACTTGGAGGAAGTATACAGGCTTGTCTCAGAAGTTTGACTGCAGATGTTATGCTTGTCTTGGAAGTTTACTATTGACAAGCTATTGACTGATGGTAACAAACAAAAGAGTGCATGGTTGATGGTTGTACTGTGTCAGTGACTGCGTCATGGTAAGCTGATATATTACAGGTAACATTTTGTGTGCTGATTCAGGTGTAAATTTAATTTCAGTGGCATGGGAACTTGGTTATGTAAAAATGCTCAAATTTTTTCTTTATTCAAATTGGCAGTGTGGGGAATTTCGAACTGTATAAATGTCAAGTTAACCTTTGTCATAATTTGAAGCTTAGTTCGTTCATTGCAAATTAATGGTAATTTGACTATTGGAGTAGATAAGAGTTTTGTTAAATTAAACTCTTTTAAAAACTTTACTTTTGAAAATGTTGATACTGCTTTTGGGTCTGCCAACAAGTGTGATATTCACTTGTCATTTGTACCCATGGAAATGCTTCATGCTTTTGACACCGAATATCAATGATATCAATATCAATTTGTGACAGCAAATTTGATATATATCTTCTTAAGTTCATTTGCTTGCACCCCCAAAAGTTTCTTGTCTTGTCAAGAGTTCTGAAATGAAAAGGGTGTATATCTTGGTACAGTCAAGTTCTTAAGTAGTGTTACTGTTTTCATTATTAAAGTCGTATTACTGTTCTCGTTCTTTCATTATAGCGATTAGTCGGAGAGAAAAAGTTAATTTCTTATTTACTATAGAATTGGGTGTGGTTTAAATTAAAAATGGAAGAATTGCAAACGTTTTTGAAATTACTTCTAACCTATGTGTGGAGAAGTTGATCATTATGCACAGCAATCTGTAAATCACTTATCAAAAGGATGTGCTTTTTGATGGTAAAATAGGGCGTCCTGTTTTTAAAAAATTACCATAGATTTAAAGACCATTTATTGCTGACCTTTAATATTAAGTATTTTAGATAACATATTAATTTCATATTGAGAAGTTGGTATATTTAAACATTCTGTATTTCTTTAATACTAGTCCAGTAATAAAAATCATACATTTTTTTAAAAAAAATAATGGGAACAACCTTTGAAAGAATAATTTTCCACTTGTATTTTCAAATTGTTTCAGAATGGAAAAAAGCAATATCAGTACTAAAATAGCTGCCATATGTGCTATTTTTGGAATCGGTTCAACAGCTGTGGTGTGGTTAAGCCTTTACTTTGGGTAAGTTTTAAGAAGGAAATGTATTTGTTATATAATTACTTGCATGGACTTTCACAGGACAATAGTTTACTTTACATCTTTTGTTTGACAAATTCAAAGAAAATTTAGAGATTTAATCTGTCAATATAGCTAACAATATTCAGGTTCAGTTTAACTTCCTAACCTTCGTGCAACAATAGCCACACAGTAACACTGCAAGAAGAATGAAGACCAAATCTGTTCCATTGCATTTACTGAGTACTTTCGTCTAATAGCCTTGGCAAAAAATAACCATTTTTTTTGGTTGCTATACCATGCAATACAAAAACAGGAATTATTTCACACAGTAATTAAAGTTTTCTACCATGTACAGTGATTGGTTGAACTTGGGGTGAGGAAGAAGTTATTGATTTGGGGGTTAAAGGTCTAGGTCCCTGTCATTTTGTTAAAATGGTTTCTACACAAGTTAACATTTGGGGAATGCTTGCACTTGGGGTCATCACTTCAAAGTACTGGTCAAAATCAGCCGATTTAAGATGCAGTTATGGGGGGAGGGGTGTTGCATGGGTCAGCGATGAGTAATAAAAATGATCGGCTGACCAGAAACACTGGTTTGGAGAAGGCCTTATGATGAGGAATAACTTTCTGGAATTTTATATCAAAAGGTGAAAGTTGCTGACTGAAAAGAAAAAATTTGCACAAAATTTATAGTATTTACATAGATGACTATTAAATATGGGACATGTGTATAATTTCTATTCACATACTCTTGTTAGATCTTAAATTGACACTATATTGTTGTATAGATGTGTCAATAAACTCTAATGCTGATGGTAGCGTTAAATTTGTACAAACTTTTCTTTGCACAAAATATATAGTATCTACATAGATAACTGTTAAACATGGGACCTGTGTATAATTTCTGTTCACATACTCTTGTTAGATCTTAAATTGACACCATATTGGTGTATAGATGTGCCAATAAACCCAGTACATAATACATGTTTCACCAGTGGTCATTTGGCAGCTGCCAGAAGAGAGTTCTTTTTTTTAAATCTATACGTGAAGTACATTTTGTTGCATGTTCATTATTTTGCATTCATTGTTTAGTGTTTTGCATTTATGCTTGGCATTTTCTTCTAATTTCATCCAGTTTGTTTTCTCTATTTTGTTTGTGTTATTCAGTAATTTATTTGTATTCTTTCTGCATTGTTTGTTACAGGGTATGTACATTTTGTATTGTGATCAATGATAGGAAGGATAGAAGTTACATATCCTTCATTTCATTGTTTTTTTACAAAGCTTTTAATACTAAAAGCCTATCAGAGTTGCAACTATGTCTACAGAATGTACATTTCTTCCTTAATTTAGTCTTGGTGGAATTGATGAGAAAACCAGGCTAAAGAGACCAGAGGTACCAAAGTTCACACATATGTTGCATAGCTGTCAAGTGTCCTGTTTTTCCCATATTTTGGACCTGATTACAGGTGTACATTTTTCTTGCACAACATGCATTTTTTAATTTTAAAAAAATTAAAAATTTTCTTGCAATCTTCTGTTTAGAATGGTCACTCACTTCCCTTATAGAAATGTATTGCATGTGTACATGAATAGAGTTCTAAAGTATGATTGGTTCTTTATCGCTCATATTCGATTTTGAAAACTGTTAACACTATGAGGTGGCTGGGCTAGGTTTGTAAATTGGCCCCTGGCAAATTTCTTAAGTTAGGCTGTGGTGTGACTTTTTCAGCTATCATTGTTTACTAATTAAAGATATGGATATATTTGTGAATTAGGTGTTTGGGCTTGTGTTGAAATTTATGTGAAGCACATACACCTAAAATAGTTACTCTGCAGTATGTTGATAGTGAAATACCAATAGTCATCTAGGAAGAAGAGCTAGCCTCCAATAGCAGTATACTTGGATTTGGAACAAGTAGAATATTTCAAAAACCAATTGGATGACAACTATTTTCAATTGCATGAGCCTGTTTAGTACATACAATTTTTCAGAAATGTCAATTAGGAAATGGGCATGTGTTTGCACTGTGCATCACATGGTGCCAAAAATGACCTATGGAAGTGAAAATTGCAGATATAAATTTGGGGTACATAAACTTGTGAACTGCTATTGATTTCCAGGTCAAGTGGATATTTGTATGCTTTGTTTTAATATAGGTATCCTAAAATATGGACCTTTTGACATATGGTTTTTGTTGGTTTTTTTTTTTTTTACTAAGTTGCTGTTGGTAGCATTAAATTTGTATATAAAAACTGGCCCTGGCCACCTCACTGTATATCATCTTTGTAATATTCAGCTTCTTGTCAATTCAAAAAGAAACCAGAATATAAGAAATTTCTCCGTGAAAGACTGAATTGGAAGGACAATTGGGCCATCTTCTTTAGATTTGTGAAACCTTCTAGTAAAGGAGAAAACTTTACATTTTGCACATTATTTAATGTGATTTCGCTATAAGACATGGGAAGCACCCATTACATACATGAGCATGGAAAAGCCAATAATCATCAGCATGCTGTTTCATCATCAACAACTCAACCTTGTCTTAAACAACATATATAAATGCCAGAAAGATCCTTGATATAATTTGATTAAATTCAGTTTCTTTAATTTGTTTAGAAATCAACCTTCTCTCAGTTACTAATGTTGATGTTAATTTATATGACACGAACATTTCCCAACATTACTAAAATAAACATCAGCTTGCTGCTTCTTCATCAGCTCAGAATGAACTTAATAAATACCAATGAAGACCTTGATATTCAGTTTACTAAATTTCTTCCTCTAGTGTTGTTGTCAGTGTATTTCACACATTTTCCAGATAGTAAGATCACAAATGATTAATTGTGAGCTAAAATGAAAGTAGTTCAGAAGAAAATCACACAGAATTCAGTGCATCAATGAAAGGTGGTACATTGGAAATGATTGAATAAATAAAAGAAAAGGCTCGTATAAACAGCCCGAGTCTGAGTGTGTGTTGCATTCTTGCATCTTCTAATTGGGCACCCAAATGGTACAGTGTGCCTATTCAGAAGCTGCAAGAGTGGAAAAAAAAACATACATCATTGAAATAAGTAATCTACTGTAGATGTTTTAAATAGTTACATATGTATTATTAAAGTTTTAAAAAGTCGATATTCCTGAAAATCAGTAGTTTGTCATGTGTAGTATTTTTTTTACTATGAGTTTTGCAGCTATGGTGGTGTTCATGCCGAACACTTTCATAATGAAGCTCTTGCTTTATTATTAAAACCTCTAATGGACATGTCATCCAGTAAACAAAAATCTTGAGTAGGGGGAAAATCAGCCTCTAAAAATATCCAGATAATTGGCACAGTAGTATTAAAAATCGTCATGTATAATCATGTTTTGTCAAGCTTTACTACAAAAACAGCTAATTCAACAATTACATTATGTTGGATATTTTGATTTGATTTTAGTATTGCCCATGAAAGTAAAGATGATTGCTGTTGCCATGTGTATGGCAGGGTTTTTCAATTGACATGTACTCTTAGGGTTTTGACGCGTGGAATTTAAGTACAAAAATTTGAACTTGTGTCATTTTGACACATGCAAATTGGGACTAGAGCATCAGTCTTAATTTCCCTTGCTTTGCCTCCAGTTTAGTTTCTATAAAGTGTGATGTCCTAACAAATTTACTATAGGAAGCACTGATTCACATCTGCTCCAGAACAGTTTATATGTTAACGTCCAATATCTCCCCAATGGAAGATATATGTGCACTGGTGGAACTAACTCTTAGGTGCAACTTAATTCGATTGAATTGTTTTGAGTCTATGTTTTGACTATGTTTTAAGTGTATGATAGAGGAAGAGAAAACAGTTAAAACTGCCTTTTGATCACATATCAGAACTGGCATGTTTGGTCTTCAAATTTTAATCTACTGGTCAGAACTGGAGCATATGGGGGCTTGCAAAGCCGTTGTCAAGGTGTGGAGCAACTTTAATAATTTTATTGGCAATTAATTTGTTTCATTTGGCAGAATGTTTAAAACTTAGAAATCGTTTATGACTTGTCTGGATCAATTTCTGATAAAAATTTGTTTGATCGAACTTTAAATTTGAATCATTTACACAATGGGAAATATGGCTTCTCGCAAAGCCTGTTTTTATTAGCAGGGGATTGTGTTTCATTGGTGATTAATTTGCTTTATTCAGGAAAACATTTAAAGCCTAAATTTGTATTGTATTGTTCAGAAAAAATGAAGCCTGTGCATATATCTGAAGTTTAAAATCACAATGGCACAAAATGTACATTTTCTTTTGTCTCATTCTCAGAAATGACCTGATCATGAATTTTCTGACCCTCAGACTACAAAGAAACAGAATAGTCAATCTCCAAAATTTGAAAGAAAATTTAAGAACAAGTGGAAAAGTGAGCTGACAAAACTGTACATTTTTAATATCTGAATAATATAAAACCTTCATAATTGTATCAGTATAGTTTTACATATAAAATGATTTGAGCATATCAAAATAGAATATGCTTAAAAGTTGAACATAAAGTATAAAATAATACCCGCATAGTTAAATCAAATGCATGTTTCTCATAAGATATAGTACAAATAATTTTCAGCATTAGACAAGAAATCTTAAACATTATTTGTTTACACCCATCATGAGAAATCAAAGCTACATAGCTGCCAGCTCTCAACGATTTTGGTGTGAATTTCAGCAATTGACGAGTTCATGGCACATGCAGAAAAAGCATGGATTCTCCGATTCTCAATTATTTTAATTTAATTCTCTTATTTTAAAATAACTTATTTCCCATTAAGTGCTAATTGTGGTATTGGCAGTTGCAGAAACAGTCCATAATTACTGGTTGCAATATTAGTAAAACTATAGCTGATTGATAAAGTTGGCCCAGTAGCAAGCATTTTAGTGTATTTTAATCTATGTGTAAGAGTAGTTTTTCAACTCCTTTGAGAGAAATGGGGGCTGAACTGGAATTTTGCTGCCAACACTGATTCAAATTACCATTCGGCATTGATGTTGAAAATGTCTTTGCCACCAAGGAAAAAGAAATGTACTGCACAGAAAGTGAATTTTAATTTGCAACATACCAAAAATTCACCAAGCTTTCAGCCATCACACACTGATATAATGATGCTTTTTGCATGGTGTGCCACAAACTTTAGTATTGGGCATGGTGGCAGTGATGATGTGAGAAAGTACATTAGTGGTAAAAGGTACATAGATGTTGGGAAAATTATGAACTTGGCAGATTTCAGCTCTGGAATATTTTAATCCATCAACGGAAGACCTGCAAGCAACCAATGCCATAACAGTTATTGTGAGTTTTCTTGTTGGACAAAATCTATCTTTATCATCTGGATCCAATGCTTAACATTTGTTCCAACAGATATTCCTGGACTGGAAGATCACTTTACGAATTCATGTCAGAATTCATAAATGTGTACCCCTATTTTCACTAATTGCGAGCCTAGAGGGTTGGCAGCTATGGGTTCATGTCTGTTCTAAAGAATGACTAAAGGTTTCAGTTTTGAATCTTGAGATATTGGAGTCAGTGGTCAACTGACTCATTAGTTTTGAATTCTTTTGAGAATCCTGCATGTAAACACATTATGCTCTTCCCCAAACATGCAGCTCGTGTTGAGAGATCTGGCAACAATTAAGGAACCTACATGTGGTTCAGAACTGCAGTTTCAGAAACCTGTTTAATAGGCCTCTGGTGTAATTGCAAACATCCAAGATGCATCAGACCGAATTTCTAAACTTTCAACATAAATGTATTACAAGTCAACTATAACAGTACTTGATATTTCATAATATTATACTGTAAAATGGTCACTGAAAAATACAGGAGAGAAGGTCTTTCTAGTGTTGGTTGAGATGAATTATATTCAGGCTGTGATCTTGTTTCCTTTTTTCATAACACAATTATCTTATGTGGTTCCCTTGGGTTCTGCACAAATGGATTCTACTGTATATTAAGTTTAGTTTTTCTTTCTCTTTAACAGTAAACAGACTGGTGGAAAAAACTGATTTTGGCTGCAAGTGTAATGGTACCATATTGATGAGACTAGCAACATTGCATTCAGCACCTTTGAGAGAACAGTTTATATTGGGCCCACTGGTCATCAACAGGTTAAAGATGTTTAAGGGTGAGATGTTAGCTTGTTTTTGTTTTTTATATTCAACATTATTTTTGATGATTATACAAGACTTGGAGGGTGGGTCTTATTGAATTAGTGTAATTGTATGTGCAGTATTTGCTTCTGAAAGTGTTCACTATTCATTTTTTTTAGTCGGTTGGTATAAAACCTGTGTGTTACTCATGAAAGTACGTTCACATTACACCAACTTATAATGACCATAAGGATGCATTATCTGTAAGTTTTCATTTGATTTATGCCACTAAAATACTTTGGTATCCCTTGGTAATTTCAAACGGGACTATTGTAACTAATGTCTGCCAGGTTCATCTCTGTATCTACTTCAAAATCCTCCCAAGAGCTCAAAACATGACAGCTTGGATCTTGCTAAGAATATGAAAATCTGAGCATTTGCACACTGCACACCCCACCGAGTAACCATCATTAGCTGCCCATTTAATCCAGAATCAATATGAAATCTGTAACTATGCTACATTTCGGAACTGGCTCCAGTCCAGTATACCTATCTGACCTCACCCACATGTACACCCCATCTAGAAGCTTTCGCTTCCAACACAACACTTATATTTTCATGGTTCAGTTTGGGGATGCACTTTTGCCTACCAGGGTCCAGGTACATGGAGTGAATGACCCATAGATCTTGGACATTATAACATTGATCTCATTTAAGAGTACTTCTAATAAAACTGGCTGAGACTTCAAGAATTAATGTTTACTTCATAAATTTTGTCAGCATGGTTTTGTGTGTGATTTAATGTTTGATTTTGTTATCTTGGTATATGTTTTCATGTGTTATCTAATATTGAAGAGTGCTTATAGCTTCTAAAGATTAGGCACATTACAAGTTCATATTATTATTATTGTTGTTATTGTTATTACCATAGCAGTTATGGCTACCTTAAGATGACTGATATCAATTACTTAATGAAAGATATTAGATTCAACTAAAATTTGTTGTGCCTGCACTAGCAAAATGATGGTAGGGATCATCCATAAAGGACGGCCGTACAAGTGGGAGGGGTGTCTAAAGGACCTTTTTACATCCACAAGCTAGTATTTTTTGTTATATTCTGTGTTGAACAGCTGCTTTGGGCCTACTGTGTGTATTCCAGTATGTTTTTTGAAAATCCTTTACGGGTCATCACTAAGTATAAATTATTTCAATTTGTACAATTCATGCCACAATATATATGAATTAGTTGGTATTAACACATAGGTCTGGCTTTCAGTGCCTGGGGTTGATTACATGGCCCATATCAGTCTTACTAGATAAGGGAGATCATCAGCAGGGGGGGTAGGAAAACTGGTATTATCTCTGAACATCCTTTATGAAGAATCCCATATGGGTAGATATCGTTTTTCCAATGGAAGGACTTTAATTTTAAATTGCATGATACATTTTTTTAATTAAATTTGGTTACATCTGGAGGGAGGCACCAATTTGATTGTAACCTTAAATTACAAAGTACAACCATTTTAGACTGATCTTGTGGCCTAAGTGGTTAGTGTCCATCTTGGGGAGAGGGTGTCATAATGCCAAAGTGCTAGACATCACTATAAACTGCCACACTGCAGACATCGTAGTGACGTGGCTTAACATTGTTAAAACTAAGAAATCCAAATCAAACACACACGTGCACACACACACATAAGTTTTTATCATGGAGCAATAGCATGCTATTCCATCTTCTTTTCAGATTTTGCTGGAAATTTATTGATATTTCCATGATTAGTTACCATTTGAGGGCAGAAAAGTCCACATTTCTGCTTGACTTGTACAGGTGCTATGCAGGTAAGGATGACCAACTACAAAAGAAATTGCAGTCATATTGTGGCTACATGTCTACACTGTGCTAGCACTAGACATTGTGTAAATATTGACTGGCACAACTCTGCCATTTGCATGGTTTAATTTAAAGGATGTTATTGTTCCATTGGCATAATTGAAAATGTCGATGGCTCTTTTGGAAAATTCTCGTTTATCCGGATTTTGCATATAAACCAAAATGGAATTCTCCCATACTTGAATGCAGCATTTAACTATTTATTTGCTGAGTAGTACAATTATTGATGTAGCATCAACATCATTGAGTTGCTTAATGAAATATACAATTGAAATTTGACAGCATGACAGTTTCTTTTTACATTCCAAGTAGAGCTATTGTATGTGCAATTTTATTTATCTTTGAATGAAGAGAAAGCAGTTGATTAATTTGGCCTCAAGTTAGCAAGATCATCAAGTATTTTGATAGTTAAGCAGCAAACCTGCTGACCCTTCAGTATTTGACACAATTCTTATCGAAATGACCCTTAAAATACAGGCTTGATAATAGCAAAAATTATGCAAATACTGTTGTTGAAGTAAAATCCGGATAAAGGATAAAAGTTTGTCATGTTTTAGTGTTGAATCAGGATTTCATAACGAGATTCAATGGAGTTTGTCTGAGAAACAGACTAACTTTACATGCATACCAGAAACTAATGGGATTTTTAAAAAAAATGGCATCTAACAAACGATATTGGTTTTGCTTTCCCAGCAAAAACACCATTTGCCTTACTGGCTTGGTTAGATTTGGTAAGCCTTAAACGAACATACTCATGCCATTGATAAATTTGTTGAATGTTCAGAATATTATGAGAAATAATTCCAAAATGAATTAAAACTGCTGTTCCATTAAAACATACACGATTCCCAGGGAAAGCACTTTTAAAGTACAGTACTCACCAATAGATGCAATTTAGAATTCTCTTATCATTTTAATATGTACTCTATGAAATCAAAGGACCCAGACATATACTTTTTAAAAACTGCCTTCACTGTACAATGTATGTTAAAATGTAACAGCCTTTTTTTTTGTATGCTATTCACTATATATAAACATACCCATAATAGAATATTTATCTTGGAAAATCAACAAAAATTTATATTGATATTTTGAATCAAGTTCTTCATTTATGATTATGCAATAACTTTAATTCTTGCCATACAAACTAGCAACTGTATTCCACTATTAGAGGAATAACTGATATTTTAAGCATAATTTTGGGTGATTGAAGTGGCCAATGTAAAATTCTTGGTGGTCCCTTTGGAAAGTCTTAATGGGACATTCATTAATCCATGTTTGAGATTGAACCCCAATTCTAACAAGCATTGTTTTTCTTGAATCATTAGCAGTTGAATATTTGTTCTAGTATAGGTTTCAAGATGTGATTTAATTTCATCAGTTTAGAATCGGTCTTGCAAACCTTAACAAATCATTAACAGTATGATCATTATAATGAAATTGGCCATCAAGGTAAATTGTTTTTGAATCATCAGTTGTGTTCATAGTCATAGAAAAAAGTTTATGGCACAATAAATATATAATTGATGAAACAAAATGATGATGACTTGACAGTATCATTAAAATGCAAATGGGCCCTTTAATAGTACCACTTGTACTAATCGTACAAATGAGTGATGCTTTGTCATATGGCTCTTAAACAACACCGTCTGATAATTTTTGCTTCGTTGTTGATCTGAATTTGTTCTCTGTAAATGAAAACTGTTCATATTTGTTCTGGATTGTATCATAAATTATAATGTTCTTTTTGTGTTTTTTTTTTACAGGAATCTTGTATCCATGTCAGTCTTGAGATGTTGACAGATCAAATTTTGTTCTAGAATGACTAATTTGGTAATTTGTTAATGACTTTTTTGTTATAAATTAAAATGTTCAGTACCAATTCTAATGCTTTGTAATATTCATATATAGTTATCAGCAATGTGTAGCAACTTCCCAAGCAAACCCTTCAAAAGGAGGTAGGGTTAGGCCGATTGAAGACCAAAATTCCCATTAAGCAATTTTTTTAAAAAACAATTGGGAGCATCTCCTAAAATCTAAATGAAGGGGGGGAGTAGAATTTCCTGCCATGCCATAAGCAAGTTTTCTCATTTTTGTACTTCCATCTGTTTGGCAGAGCATATTGTCAAATTTACAGACAGGAAAAAAAAATTATCTGCACCCAATAACGTTTACACTGCATCAAAACCTGGTCAAAACCCGAAGATAACATGCACTTTGAGTAAGGAAAAGGCAAATCAATTTGGTGTCTAGGTCACTGTTCTTGTTAGAAGAAATTTCATTACAAAAGATTGCAACCATTGCTAATTCAAAAATATCACTTTAGACTGGTTTCAGCACTTGGTAGTTAAAATGAACAAATATTATTAAAAATTCTTGGAGATTCATTCAGACGGTAGAGTGAAGCTTCCACCCGGTGGCTCTTGTTAGCATTACTGGTCTTAGACCAGAACAGTTTGCGTGATTTGCCTTTTCATCCATCATCTAGTGTTAGATCAAGTTTATCACCACTCTCAAGATTTACTGGAAGATTGCCAGAGAATTTAACATATTTATTCAAGGTGCATTTGGTGCCCATGGAAATCCTATATGGCTGCCACATCAATCATCTTCTCATTATCACTAATACTCCTGAACCACTTGTGATGTTTTTAGTTGGTTCTAAATAAAATAGTACCACTTGCATACATGCCAACCATTATGTTTTTGGGATAATCATTATGTTTTTAACACTGAAATTATGCTTGTATATGGATTATCCTTTTCCATAATAAAATATAAAGCAAAATGAAATGTGTTTGTCATTTTATTTATATTATGTTTAGTTCCACTGTTCATAAAATGAGAATGTTTTGAAAAAGAAAGACTGCTGTGTGCTAGCTAATTTGACCATCATAGATCTACACTCTTTCCAACATTTCTATTTATAGCAGATGTAAGACCCATTTCAAAGAAAACCGGATTCATTAATTTAAAAACATAACGCACATTCATTATATTAGTAATCAAGTTAGCAGCCCAGTCTGTTGTTTTTTAAAAATGGCACCAGATATCAAGTGAAACAGGCTTTTATGATTGTCTTGTGGATGAAAAAGCCTAAGCAGATGGGTCTTTTTAATCTTCAAAACGTGCCTTACAGTGCTTTACAAATTTGTGAAGAAGAATATGAAAGTCATGCAATACAGTACTTTGATTAAGGGCAATTGGACATGAGTATAAATAATATATTTGTATTCTGATAATCCACATAGATTTTGCCAAGTATTCTGACAGATCCAAGTTCGTAGTAAAAATTACATTTTTCATTAAGTCATGTAGTACATGATGATGTAGGTTCAATTAAGTAGGGATACTAATATTACAGACCTGCCAACTCTTATGATTTTGCCAAAGTCTTAAGAAAAATACCCTTAAAAATATGGACTTGCAGCATAAAAGCAAAAACTACTGAAAAAATGATCATTGCCAAAAAAATCCAGAAAATTGGTTCATATGTGTTTGATTTGGATCCAGATTTCATAATTCAATTAGTCAGGGAAACAGACTAACTTTACAGCAACAGATGTTTTAAACTGCACCTATTTGCATACATGCCTACCCTTACTATTTTGGAGTAATAATCATGCTTTTTTTTCACACTTTGCAAAAAAACTTCCATGGATTACGTATTTTCTTTATGTCCCACTCGAAAAAATGAATTTTTCTCATTTTTAACATCCAAATAATCCCACAGACTGTATTCTAGAAAAGACTGCTTCTACCTATGAGATAAAACTATGCATGTCTGTAGACTGCATGCATTTTCCTAGTAGTGTTCTATTTTTAGCAGCTGCCCTATTTCCAAGAATGTTTGACCAAGGTTTAGTGCTCTACTTTGTGCAAAACATTCATAGTCTCAGCTTATATATAGCTTTTTTTAAATGCTGCATCAGAGTCGGTTGCTATTTAAAGCTGTGTTACATATGAAAATGTGAAGCAGTTATACATATTACAAGACTGAAGAGGTAAATAATTTTGGACATCTGTTTATTGAGTATATGTGGATTACTCTTTCATTTTTCTGCTTGGATTACACTTTTTTTCTGGCCAGGGTTTGGCATATATGTATTTGTTTATGCAAAGTGTCTGAATGATCAAACTTGATTATTGAATTTGTTAAAAATGGCATCCAGCAATAGATGCATATTTAAGACAAAAGAGAAAGTGGCAATAACCAACACTAAAGATTAAAAGGTATATTCAGATTTTTGTGAATAAAAGCTGGAATGGACACTGTTACATTTATTGGACATCATGTGCCAATTTGAGTACAACTTGTGGCCGTCATTATGTGAAATGGAAAAAGATAAGAATTTCGTCAAGATGAGAGGTATCAACAAGCCATAAAATTTGGATCTTGATCTTGTGCAACTGTACTAATGGTAAATAGTCTGCGTACTTTACAAACTTTTCTGTTGAATATAATGTGTATTTTTGCTGAAAATTTTGAATGGCAAACTTATGTTTTCGAGCTTTACAATAACAGTATATTTTCTTTACACCTTATTGAAAATTGGTCAAACCTATGGATAAAAATCGCCAGCCTTACTGAGACAGAATCATCAGGGTTGGCAGGTTTGTTATATATTTGTATGCACAGATTACACTTTTCTGTAACTTTATTAACAAAAATATGCCTATAATGGAGGGGGGTGGATGCCTTCAAAAGCTTGCTCCTTCATGGCAGATAATGGTCTTATTGACATGAGGTTTTTACTCAATTGTTTTTTATTAGCTGCTGTTGAGCTCACATCCAGAGTGGCAGCCATTTTGGAAATAGGGAAATTGATATTTGTCCTTTATGACTGTATTAAGATTAGATTTTTCACTAAAAGAATAGTTCTAGTTAGTTGGATGTTAATGACAATGGTGTTGATCTTAATCAAATGCTGCAACTGCTGTGAGCATCTTGAAAACGTTGCTGCTTCTTGTGAACAGATGGTTATATAGGAGATTTTGCTAAAAGATCCTGTATGTCCAAAAGGACAATTATGTATAGTCAGACACAGTACCGAATTTACCGTTGTGCGTAGGTGTACTTAAGCACAGGGCCCTCTGTTGGCCAGGAAGTCATCTTGGCAGAAAAAAAACTTGACATGAATTTTTCATTGTAATTGACCTCATAACTTAAAAAAAGTTGTCATTTTTCCTAAATTCAGCACTGGTCAGAGATAGAAAATGGCCACTGTGGTAGCAATCTTAGAAATCTTGTCACTAGTCTTCCAGAATAGATGGTCTTGTGTTCATTTTATTTCTTCAAAGCAAAGTATTATTTAACCAAAAATAAAAATGTGGCTATTTCTCAACTGTATCAGATTTTCTGTTCAGTTTTTTTTTATGGTTATATGTCGAAGGCTATGTACAAGATTTTTGATTCATTATTTTGTTTTGAATGTTTAATCATGTTAATTTGACATCTTTAAAAAGGTTTTTGTTACCCAATGTAGTATGTTGGAAATAGTCGAGATTGGAATGGATGCTCCACAGTTTGACATCTTAAAAAAAGTTTTTTGTTACCCAATGTAGTATGTTGGAATTAGTCTAGATTGGAATGGATGCTCCACAGTTAGAAGAATAAAAGGACAGAAAATTAAGGATTCCTGTAAATTCTATGCCAGTAGAATGCCAATATCTTCAGGTGGCTCTTGATTGCAGATATTCTGTCTATGCATTTGAGTTGTTATGGATGTGCTATTCAAGTTTGGATTCTGTCAAAGTATTGCTCTAGTGGCCTAACCGATTGGAGTTTCCACATCAGATGTGTGATGTTTAGGCTCAAACCAAACCCCAGCTGAGTCGTACTAAAGACATAAAAATCGTATCAGCAGCCGCCTCACTTGGCACTTGGCATTAAAAGGTTAGTGTTATGACTGGTTGGTCTGGTGTCAGGATACGTGACTGGATGGAACATGAAGCTATGTGTCTAGGGGGAAACACCATTTTAGAGGGATTAATGAAAATAATAGTACCTAACGCACTTATTGTGTTTTAGAAATGCTGTTACACTGATCTGCACTCTTATTTTTTCCTTGAACATCATACCTCATGAAAACGTGGTTAACAAGAAAAGAACTGCATCATGGAATTCTCTCACTTGCTGTGTCATTCAACTTAAGTGTACACTTGTGATTTTCGGCATAGTTGATTATATTTGTTTTCTTAATGACATTTCTTTCCAAAACTAACAAATCATTCACTGTTCGACAAAATTGTGTATTCACATAAATTTAGTCTCTTGTCAATCTCAAATGAAATCAAATCTTCCTCTCCATAACCTTGAAAACATGTTACAAGAACAGTTGTCAAATATTTTAGATTGCAGCTTTGCTGATTATAACTGATGTTTTCAATGCCAGGTTTTTTTTAAATGGATAGTCATTATTGTCATCTTCTAGTTTTCACCTTGTGACACCGAGATGCGTGGACATCTACTAATGTAGGCGAATTTTTAATTTTTATTCTGATGAGAAGGCATTCTTAGGGACAAAAGATTTTAGCAGACAACAAAATTTGCAATGCTGAACTTGCAGCATGGGGGGGGGGCGAGTGGTCTAAAGCGTTGTCCATTACGGATCACTGCCATCTCACCTCTGTCTGCGTGGGTTCGAGTCTAGGATTCGGCGAATGTGGATATGTGAGAAAGCTTGCCAGTAGCTTCTCGTGGGTCGGTGGTTCTTTTGGGTGATTTCCAGGTTTCTTCCTCCACCATTAATACTGGCTGCCATGAATAGCCTATCATGTGCTGAAAAATGGCGTTAAGCCCAACAACAACAACAACTTGCAGCATTTGTTCAGATTTTGCATTGTAAGAGTTCCCATTTTTAAAAAAAGGTGTTTTCATACTAAAGAGAAACTTCAAACCATTTGGAATGAGTTCATAGTCAAACAAGCTCCTAAAATTATATACTGTAAATGACTACATATCTTCTGGTGATGAGCATAACTGTATAAAGCTTCAACACAACCCACTTAGAGGTGACAAGCAGCTGAACAAAAAATGGTGGCAAGTGATTTGATAAAATGTGCAACTTGAAGTGATGACCAAAACATTTAATACTTTTTCAAACATGTGCCAGTACATTTTTTAATCAAAATTGAAATGATCTAGTATGTACAATTTTGATTAACAAGGAATTAAATTCATCTCTAAGAATAAAGAACTTTTCAAAAGCTGAAGACATTCTTTTAAAGCTTACATCAACCTTATCATTTAATAGTGAATCATGCCCACTTCTTTGTTTTAGAAAAACCAGCACACATCTTTTGTTTTTCTTTAGAGAAACAAAGTTATTAGTATCCAAAATATTGATACATGCAAACATGTTTTTCTTATAAAAGTTGAAAGTCAAACAAAGGTCTTTTTTCATCTTGTATAGCCATGGTTCTGATATACTAACCCAATCTACATCAAGGTGTATCGAGATTTCTGTGCAAGTCTTGTTAAAGTTGTTGTATGCAGTGACGAGCCACCACATCAAAGCAAAATCTAGTTAAGTTTTGAACACTTTCAGGCAAGGGAAGCACACAACTTGAATGGAATAAAAAAAATGAGTATGTCAACTGCCTTCAACATTTCTGGTCTTGCAATGCACTGCTATTACACACTACAGATTGAGTCTAGGACATCTCATCTCTTGGATACTCCTCCTGGACATCCCCCCAAATCATTTACCCCCCCCACACACACACACACACACATGATCTTAAAACTTGATTCTTTAATATGACATTTTGCCAATAAAATATAAAAATATAAGTTATGCTAAAACAAAAGGGTTATTTGAAATAAATGTCAGTAGTGTTAAACAAACTAAACATTTTCACATATTAAAAAGTGTATTGTTTAAATGTTAATGTTGTAAGCAATTGCTTTTAAGTATTCTATGATGTCATGATTGTCAAAGTCATGACTGCCATTCTCAAAGAAGTGTCTTTGTACTTCTTTGGTTGTTAAATCATAATCCACTTATGTCAACAATAGGCCTGAGTAGTGTACTGAAACAACTAAAATTAATTGAATGATGGCTAATCCATCTGTTTATCTTAAATATACTAAAAATGCACTATAAATAAAGGTTACATTAAGCCTCATCAACATGCCTCCTGTTCTACATTCAGTTAAAGCTATGGTGGCATTCACCAGTTATGTACTTGTGAGAGCTTGAAGTATGTAAGGTGAAGTTGTTTGCATTTTAGACATGCATAGTGGAGAGTTGTTGTTGTTGTGTATGTAAGGTAAAGTTGTTTGCATTTTAAACATGCACAGTGGAGAGAATGTTGGCATACCTATATATTACTTTCATGTAATGTGGCTGAAATTTCTTTGGATATTGTACTTTTGGAAATAAATGATCTTAGGACACTGCTAACTAAAATGACTGCTCCCTTGTGCTCCAAAAATCACCTGAATTTGTCTAAAGAACACTATTCTTGGCAGCTATTAAAATATGGAAAATGAGTTTTGCCAAACTAGACAATACCAGCTTCTAAAAGTGCAATGAATGAATTACCAAATACATATAATGTAAAAAAAAGTTATCAGCTCTATTTTTTACAATTTACCTCTGAAGTTCGAGAAGTGAAAATGAGCAAGTAGAGCTAGCACTGTTTTGAAAGGTGCACATCTGGAGTAAGGCCAAGCTGTATACTCTGTAACCCATATTACACCCATCAATCATACATCAAAGTAAAGGGAATTTAAGGTTCTTTGAACAATACCTAAGATATACAAAGTCTCTTTTAAATAACCAGTATAACTAGTGAGGAAACTCTTTAAAATTCTAACCCTATGCTAAATACGAAACTGTAGAGCGCCATCTATAGCAACAATTGATTGACAAAAAATTGTTTAAAAATGTGTCAAGCTACCCTTAAGATCCATGATAGTGTATGTGTATGTGTGAGAGGTCAGGAAAGTAAATATTTTACATTTAATAATGGATTTATATCAGGTGACAACAGTTCATACCTGTGCACTAATATGATGCAGTGCAAGTATACATCAAAGCTTACTGTTACTATATATATAAATAAAGATAATGGGGGTGGATGTCCTGATACCCTATAGATTAGTTGGCATTACATATTAAGGGAGGCAACTCATGAAATCCAATAGATGTACATTAGACAAAGCACTAAAATATTGACTTGATCTATCAAGGTGCATAGTGTTATCATATCAGAACCTTGGTTAGCAAAGATGAGATCCTTTATGACTAAGAGACCCATATTTGCATTCTTGATATAATGCACCATTTACATGTACTGGTGGAATACCAACTTAATGGGTTTCATGGTTGCACAAAAACTTTATGAAAGAACAGTGCTCCGTCTTATATTAGGTCAACAGAAGCAGGCATATGCATGAATTTAAGTAACCACAACAACTACAAAACTGATATTTTAATATTTCTGAAAAGAATTTAAATTCCTTTAAATTTTCAACAAATTTGATCAGATCTGATTAAGACTAAATTTTGACTGTTGTCAATGATTATTGCATTAACCTTATGATTGTGATCAAATTTGATACTGATTTTGGCTAACCTGCAGATTACAAACAAGAAATAAGTACAGCACTATCATGCCATTTATTAGAAGATTATTTTTGTTATTAGGTAGGTATATTTATGGATCCTGTTTCATTAAGTGATATTCAAATAACATGTATCATGTACTTTGTTATAAGGCAGTATATCTCAAGCTCCCATGGACAGTTATTTTGAGGGATTAGGACTGAGTTCAATCTTTAAATGTCCTGTGATTTATATGCTAATTGCTGTATCCATATAAAATTTATATAGACATTACTGTATGCCACAGGCCTAATTGTGTCAGTAGAGATGAGATGCTGAAAATTTAATTGTTAGGTTGTATAACCATATGGTTGAATTTGGTCGCCAGTAAATGAACTAAAAAATTACATTAATCATTGATATTAAAATTAATCAGAAATATATTACCAACTTGGGTCAAACAACTTGTATATATATGTATGTATGTGTGTGTGTGTGTATATATATATATATATATATATATATATATATATATATATATATATAGAGAGAGAGAGAGAGAGAGAGAGAGAGAGAGAGAGAGAGAGAGAGAGAGAGAGAGCTTGTATTCTAATGACAGTACTAAAACTGGCAAGAGAATTCTATCAAGAGTATTCTGTATAATGTCTGAACTTGGCAAACTGCTATTATTCTTCCATCATCACTTTATTAACTGATTTTGCAAGCAGAACAAGAAAAAGTAATACAGTATGTGGCTGTTAGTGTAGACGTACTAGGAGGAAAACATGTAATTTCTCAATCTTTTGACAAAAATCTTGAAGGTATTTACACTTCTAGATTTTGGTACCTGATACCTTGGCTCTAGCTACAGCTTGCAACTGCATAAGTATCATATGTCTTCTGGTTTAAGACAGGTTGGGAGAGACCTAAATGTCAGTATGATGAACAAGCTTACCAATACATTTTATTTTATTTTGCTTTTGCAAGTTTAGATTTCTTTACCTTAATTTATCAATAATATTGGGGGCTAGGTCTGTTATGAACCAGTTACGGATTAAGTGTTTTATCATTTTTCCACCTAAAAATATACATGTAATAAATCTTACTTGTGGAAGGTCAATTTCCCATTTTGGTTATTATTTTGCTACAAGATGCTGCATTTCTTCTAGTAATTTCATAGGGGCCCCGAGTGGCTTAGTGGTTTAAAGCGCTGTCCGTTACAGATCACTGCCATCTCACCTCTGTCTGCGTGTGTTCGAGTCTAGGATTCGGCGAATGTGGATATGTGAGAAAGCTTGCCAGTAGCTTCTCATGGGTCGGTGGTTCTTTCCGGTGATTTCCCGGTTTCTTCCTCCACCATTAATACTGGCCGCCATGAATAGCCTATCGTGTGCTGAAAAATGGCGTTAAGCCCAACAACAAACAAACAGTAATTTCATAAATTTTTCTCTCACTAAAATCTTTGCCAATTATGTGCTCCTGACTGTTCTCCAATTTATGATTGTGGGTGCCATGTTTTGTTTACATCAACAGTGAGGTCAAAATATAGCACAGAATTGCACATTTCAGATCAGCTGAAAACTGGTCTAGTTATGTTGGAGGTGACAAAGACAATGGTGTAATCAATCAACAGACATCATATTCATAAAATATGCCTATGAAAAATTAATAATGAAGAAGTGAATCATAATTTGTATTAACATGCATGCAAAATATCCTATTCAATAAAGTGTACACATTTTGTAATAAATTGAGTAGCAGTACCATATACAGCACAGTACTTGGCGACCATGTGTTTAAAAGTCCTGTGCAGACTGGTAGGGAATAGTTAATTATGGAGTGTACCGGTCAGTCGGTCTCGACAACCTCTATGCAGTATTGAAATAAAATTGACAGAAACCATTATATTAGAGTTAATGACCTCTAACCTTTAGACCCCAAGATCTATTTTTTTTACTAACCTATTTATTAATTAGACATGTACAGTTGAGGAATTTGCTCTAAAGTAAAAGCTATTCTGCAGAATCCATTTTGCTTTGCACCACAATAATTTGACCTTTGATCTTTTGACCCCAAAAACAACCAACCTCTATATCTTTATTGAAAGCCATCCATAAAATTTGGTCAAGGTAATTGGCCCAGAAATAAAATTCTGCAAAATCCTTTTTTTCCTTTCTTTAGTTTAATCCAAAATCAGTAGCCTTCTTTCTTGACCAACATGCAAGTGCTGCCAAAACTTTGATGAAGGCATATTGTCGAGAACTTATTTGTCTTATTTGCAGAAACCAATTCTCTTATTTCAGTTACAATAACTTTGACCATTGAACTTTTTTTTCGTGAAGTCAATACAGTTCGTACATTCCCAATTCCATGCATGACAGTTCAGTAACTGCAAATGGTGAGTCATTGTGCAGAAAGTCAATTGGTCAAAGATGGGCAGACAACATTATAACATGACATGCTCTGTCATTTAGTATGTGTGTGTTTAAAGGGCAACAAACTATGAAGGCAAAAGTAACACTAATGGGATCACAGATGATGCATAAATATATGGCACAACTTTGAAAAATCCTTTAATTTAAGGAGCTGCCACAGTAGTTCTTCAATTTTAAAACTTATTTTTTTCGGATGTACTTGAATTTGCTGAAAAGACCTTGAATTTTGTCTTGAATATTTTTAAATATATCACAGGGAATACAAAGATTAAAACTGAATGAAAGATATCACTTTGTTAAATCCAGGGTTATTTTTAGTTAATCACGCTCATTTCAGAAAATAATTAGTAAACTAAATGGCAGAAAGTTGTGTGGATCAAAAAATGACTTGAACCATGGCCCTTCAATTGCATCGTCTGGAAGGGGTATCCATATCCTGTGAACACTTTTTACGACCTAAAAATAATTTTAAAAATGTTGATATTTAATCAGTCCTAAAATAGTTGAAATTGAAATTGTACAGACCCAGACCTGATGTCATAATATGCCTGAAGATCTGGGTCTATGCAGTTGTTTTTCATGGGATTAATTAGTAGAACAAAGACTGACCCTGAAATGCTGGCACATTGTAATGGGGTAGATCAAGGTATGATGTTTGTAGTTGGACTATATTTGTGAGGACAGATAGTAAATAAAACCTTCCTGGCAATCAAAGATATACACAAAATTTTAAAATGACAAATTATTAAAATCACAAAAAAACTTTAACAAAATGAACTCCTTATATTTGAGCATACATGTTTTATGTAATTTATAATTGTATAAAAAATATAATGCAAATATATCCCACAAACTATTTTTTGAAAGACACGTCAGTGCTTCAGTAAAATAATAATCGAAGAAAGACAACAGCCATATAAAATATATATCTGCAGAATTTGTACATAGCTGATGGCCTCAGTTAGTGATCATTTTGCACTTTTATACTTCAAGCACATCCTGAAAATCTAGTATATAGATATGCCCCAATGGAGCATAATTCATACCACTTCTATTGCAAAAATTGTGAACAATTTCCTTTCCCAAGCACGTTGGTAATAATAGCTGTCATTTTTTATAAGTTTTGTTGCATTTGCTAAGCCTCAGCTATAAAGTCATGTATAAGCTATAATCATCTTGTCCTGGAAATATTACTGTGGTCTTTAAAAACTGAAACTGAAGAAGTAAATGTTCAATAAATTTTCAAATGACTTATGTTAAACTTTCTGGTGCCCTCAACACAGTAAAGGTGATAACATTATGACATGGGGATTATCAACGCATTTCATATATCTGGTAGATATAATTTTCTGCTTTATCAAATTTGACTTTCTGAAGACAGTTATGGTGATATTACATGAACCAAGATGTAAATCTTTACTCTTTGGTCTACTTGCATCCTTGAACTTCTTGAAAACACTTGGTCCAGATGTAGTTTTTTAATTGGATCATTCATAGGAAAATCTATTGTTCCAGTCTGGCCGGAAATCAGCAGTTTTTGTCCTTGGTGGTTTAGCTGTATTTATTTCCTGTAAATTAAAAAAAAAGTTGCAGTAAATATTTGAACCTAAGTTTCAATATTAACATGAAACATTTTTACAGCAAGCCATCCCTTGCATAAAGCAAAATTTTGATGTAGAACTAAAAACAATGACATATTGTACATAGTCAAATCGCAGAAGTAAGATATTGTGAAAATTTGGTTAAAAGGCACATACCCAGAATTAAGCATCTGCAGAAAATAATTTATATGTATATTTGTAACTGAAACAAAGCACACAGATGTGTGAAATTGCTTCAGTTTAATCATTTATATAACAGTAAAATGTTGATCTATTACTGTTTGGTACAAGAGTTTTCCTTTTCCCATCCTTTCTTTATTATCAGTTGATTTTCAAGAATATAAACATGTTCCTTTCATCGCTTCAGCTTGAACTGTTTGCACACATATAAAAATAAATTTATAGAACCAAAACTATTTTCAACAGTATTTATATACAATTATCAGCCTGATTTATTGTAGCTACTTCAGATTGTTAATATGCATACTGCACTTAATTTCTTGGGATGCAACCATATTGACACATAAGAAGTGATTTCCAGCAGCCAGATTACTGCCAGCCTGCAAATTATTGTTTCACCATTTGATTGGTGCTATAAGTTCTGTGTTTTGTAACAATTACCAAACTAGCAGCATAACATCTACATAGTTGCCAGAATGCATCTCATCTAAAAACATACCCCCATCTACACCCCCAATAGAGATGTTTTGAGAAACACATTTCAGTTATCTTATGGACAAACAAAAGATAGAGGGACCTTCTTGACATCATAATACAGTATATGTATGTAATCTGCACCCTTCATAAACAGTAAACAGTAATGATTCATGCTCAACTATCACTTCATTTGCAGTTTATAGAACTGACTGTTAGAGGTAATTTAAAGGTAAGGCAGGGATAAACATTGCATAGATTACTTGACAGGGGTGATACTGTATTAAGAAGCCATTAAACACTACATTGTGTGATACCATTTACCTAATTTACATAGGTTCACTAGAAAAAGTGGATCAACCCAATTAATTTGAAGCTAGGAAAATCAAAAAGATGTATTTTGAAGAAATAAAAATTATTACACTTTTTTGCCTTGAATGATAATGTTTAAGCCATTTACTCTACAGCAGTGTTCCTTTAAAGTCATTATCATCATAAATAGCAACATGAAAAACAGTTTTTTTAGTGTTGAAATATTACTTTTTGAGGCAAAATTACATCAGGAAAACTAAAGTTAGAACTCCTGGTTGATAGAATTTGACTTTATGCAGTAGCAAGGGAGTGTATTTATTGTGTGCACATAATGCAAACACCATATGTACAATTGAGAGTATACATAATGCAAACACCATATGTACAATCGTGAGTGTATAATGTGAAACCATCAGCAGAGAAACAATACCCAGTATTGGAACAGTGCACAATGAAGAGCTGATTCCTCTAAGATGTTTAAACATGGTCACTGCAAAACTGACACTCCATCACTGCAATACTGATGCAGAAAAATCATTTTCCTTGCTGAACAAATTCAAGATCTACAACAGTACTAACCAGTGATGAGTGCAAAGATAAACAAACTCTAATGACACTTGCATTAACTTCACACACCCTCTCCCGATCCAAACAACTCAACTCTGAGAGCAGTAAAAATTGCAGTTTGTTAAGAAGGTAATCTGTCCAAATTATTTTGAAGACAAGCTTAGCATTTAATTTTTGTTCATTTAATGTCTGTGGTTGGGATCATGTGTGTGTGTGTGTTTTAATGCTTCAGTGAAAATGTATTTCAAATTCTTAAAAATTAGAATCTCCCGACATTTTATATAGGTATTTTACACTGTTACTTTGGTTCCAATCACTACTCTAGTCCAATTAAAAAAACCTCCCAAATCTGTGTTGATAATGATGGATGATGTATGGGTCTGATGTTACCTGCTCAGTAAAAAGTGAAATTTTGCTGCATGCAGATTTTTCTGGAACAAACCTGCGTGCACATTAGACACATACCAATAATTGGTAACAGCCATATAAAGAGTGAAATTCAAAATGGCCACAGGATGGATGGTTATGCTATTCCAAGTGGGTTTACAAGTCACCAAATATGATTTTCTCCGGAAATATAATGTACATGTTACCAAAAGAACCCTTCAGCCGATGGTAGCTGTACAGCCACTATAAATACCAGTAAGCATAAAATTTACACAGATGTTTGCAGCCAAAATTGGATGCAGGAAATTGCAAATTTTAATGAATGGGTGATATCAAACACCCTCCTGAAAAATATCATCATGGTGTAGGGCTGATTTATCAGCCTAGCACTACCCCACCCTTGACCATCCATCGCTCATGAATAGATGCAAAATGTCTTCTCCATGTCTAATAAAATTAGAAGAAAAAAAACCCTAGTGAATTTAAAATTGCCTTTTTCCTCTATCTCTGCTCCAATATGGTCCTTGACAAATATACTGATGACAGGCATTTGTTCACAAAGTTTCTTAACAGTTACTTTTATTATGTGTTGTGCTCAAATATGAGATCGTGGGTCAGTGGTTCTTTCCAGTGATTTTCCGGTTTCTTCCTCCACCATTAATACTGGCCGCCATGTATAGCTTATCGTGTGCTGAAAAATGGTGTTAAGCCCCACAACAACAAAAATGAGATCATATTTATTTGTCTTTCATTTACCCAAGGAACTGTAAAGATATTGTAAATTTTACAACTTGTGGAACTATACATGTGAGCGCAATCTTCAGTACAGATAGACTTCATGATGATCATCATCATCTTTAAAATAGAATGACAGGGAACAAGCATGGAGGGATTAAAATAAAAAATAAAAATCAATTTGGAGCTATTGCATAGCTTGAAATAAATAATTATGCTCAAATTTGTGAGTGGGGTGTAATATTCGGTATATTTGTTGAACAAACATTGCAAGGTACAATAAAATAAATTATCCTGGAATGAAATAAACTCTCTGCCCCACCTCAACTCCAGAAAATTAAATGATCAGTCCATACTATCACACGTATCAATAATACCTTTTCTTCTGGGGGCCTAGTTTTAGCTCGTCTAGCGGGTTTAATTTTTTCGTAAGTATCACTTGTGATAACGGACTGTGAACGACCAAGTTTTTCTGTGTACAAGTCATTTATCACTTGTTGTCGAGCTACACTAATTGGTGGAAGAACGGATGCGCGTGAAAACGGCGATTTTGACTTGGCACTGGAAGCAGACGATGATGCTGTGAAAAACGATTTTCCGGACGGTTTCCTAGGTGGATGATGATGATCATGTACATGTTCGTCCATTTCTTGGCGGCGAAGACATTCTTTAAGTTTCTTATTCACTTTATAAGCTTCCTGCAAAAGAACATCTGTATCTTCTTCTGACAGTTCCACAGTTTCTAACATTTTCAATAACTGTTCTGGGTCAGTCAAGTCAAATTCTTTTGAAATGGGTATATTGGTCTCACGTGTTCTGTCATCTTGAATTGAACTGTACTTTTCTGAACGTCCTTCTGATTCGTTTTCCACTGACGTTTCACTACTCTTTCCAATTTTTGTTTCTTCGTGAATCTCCGCTGTCGCCATGTTAAAATTAAATATTTTCTTCAAGTTTCAGATCCACATTAGCAAAAGCGTCATTCGAAACGGATATGATACCGTCGCGCCCTCTATGGAATTTTGGAGTACATTACTCTTGGCAAAACTATCCTGTCTGACCCCCAAGATATGGGCGCGCGCACCCAGGATTTTCACTTCTAATTATGCATTGTATAATTATCGAGCAACATTTGTCGAATTTTTTTTCCCTCGTCAGTAATCTCCAAAGGAAAGACCCAAGACTGTCCCAAAACACTCACTTACTAAAGATACATGTATACAATTAAATAAACCAAACAAAAGACGACAATAATCAGTAAAATTCTAAATTGTATAATTATCGAGCAACATTAGCAGATTTTTTTTTCTCTTCCCCTGATCATCCTAAGACGCACCCAAACACCACAAGAGTGTTCCAAAACACTATCCTACCCAAGGTACATATATTCAATTAACAAATTTTATAAATTTAAAAATCATAAAAATATTTTTTTTTTCTTTCAGATGTTTATCTAGTCACACGTACACTGTAAAGAAAGAGTTTAGTTCGAGCATTTGATTCAAAGTACTGAATAGGAGCGTTCTGTTACTCATGGATAAATGAATACCCAATGCGGAGTAATTGAAAAGTTATTTTATATTAATCAATCCATATGTACTTATTTTATTTTCTTTTATCCATATGTATGCTGGTCACTCCACGAGGTGGCGCTCTTTTCATAGCCCATTTTTATCGATGCTCTTCGAGACGTTTTTTTTATAATTTTTTTATTCGAATTGCTTTTGTTTTGTTTTGTTTTTTCCTTTCGTTTGTTTTTTTCGTTTATGTATTACACATGTATTGTTACGTATATCAATATTTCTTTGTCACTCCTGGTACATTATTGTATGCATTTAGTTTTGTCTACGTGACCTGACTGTACATTCTGGGGAACAAGGATGGATAGGCGCTAAATGAATTTTAAAAAAGCTCCTTACGTGACAGATAGTTCATTTACAAAAAAATAAATAAATAAAACAGACAATAAGAAACAAACAATCTTCAGTCTAACAAGATTAGGCCTGTTTGCAAAATATTGATCTTATTTTGGAGTGGTAAACAAGTCTCACTCAGTTGCAGTTTAAAAAGAATCATCCAGACTTGGATCATATACGGATACAATAAATCTAGCAAATAGAGTCTCTTAAAATGATTAAACCTTATGTTCTAGATTCAGGACATCAGTCAAAATATGTACTATATACACTGAGTTGGATAAAGTGTTTGGTGATTACGGTTGTGGGGTGGGAGTGGGGGCTAAGATAGCATTTCCAGCATTTAAACTAACAGTTTTTAGAATAAAAGCCAAAGATTTGTCCTAGACTGCATTTCCAGTGCATACAATAAAAGTTTAGGAATTATGTTAAAGATTTTTTTGTAATGGAATTTATGTTCCATTTATGTTTGAAAGCATTACCATTAGGTAACCTTTGAGTTTGGTTATGAAACTGCCGTAAAATTATTATTATTATTATTATTATTATTATTATTATTATTATTATTATTATTATTATTATTATTATTATTATTTCGCGATACTATATGTTTAGCTAAGTGTAACTTAAAGCAGAAGAGATACCAAGTCTGAGGATATAAATCTAATCATTCTAAACTAAACACAAGTATCCGTGTTTATTTTTTAAACAGAGAGAGAGAGAGAGAGAGAGAGAGAGAGAGAGAGAGAGAGAGAGAGAGAGAGAGAGAGAGAGAGAGAGAGACTAAAATCGCTCAGCAGCCCAGGGGGTGAAGAGGGAAAGTGACGGGCAGACATGGGTGAGAAAAAAAAATGACGCAACAAAAAAAATACATGGAACGGGTTACTCTCCACATAAAATGTTTGTCACGTGTATACAGCGTGATTTTCTAACACTGTTGTGCATCCTGAGCTCAATGGAAATTTATCAGGCAGGAGGTGAACATAGAAAATGGCAGTTGACAAATTTGTGTTACCCATTGCAGAATTAGGCGCTTTTATGAACGAGAAAAATTTTTTAATTAATCGCGAACAACCTAACTTTATACAAGACTCACAGAGCCACCAAACTGAAATCTGACCTAAAAAAAAAGATAATAAAAGAAAGTGCCTGCGACCAGGTTGAATAACGTTGGATATCTATTAAATTTTGGGTAATTGTTATTATTTTTATTTTTCCATTGTAATTGCTATAGTTTACTTTTTCTATTATAATTGTTGGATCGTTAAGTGCAAACTTAAATATATAACTATACTAACACTTATTAAGCAGACAAACATATATTAAACATACACACGCATTTAGACCGTATGATTTATGTATCAGGTATTGATGTATAATATAACATGTACAGCTATTATCGATTTTTACCTTGTAAAATTTCAGCGAGTTATTAATAGCGCATATATATTTAGTGGTCAACCACGTGATCATATTTTGGGATAAGTGGTTTTACCTTAAATACGTGACCGTGGCAATATCTAAATTTTGAGTAGAATGGAATATCTTGGCAATTCATTTTAGTTGGAATCAAACAACGTTATCTAATTGAAATACATAAAAAAAAAATCTTGTATATCTGCTGATTTAATGACCTGTAATTAAATCGTTGTTGTAATAACAATAATTATTAATTATGTACTTAGTAAGGAATTTCCTACGGCAAAATTAGCTCGACAACAATTTGATGCAATTAAGAAGTATCTTCTAGTCCCTGATTCAAGAACGTCAGGATGCTCTTGTGGAATTTACGTATGGTACAGAACGGTTAGTTAAACCAGTCACAAAAACTACTAAAGATCTTCTGTCCTTGGAACAAACCGTTAAATCAACCGAAAATTAGCAGAAAGAACTAAAAAAAAATACCCCAAAAGATTCACCGAGAACTTTGAGCTGAATAGCCGTTGCTAAACAACAATTACGACAATAAATACAGCAAGCAATAGAGGATCTTGAACAAGTCCATGCTGATATTGTTGATGCGAGGGAACTTGCCGAACCAGAAGCAGAACCTGTCTAAAAAAAAAAAAAAGAAACACTCGAATGTACCTAAAAAGATCATAAAATACTTTCAGAAAATTATATAGCGGTTGCTTCAGCACAACATCAAATTCGGGGTATATTATTAAATTCACTGACGGCTGACGTTACCAAAATAAACTGGACTCGTTTCGTATTTCAAAAGTTCTGTGGTATTCCTCAATGTAGTGGTGAATGTGAGCCTTATTTAATGAATTTGAAAAACAGGTTAAAGAAGCTAGAGAATCCCCCAATTACTTGGAGATATATTGTCACCCAAAAGATTACAGTTTCGATAGCCTCGTGTAAAGGAAGAAGAAACAACCGAAAGTGGCTTTGCCACTCGCGATCGACATAGTACAAAGCAAAGTGGTAATACGATATCTGAATATCCGGTGATTCAATATAAACTTTGTCCAAATAACATCCTCGCTGATGTTCATAGACTAGAAATTCGGATTCGTGGAAGACGTGCTGGTAACATTCACACGAAATTATTAATGAAACAGCTGATATTTGTTAGCGTTTATTTACATGTGGAGTTATGGAGAGTAGGGTCTATCGGGCGCTGGGCTAGGAAACTGCTGACGATTATTACATTGAGTGCGCAATAAATTCGGCGATAAAAATAACATAATTATACATAATGACCAAAGAGGACCAGAAAACTAAAGGGTTACAATTATTCACGATTAACGGTTTATAAAATGATCTACGGAGATGGACTCGGAGATGTTGTTCAAGGTTTATTTAGAAGGATATCCCAAAAGCTATCCTGACTGCAAAACAATTAGGCAATAGAAGTTGTTCGTGAAAAGGGTATTGGCACTGTTGGTAATGTTGCTGACAAAGCATTCCCGGTGATTAAAGACAGACTAGTACGATTAGTTCGACGAAAACTACAGCAGAATGTGAAACATTCCAGCGCAAGCATTCCAGTAAAACTGTCCAGCACCGAAATGATGCCAGCAAATGTCAACAAAATAATAAATCAAGCTGTGAGTGAGTGGTACAATGATTTAGCTGGTAGGCCATCTCTAACAAAACAATCTGAAGAGGAGATGAAAAAAAAACATAACTGCAATCCTAATACTAGGTAATGGTCGTGCTCATCGTTATCACTGATCAACCACTTATTAGTCAGTGTTAGAACATCGCTTTAGACAGCAGTGAATATATCATAAAAATGTTTAAACGTGAAACAGATCCAGTATTTGACATGGACGCACCAGTACACAAAAATGAGTTTGTACACCACGATTATCAATATTACTCTTATGAAGCATGAGAACCAGACCAACGTGTACGAATCGAATTACAAGTCAATGATACATCAAAGTATTTCTTGCCTGCCTAGGCGTTTATTGAAGTTCATGATAAACGTATGAAAAAATGATGACATCACATATGCAGCAGATAAACGTGGATTCGTTAACAATGGTTTATGGCGTTGTTTAACAGTACCAGATATAAAAATGATGGTAGAAAATCGAAGCATGCATCTACATCGTTGGTGTTCCAACGACAATCATCGGTCTTGCATGATATTCCGATGACTATTCACTGTCCGCTGGTCACGTCCACGATGTTCGCGAGGGACATTACTGACCATCTTGTCTATAGGCAGCATCTCATGGTACAATTAGAGCTGGCCAGCGCCGTTAATCCACAACCAGCTGGAATGATATCTCGACAGGCCGATGCTTTTTAAACATCGCAGAGCACTAGTCCAGAATTCAACCTGGGATTTTCAGCAAGGCGATCTCAAGTGGATTTTCATGTGTGATAACAATGTCACATATCATTGGATTCTGTAGACATATTAAAGAAGCTATCTTCGAAGCCAAACATACGTTAGCACTGGTTCGAAGGGCCACAGATAGCAGTGCTATAAGGAGTGCTATGATGTGTGTTGGTAAAGTAACACTAACAAACCTAGCATTATTCGATGTCTATTATCACTCCGTCGTTGACAGAAGAAGAACGAGTATTATCATTCACGAATAACGGCGTCAAATCGAAGCTCTCGTGGCTGACAATGACCATAGACACAGCACCAGGCACAACAGGAACATTTTCATAGCAGATCATATCACAACGGAATTTAAACACCACGACACATGTTGGTGGCATTTCAGTGTGCCACCAGGTACAAGGATCAGACAGCAAATCCAATAGTACTTGACAGCATATCTGTGATTTCACTGAGAATAAATGGACACCAAGAACCATCCAAAGACACAATACTGAATTTGACCTAAACAACGTTGAATGGGTGTATCATAGTTTGATGAGATTTATCAGGCGTAATCAAAATGTCGAATTCGACCTGCAGATTTCTCAATAGTATTTCTCGACGCTGTATCCGATTTTTTTTCTCGTTGAACATCTGGATTTATTCAGTCAGTCGTTGACGTACACGTGCGAGATATTTTTGGCCCTTCTCCAACCGGTGGTTACAGAGTAATCACTGTTATGTCGTCAGATAAACAATGTTGCTTGACGATTGAAAGTCATCGATGTGCCCGTTAAAAATATGTAAATATTTTCCGAACATGTAAGTATTTTCCAAACATGTAATAAACGTCAGCTCAAACATTACAAGTACACCAAGAAATCAAAAACTGGTGTTCGACTTGATCTTTTTTACAAATGCGATCAGCGATACAACAAAAACCGGCGGTAAATATCCGCTTCTAACGACGTTACAAGAGTTAATTTCTGCATCGCCCCTAGCTGTTACAAAAGCATATGCATTTGGTCTTTTGGAATAGCTGCTGATATGTCACTTATAAAAAGCAGCAGGACAAGGCATAGAAACATCTCCCAAAAAAATTGGACGGAGTCTAAGATTACCGGGAATGAGGCATGGTCAAGGTCTAAGACTGCCGGGGAAACTTCGTTAAAACACCCCATGTCCAGTTTTGATTTACTTGATTTTTCTCGGCGATTAAACATAAAAACTGTGTTGAAACCGATACTAATAATCTCGATGGACATTCTGGCCCAGGTGCACACTGAGTTTCATACGCGGATGATGCATGTGGTGTACCGGGGTGTATAAGTTCTCCGTGTTGCGCGCCGCTAAATTTACGATAATTACAAGATATTCATGGCGTCATTCCACCAAATTATTTTCCGAAACTGTCTCAGTTGCGTTCAGTAAAATAGCATTGAAACATTCATATTGGTTCCAGAAGACAAACCATTAACCGCAATAATATATTCGCTGTGTCTGGAAATTGTCGTGAAAACTTCTCAACTGGTGACTTATTATATACCATAATGAATCCGACACATTCTTTTCGTTATAATCAAGCGCGTGCGCGCGCGCGCGTGTGTGTGTGTGTGTGTGTGTGTGTGTGTGTGTGTGTGTGTAAGGCATCACTGTAAGAAATCATCGACGTGCACATGATAAAAAGAAAAAGATAACGTAGACGAATTATTGTTATATACAATGTTGTATACGCGGTTTCCTCTCTGGGCACTGAAACAACGACATTAATCGGTAAGTTATCATCGACGTTTGTCATACAACCCGTGGTTATAATCGGTGTCTCTGTAGTTGTCGGAGTTGGTGGTATACTCAATATTATCGCGAAAAATATCTACGTGTATCAGTAAAAATTGCAAGAGCACACATAAATAAATTAACACTGCGACATATAGTGTGTCAATATATCATCCATATTGTCAGTTGGGTTAAATGACGGTACAATATCAGACAATCAATTTTCTGCGATCAGAGATATATATTATTGGTATTATAAGAACGCCAACACTCCATTGCCAATGTTGCTAGCGCCATATTTGTAATCCACCCTATAGATAATAATGAACGCAGAAATAATCTCAACTAGAACAGATCATCGCTAACACAACCACAATGATATCAGCGACATATACAAACCGTCAATCAGAACTGTGCTGGGATGGCCACTAGAAGTACCAGCTGTTGTTAAACTACAATGTTGAAAAACGACATGATTTTTATTCAACGGAATATCATCTTTGTAGCTGGCTAGTTACATGGTATAATGATTTACTCGAAAATTTTCAACATCTGGATAATAAACTTTCTCAAGGAGAAAAATAGCCATCGATCATGAGCTGGTACGACAGAGAAGAGCGAAAACTAAGAGAGATATTTGAGAATTATATAATTGAATGAAGTAATGAATGTATTAGGTCAAGAGTCAATATTATAATTGGACATCTAGGAGGGCTGAGTCGCAATGATTCATGTTCAGCATCAAAAATGTGTGCAGGAGCCTGACATGAGAAGGATCCCGCTCAACAAATTTTTTTGTTTGATCCTTTAACATCACCGTAAAAGATTGATTGGATACGTTTAAATGACAGGGGCATGGTTCTGATAAGATGAAGCAGACTATCAATAATATATCTGACGAATATCTTCCGAAGATTGTTGCAGTATGGGAGAAAATAAAAAGGCCTTCAGATATTCTCCGACATGACAAAAATCCAATATGTGGCGGTCATCGTATATCTGCCTCTTCACGTTGCTGATGTATCAAAATCATCGATGATGTTTTCAACATCGAGTTGCTGAAATTGTTTGACCGTAGAGGTAATCTAGTTAATATTCTCCTGGTTCATTACGCAACAAATGCATTTCTTTAACAATTTTTTTTTCTCTAGATCAATTCTGTAACGTGATCCTGGATAGTGCAAACCTATCATGATGAATCCATGCAGGGTTTTTTGAGCATTTGCAAAAAAAAAAAACTTTTAAACTTTCCTATGTCCATGTTGCCAGGACACAATGTTTGATGTATATTTCGCATTGCATATTTATCAACCCCATTAAAAATAACCAAACAATTACACTTATCTCTAATTACTTTGGGAATAAGAGTGTACCGCTGATGAGATCTGTTTTTATGTAATTTGCCCCGTGATATATTCTGGCTGGATATGCTTGTTTGTCAAGAATGACATCCCATTAAGATTCTTAACGTATAGGGTTTCATTGATGTCTGTGATAAATTTAATAACGTCGTCTCCAGCACTACATATTCATTAAATTCCTCAAGAACATTATAATATCGTTGGTCCTACACAGATGGCGCTATTACATAAAGTCTGTCCCATTTGAAAGACCTCATTATCAGGTTGATCAACAACTGAGTTTTATCCTACCAAGATTGACCAATAACTCGAATGGTATTTTGTAACACTGGATGATGATTAACCGGTGTTTGCTCAAGTGTTGCTGAAAAGTCAATTATATTCGGGGGCCTAGAGTGGTCGAGTGGTCTAAAGCGCTGTCCAGTTAACAAGTAAATCATAGTTATCGTCGTTGCATTTTTAAGCAATGTTTCAGAGCACTTTGGAGCGATTCCTTCCGATGAAGACCTCCAGATGGCAAAAGAAACTGATCAAACGATTCGTCATCGAAGCTACTTATACAAGTATCTTCGATGACGCCGCTGCTGTAAAATAACCAGACTGATATATGGGTCAGTTTTACTTATATTGTGATTTTCCTCAATAATATCTCCGTTGTAAAATCGTATTGTTCTTTCTTGTGGAAATTTTGTTACTGCTTCTGTCCTCGCATGAGTGTTATGGTTAATCAATGTTACTGGAGCACCAAGTGTTATATATTTGTTCGAGTTATATAAAGCGTCATTTTGTTATTGTTTTCACAGTTATTGGAAACATTAACAATTTTTTTTTAATTCAGCTTTATCATCTATGTAAGCTCTAGTTGCATTGGCATGTTTTTTCCCCCGTTATTTTTTTATTCTGTTATTTTTCTTTCCACGTTTGGAGTTTTTCTACAAAATGCTTCATTGTACGTTGAGCAACACAGTTTAATATTCCTGTTGTCATCGGAGCAAGAGCGTCTATGTCTGGTTCATTCATGTAATAAATTGCATTAACAACATTTGTTGCAGGATAAGCATTCTTGTAGTGGGTGTTGTCTATCCCGATAAATGTTCCTCCTTTTTACTAAGAGTACTATTGATGGTAATCTTGATTTTTTTTTTTACCGGGTCCAATTTATCACGTATGATCCACATCTGGTGATTGTTGCTCAACTATATATTTTATCTTGAAAAATAAAAATACTTTTTGTTGTCTTGTAGATGTTGTATTGTTTTATGAGCCAAATTTTGATTCATTGTTGAAGCGATAATATTCCATCTATTTGAATAACGTTGACCAAACATGAACAGTACCATCGTTGTAAAATTCGTTCTTCGCTTGTTTGATAAAATCATGCAACTATAACTCAAATGGTTTTTGTTCACTATCATCATTCAGTCGGTCATAATCAAATCTTGATGTTGACGGCTCAATTGCAGACAACTTTATAAACTCATCTTGTGTTGCTTCTAGTGATCTGGTGTATTTTTCTAATGCGATTTAAATCTGTTTTCGATTTTTGGTAATGTGATTTTGCTCCAAACTAGATCCTGACATTGTTGCTATAGTAATCTAGCTTCGTCGCACCTGGTTATATAATTGCTAATTGCTTTTCTTTAATATATATGATAAAACAAAACAGTTTAATTTGATGTACTCTTCTGGAAAACATTTTGATATTAATACATCGAAGAGGTTCAACAAAGGAATAAACTTTCAGTATTTGATCAGTAAACAACTGCATTTTCAAGATCTGTCGTCAATACAAGTGACTTTAGATATTCTTTGCGTAATTTATTCACCCATGTATGGCCGCAATTGTCTCTGTTACCCCTCCCACCCACCCACCCCGTGCTGCTACGTCTCTATGGAAAAATACACCCTTTCTTTGTGGGGGTGTCTCACATTATAATCCTTTCAAAACATACATATAAGTTACTCACTACATCCAGATACTCTTTGTTTCCACATAAAGTTAGTTTATATATCACTGGTCAGATATATTAATTTTAAAATCAGTTTCTTCACTCAATCAATTTACTTTAATTGAGTCAATTGAACAAAAATGATTTTGTGTTTGATTAAACTTTTTGACAATTTCCTTTATGGCAGATCCACTAGACCCAACAATCAAAATAAAGGGATATCGAAGAAGGCAGGGCCGCCTTTTTTGACGAATTAGACTTTCAGAACGGATGATCTAGGCACAACTCTCAAGTTTTGTTTAGAATTCAGACCTTTTATAAATGACACAAGACATTGAATAGATTTAACTTTTTTATTATAGTGTAGCAGCAATTATTTATTTATTTATTTATTTATTTATTTATTTATTTATTTATTTATTTATTTATTTATTTATTTATTTATTGTGTGTAATGCATGCTCAGTCATTAACAGCACCATCATCAGCAAGGTGCAGAGACATCAGTTCTCTGGGGAACTTTGTTAGTGGGCAATGGTTCACAATGTGTGACATGGCCTGAAGAGCTCCATATCTGCAGGAGAGACAGTGGTCTGGCCCCGTCGTACAATGTTGACTGCACAACGACAGTGTCCTGTCCGGAAATGATTCAGCGTAGTCCACATATGTCGTGGAAGGTTGAAGCCAGGAGGACAGACAGATGGCTCAGCTACGAGGGAGTTGTTTACAGCATCTATTGAAGACCACTTATTACTCCATGTCGAAATAGCTGTAATATCCTCAGACAACGGACCTAGCCAGATTGGATATCCGAAGTCAATCAGACTGCTGGATGTAAAATGATGTCAACGTACAGTGGAAGTTCCTGATTGGTATATACATTATCCATCAATTTTTGTGGTTGCTTCCTAAGGACAGAGATGTGGAAGAGGAATGTTGCTGAGTATCGGCAGCCATGATAAAGGTGTAGGACGTAGTGTTCCAGAGATCATGTGCATTGTTGTGTTGAGCTGGGTGGGACGATCGAGTCAAGACTGAAGCGCAATATTCGGTTGTCGAATAACAGAGGGCCGTGCTAATGTCTTGAGCATTTGAGCACTAGCGTCCAGGTTGAGCCAGCCAGTTTGCGTAGTAGGTTGTTTTAAGTGCTCAGTTTTGCTGCAGTTTTCTTCAGGTAGTTGTAAAATGTCAGTGATCTGTTCAAAGTCATACCAAGGTATATTGGTATCGGGTCTTGTTTTTGTGCTGCCCATGGAGGAGGATACAAAGTTCGCGGTTTGCATTAGCATTGTTAGGGTGGAAGATGCTGGAGCCTGTCTTAGTTGTGCTAGGTTGTAGGCTATAATTCTTGAAGAAGTCCGTCAATTCCTCAAGATTATTGTTTAGTACCTCCTCATGCTTAGTAATTGAGTGACTTTGGGTCCAGAGAGCAATGCCATCTGCGTAGTATCAGCAATAAAAAAACTTTATATTTCAAAAGCACACAGTTCGTATTATTCTCTTCTATCATTAGTCATGCATAATGTCTTTGGCAATAATCAGCAAAATCTTGTATTTAAGTATAGAATCCAAACTTTTTTTGTAACGGACACCTTTCTAATCCTAAACCTGGTAATGTGTTCAATTTATTATCCAAACGTCTTTTGAAATATGAAGAGTCGATTTAGTATGACGAATATCTTCTTCACACAACTCACATTCATCACTGTTCGCAACACTTTGAACACATTAAGTTTTTCGTGCACAGATAGCATTTTGGTGATCATATCGTTGCATTTGCTGTTCATAAGTATGCCTCATCCTCTCCGCTGTCCGGTTCATCTCTTCGTTTTTATTTCAAAGAACACATATATGTATGACGTTTTCTTTTTGGCATGGTAAAAATATCTCTCAACACTTGCCTCTGATGATGATGATGGTGAAGGAGACGAAGCCAACAAAAATTATCGACAAGAAATCGCACAAAGCCAAATTGAGGTCATCTACCTCTGGAAGAACACCCTCCACAACAGCATTAGTCACGCTATCACTCTTATTATGAAAACTATTTAATCAGAAGCACCTATAAACAAAGGCATACTTTCAATTACCTGTAGAGACGCTGGCGTGTATGTGTGTGTGTGTGTGTGTGTGTGTGTGTGTGTGTGTGTGTGTGTGTTTGCATTGATGTTAATGTTGAAAGCTACATAGGCCTACTTAGATAATGAAGTACTGTCTTCCAATCAAGCGATCTGTAGCCAATGTTTTTAATTCAAAAGTGTCTGTATGGCAACATCGCTCTCATCAAACCCATCTTGATGTTTATGTGTGGTTGGAATAGTTTGGATGCAACTGAGTACACAGAGTATCAGAAGGATGCCCACGTTTACTCGACATTCTCGCAGTTTATATCAGTTGCATCCATTTGGCTGCTTAGTTCTTCGACAAATGGCTGGTTCACATTCTCGTGTTTTAATTTGGAGACATTAAAGATCTTGGGCACATTTTAACTTGTGGTGGTATGCTACGCTGATTATGTTTGGAGACTAAAAGCTAGTGGTAAGTACAGCATTATGTACCTTTCATGGCCTTCGTCACTTGGACACCGCACCAGTTTCTTCTCCCGACGATGACTTAGTCAAAACGATGTCAGTGCGTGGAGCTTGGGTGCATACAAAATATCTTGATGTGGTTTGGCATGCGGAAGATTGTGTTGGTGACTTGGAGTCGTGTTCATCTCTTTTCCTCAGTAGGAGGAGTCCGTAGCTTTTGCATTTACCAACACGTGTTTGCCAATGACATCTGACCATGTTCACACAGCTCTTGCCATTTTCCTTCTTTTATTGGATATGAGCATATATCCTCTGTCACCTAATTCACGAGCAAGAATTTACAATTGGCTAAATATCGATGTTCACTCCGGGTAAACAACCACAGGTTGTACTGTCTGCTGTTACAGAACGGTATTAGGGGGTACCTAACCTGATCTGAAGTCATATAAAAAAACAGAAAAAATACGTGTTGTGATAAATTTATACTTAATGTAATTTACAGTGATTTAAAATGGCCCACCGCCAAAAATACGCATGTCTCTTGTAATCTTCACTTTGACAAGTCCGCAGCCATTAGTTTAATGGCCTCTTAAGTATAATGAATACACAGCAAAACTTGGAAAGTACTTATAAGCGATTAATTATAAACTTTGTCGTACGCCAGTACTACCCCTCCCCCCAAAAAAAAACAATAGCCAAAGAAAACAAAAGAAAAAAGAACAAATAAAAATAAACATTTTCTGTCAGTCACGTGTTGAGGGTCACCTAGAAACTGTACCGCATTATTTGCGTTAAACCAAACTCGCTTGTATACAGCTAGAGATGTGCTTCATGTCGTTTGTGAAATGATCTTGATTGAATTCCTTATCCTTAAAACAGGATGCCCTATTTGTATTTTGTTATTGTTATGCATGCTTCTCGCATGGTGATATGTTCTGGGGGCCTTTCGGCATTTTGTTTTAAATGATCATTTGTTATGTTTTTATTAGAAACTGGATTGCTATTATACACTATAAAATTATGGAAGCAGTATCGTTAAATAATGATGAGATCGATAAGTACAAACTGATAATGCCATTCTAATATATGGTTTATGTTGTATTATATGTAGGCCGATAAATCAACCCTACACCTTTGATGATAATGATTGGCCTTTTAAGGGATGATGTCTCCTATTTATTAAAAGTGTCTTCCTTTTAACCCCTTAGTCTACATAATAATCAACTCGACATTTTCTTTTGTGATTCGTACATTCTTACTTGCTGTGATTACCACAATACAGACTGTTTCTCGATTGTGTTAATAAATAATCACATTATTCTCCTAAGCTGATGAGAATCAGTCTAGTGAGTTTTGGATGCAGACAGCTTTTTTAAGTGCTGTAAGTCACAATCTTTAAGTTTTTTTTTTTAAAAAAAATCTTTTTTAAGATCAATTTTGTCACGGTTGTTTAGACTTTTCGGTTTTCCTTTACTAAACAAGAGTTGTAGTGATATTTTGTTGACTCAAAGAACAGCTCTTTTGATCAATTGATAACTTTCTGGTTACTCTACACGTGCCACGAGCACATGCGACGTTGTTTCACGGGTCTCTTTTGACAAGACTAAGCTGACATAAGGATACAGGAGTTCTCGCAATAAAAGAAAATTGCCTGCTACGATTACTCTTTTTAAAGACGATAAGAACAAATCAGATTTATCATAATATAATAAAAATAAAATTTATTGGACCTTGGAATAAAAAAACTCCTGGGATTTGTTTTATGAGACGCGATTTTTCCATCACCAGTCAAAATACTGTATTCCTGATCTAAATTTGATGACACCTGAGAGAATTTATTTTAGTCCTGCAATGTTTTAAACAACTTTTTAATTTCGGTTTTCAGTGATCCTAAATGTACTTACTCAAATACTCATGGCATGTAGTCGGATAGAATTTGAACATTAGTCGATGTTAATAAAGTTTTCAAATAACCTCCCCCCCTTTTTTGTTTTTGGTTTACATTGGTATTTATTGATAAGCAACCCCCATACTTCTGCTGCACAGTATTGAAACCATTTGAGGCTCAAAAGTAAATTTTCGTTCTGGATTAAGGCTGGTAGCCCAGAACGCTGTATTATCTCTGAACTTAAATGTCGTTATCATTACTTATTATTGAATTGCATACTTAAAATTTGTAAAGTTTCTATAACTTTCCTTCTTTCTTTTCATATATATATATATATATATATATATATATATATATATATATATATATATATATATATATATATATATATATATATATACTTTGTCAATCAAGCACCTAAATGTGAATAAAACCTGCATATGGTTGCTGACCCTGATTAATGTACCATGGGGGGGGACAACTCTTCATTATCATGGTAATTGCCTAACTTGGGTATGATAGCACACACATTATAATAAACATAAATTGCAACTTACATGTACCTATGAGAAGAAATGTCCACGCTTTCACTGGCAGAATGGCAGGATATTTCCATCAAAAAATTAAATGATCCAATGGTCAAATCAAACAAATAAAATTAAGGTGTAAATCCATGAATAGCATCATTACAAATTAAAAACAAATATTGATTAAATATATATGAATTGTAAAAGTAACATGGGCAAAGAAATAATAATGATAATAATAATAATAATAATATTATTATTATTATTATTATTATTATTGAAATAATAATGATTTCAAGAAAGTTTAATTGTTATTGTATTCTTATTTACATATGAGAAGTATAATCATAAGCAACATTTTGTTAATTTTGGTCTATATTGGATACCTTGGAATGAAACTGGAATCTTGACATTTTAAGGACCTGTATGTCACCACCAGCATATGACCTATAATCAACAGTCATCAGATGATACATATTTTGCAATCAAAGCCAGAACAGGTATAGTAAGTTCAACAGCTTATTTTGTATACGATTTTTGACGGAACTGCATGCACTTTAATAAAAAGTGATGTTCATTCTTGTGCAAATTTAACTTTAAAAATTGTGACATTTTAGAGGAAATTATGATATAAAATATTTCCGTCCTTACTGACTACAGCTTTACATCTATAAACAATTATGAGATGGCACATTTCCAAAATTAATAGGAAAATCCTATTTGCCACAATAATAAAGAGACCGTGATAATACAGCATTGGAGTGTAGTCATATGAATGAAAGGTACAGTTTATTTGTAAACTTTTTGACTGAAATGATCATTGAATGCTAAAAAACAGACTATAAGTATGAAGGTCAGTAACTCTTGATTACTTGTTCATTCAAATGCAGGAACAATTTTACAGTTAAATTCTGATGGAAGTAATAGTTTCAGAATATTAACATTAAATAATGTTTCACATGTTTATTTTAGATATAACTTGATTGGAGTGCAGAAAACTTGACAATCCATGCACATCATCAGTGAGTCAATTTTTGTCTTAATTTGATGATGGGGTGAGAGACACAAGTCTTGACTATTACAGTGGGAATTTAACCAGGTTCATCCGTTTTAGTCAAGTGCACATACCACTAGACTTAAAGGTCCAGACATATAGACTTTAGAAAGTCATATTAGATGGACTGCTATAATTTTAATATGTGAAAAATCCTTTTAATTGAAAAATTGTCTCAGAATAAATTGTCTCTTAATAACAAAAAAGACACCAATGATCTACAGTGGCATCAGATTTTCTTGACTCTACATTTACCAGTTTTGTAAACATTTACAGGGAGTAAAGAAAACAAAAGCCATTTACATGTGTAAATGTTGCAGCTTTTCTTTCAACTGAGATTGGCTTTAAGGAATGATACTCATTTATTCCAGACCAGGGTCATCAGTAATCATGCTGATTACTGATGACCTGGTCAGGAATAAAACTGAAAGTAGCCTATTCACTGCCTAACATACCAGATATGCATTATTTTGCCTGAAGAACTGGATTCAGGTAAATAAGATAAGAAGGAGCAGATTGCCATTTCAGACAAGCAGTAGAATACCTCAATCATACATGAGAAAAAGTTTGGACTATTTCCTTTACATAGATATAAATCATTAAGTAACTGGAAATTCTGACTGTAAAGGAAAATTGGCATGAAATCAGTAATGGGTCATATTTTTTTTAATCATGTGGCATTGATTGGGGGAAGTGGATTGGGTGAGATTACTTTTTCCATTTGTTAGTGGCATAAATTAGTGCCAGCAACAGAATCTGGGATTGGGTGGTTCTGGGTATTGCTGTTCACTTGGCAAACAAATACTAGAACACCAAGTTTCTGTTATTTTGATTCAACTGTTTGGTTACTCATTATAGCACCAACAGGAGGTGGTTGAGAACAACTAATTGGCAACAAAGTTTACAGTGGACAATCTGCGCAAGTGTTAGAAAATTTGTGTAGAAGTAACTGTAGGATGGATAGGTGGTTAGTCCAGAGAGGAGTGCCAATAAAGAGTTAATGGAAGGATTCTGTGCTATCAATTACTACAAGAGTGTTTCAATTAACCTTCTGAATTAAAGGTAAATCCACATACATGTATATGTGTGTGTGTGTGTGTATGTGTATGTGTGTATATATATATATATATATATATATATATATATATATATATATATATATATATATATATATATATATATATAAAGAATACAAATCATATGGCGAATACAAATCATATGGCGAATATATATATTCAAAAGGTCATCACCGATTGCATTTAGCAGGTGGTCACTCACAAGAATACTTACAGATAATAAAATTGATCCATGCATGATGATTGCAATCATAAGGTCATTCAGACCAAGTTTTCCTGTAAATTCTACTTGCCTGGATCAAAATATTGCAGTACCTAAGTTCATGTCTATGTATATACAGTCAAACCTGTCAAAAACAGTCGCCTCTGTGTAGTGTTCACCTAGTGACAATGGTAATTATAAAAGTTATGTATATTGCATACACCTGCTTTCTGCAGTCAGCAGTCAGTTTTTTAAGCAAATAATGGTTTCTCTCTGCAATCACTAAAGTGTATCAGCAGTGACCAATCTATGCATGTTAATAAAATTTTTGTTTGATGTATTTAAATCAATGTGGACACAGTTCTTGTTGCAGTTCTCCAGTCCCACTGTTGGTGTAACTAGAAGGGTTCAGTATGTTAAATTTGAAAGTAAGATGGCTTGCATTTTGTCTCACAATTCTCCAGTTCCACTGATATACAGTGTCTATAATATGTAGTCAGTGGATGTCTGGGCTTCCATTTTAGCTAATTAGTTATTTACTGATTTGCCAGTTGATGCTAGTAGCTAGTTAGTCATATAGTAATTTGCTAATCTGCTTTGTATTTTCGTCTTGTGTCATTTGAGGAGGAATGTTTGCTAAATGCATTAAATGCATGTCCAAAGCAATTGTCCTTTAAAATTTGAAGGGAAGGAAAGACAAAATAAATCAAGGAAGATGACCTGCAGTTCATTGTTTATGATAACAATTTATTGGGAGTATTCCTCAATTTTAGGCAGCTCATTAGGTGCAAGTACCACTGGTTGTCCAAGCATGGCCTTTGGGCCTATAAGTAAGGATGCATGGACTTCATACTGGATTCATACTGTTATCAGCCAGCCACTCTTTACTGGCCCTTCTGACATGACTGGCTGTCCAGTCATCCCAGCATGGGGATCTTTCCATTCAAATGTTCAAGCCAAATAGTTCATATGGGGATCTTAGTGACCTGTCTAGTCATGCTGCCATCATTTTGTCATTACAATACGGAAGATTTCAATGAGAGAATTAGCAGCCTCAGGATGGGGGATTATTTTGGTAACATGTGAACCAGTATTGATCCCTAGGAAGCATTCATATAGATGTGTGTGATCCAGATCATTCAGAGGCATGTCAGGTTTCATTGATCAATGATTCCCAATCCCTCCTCCATCTTCTTCTTCCCTTTTCATGAATACACCATCAGATCAGGAGAAGTATGTCTTTCTGCAGCAAGAGATATGGTCGCTCATCAAAACAAAAAGTCTGTGGAGCTTCTACAAAGGCCACATTCCTCAGGGTCTTTACTCAAGGCTGTTTCTTTTTCAGAAAACAGCAAGTTGACTCCTACCATATTGAACTTGCCACCTCAATCTTGAATTTTTAAGGTATGCCATCAGTTTTGATCTGACCAACACATATTTCCACATAACTATCCTTCCCGTGTCATGAACATTTTCTACATATCTTGCTTATCAGTTCACCATTCTTCCCTTTGGCCTCAACATCAGCTTTAATTATGGATTGCAGCAGTCCCTTATTCCAATTGAAATCATCTACAGCATACCTGGAGGACATCCATCAGAAACACATGGCAAGTTCTATCCTACTCCAAGACAGAAATGATTTTATTTCTCTTCTAGATCATCTAGGCTTTCTAGTGAACTGGGAAATGCAGACCTTTGTCCATCTGGGTATAGAGTTCTTAACCACCCAGAATTTTGTGTGACTTCTTTGTGTTCACATTACCAGAATCATTGAACCCATTGAATCTGTTTCCAGCAATACTTGGATATCAGCGAGAGAGTTCTTGCAACTCCTGTTTATTCAGTGCAGCAGCAGACTTGATCTCAAAGGGGCCAGGGGAACGGCCTCTACAAATCAACACTCTAGTAATGAAGGCAGTCATCAATGCTAAAGATTGAATCCGAGATGAAAACAGTCATTATTAGGTCTGACAACTCTGTGGTAGTGATCTATAATCAAACAGTTTCTATGTTAGTGCAACAATCTTATCAACATACAAATCAGACACATCCTGGCAGACTCAATGTCTTGGCCGAGACTCAATCCAGAAGTGGTAAAATCCTTCACATGGAATGGCGTCTCCATCATTTGGTCTTGGCTCGGATTTTCACACTTTGGGAACATCAAATGATTGACCTCTTGGTGATGAGGTGGAATCACAGGCTGCCCACCTTCATCTCCAGTTCCAGACCCAAAAGCTTGGGCTGTATGCAATGTCAGTCATTTAGGAGTTGTATGCATTTGTATCCACTCCCATGGTGCTAAGTCTGAAAATAATTAGAAATTATGGGGTCAGAAATACAAGATGATTCTGATAGCCCTTCTCAGATGGGACAAGTCCTGGGTCGCTGATTTACTCATTCTAGAAATAGATATGGCCAGGAAGATTCCTGTCAACCTGAATCTTCTTCAGCATCCACAGTCTCTGATGGTCCTTCCCTGCTCGGATCATCCTCTTCTACATGCTTGGCTCTTTGATTGTGGAGATAATCTTGAGAGCAAGAAGGCCCTCCACTCTGAAGGCTTTTAGGGAATGTGTGTTTTCAGAAATGTATGCCATACAAACAGTATTGTCCCTCAGTGTGCCTCAATCCCAAAACTGGCTAACTTTTTCTCTGGCTCTCTGAGGAGAAATAGTTGGGCCCCAGTCTCCACCAAATGCCACCTCCTCGTGATATTGGACACATACCAGCTTCATAGCAAACATTATTTTAGGCAGGATATAGACCTATTGGATCTTTTTGACAATTCTGGTCTCAATCAACCGATATCCCTCTTTTGTCTCCAAATGGTTGGCATGCAGAGTGAACGTTCTTGAGCTTCCATTTCAGAGATTTGGCATCACAGAGGTAGGTCCAGTGGCAGCAGCATAGATGGCCACCCAACTAGATTGATCAACACAGACTGTTAATGTCAATGGACATGCCTGTGAAATTGTCTAGGTAAGAAGATTTCAGTAATCACCTTCTTAACCATATGTTAGGGTCACCAGTCAAATAACCCCAGGCTGTATTTCTAATGTAATTAGGAAAATGGGTTATCATTCATTGGGGAAATTCAGCCTTTCTTACCTAGACAGATACCCAAAGTAGTGGTTGGATGCTCAGCATCCATCTCCTCCTATTACTTTTTCTCCTAACGTTAATGTGATTGGGAAACATATTCGAAAGGCAAAAGCAAATTTTTTAGTAATTTATGTTTCTCCGAGAATACTAACCCAATCACATTTCTTAAAAATCCTCCCAACCACCCCAAAATGCAAAAATCCTTGTTAGTATCTTGCTCAGCTGAAAACTAGCAACACCTGGCAATGACAAGGGAGGTAATGGAAAAGAGTTATTGCCTTTGGTCAATTGATATAGACTGGGACTGCTGATTTTTGCTTTTATTTACCACTGGATTTGCAAGGTAGCAAAGCTAATATTCGTACATTAATGTGATTGGGTAAGTATTCTTGGAGAAACATAATTTACTTAAACATTTTCTTTCTTATACCAGTTTTTGTTTGGAGCCAAACTGGTAAATCTAGCAGTGTGATAGTAACAGGTGATATTACTGCTATTAGACTGTAGGGGGAGGGTGAAACTAATTTTAATTATGTAATACTTTTATGCTACTTTTGCCAAGATTTCTTGCTCTAACCTTGCACAGATGTTTTAGTCCAAGTCGAAGGAGTAAGGTATTTCATATATTGGCTCTAAGGAACCAGACTGGAATCTTTTTTATCTTCTTCAAATCTGGGTCTCCAGTTACTAAGTGGAGCATGGAATACTTAGATTGGACTGCAGTATTGGGGTAAGTAGTCCATTAATAGCAGCAAGTATTAGAGAATTAAAATTAGTTTCCCCACTCCCCCAATTCATATTTAAATAAAAACCAGAATAAAGACCATTCCTGCTTTTAAAATGCTATAGTTCAGAGATTCATCAGATTTCATAACCATAAACACAGAAGTGTCTTGGGAACTGAGCTAGATCCAAGAATTTAACATATTCACTAGAGCAATAGAGCCCAACCTTTGGGCTATGGACCCTCATGGAGGCCATGGGGTTATTTCATGGGGTGTGCATTTTCTTAATTAATTGGAGCCTAGATGTACAACTATTAGCATATGGGATCTTCATTGTTTTTTTTTTTTTAAGTTAGGAAGGGGTCCCCATATTGGAAAAGGTTAGGAAACAATGAATTACATTTGCCATTGGTGTTGGATAAAGTGAGACAGTTGCAAGAATTTGTGTAATCACTGGAGTGTTAAAATAGGTTGCCATGACTTGCATTAGCCCATTGTGAGTAGCAGCCTCATATATGAGTAAGCATGTTTCATGACTGTAAATACAAGGGTGTCAGAGAAAATAAGCTAAGTGCAATTTATCACTGAAACCCCTGAAGACACCATCTTAAAAGTAACATTATCTTTGTACCTATGATGATTGGTATTAACTAATTCCTTTGTTTTTTTACATAATAAAAATGGCACAAAAATCCTAGGTCTTTGAACTGCCCATTCTCTTTATTTGTAGCTTTATTGTTGCTGCCATGGATACAGTGAGTCGTTTTGACCTGGCCTCCTTTGTAGCTGTTATGAATATGCTGAAATACAACAGTATGGATAAACCAGAGCTGTACAGAACTCTGTTAGCAGTGCTTTGTGATTATGACTCAGATGATCAACAGAGCAAAGAAAGGGTAAGAATTCAAGGAGATTTTTAGGATGATCACTTAAATTACACAGTTGAAATTACAGGATGGTATCCAATTCATAATGTCACTGGAAATTTTTCATATTTCAGGGTAGTTCATTTGAAATTTTTTAGTGTTCAATTGTTATGTATACATGATTAAATTGATTATGTTTATATTTTAAAATTCTTTTTATTTCATTTTTGTTTCATTGTATTATATTGCAATGAATATTTTGTTGGATTATGGATTATTTTTCAGTAATGAGATATATCTTTTTAATGTGAGAATTATCTTTTAGCTCGTCTTGGGCTGGCAACAATGTCATCAGGAAGTTAAAATGATTGGTCAGTATTAGGGGCATACTTTCTTTGCATGATCACTGTTTATAAACAACATTTTTATGATTGGCTTACGTGTGAAAATTAGCGTAGTATGAGACCACATGACCAATCTCGTGAACAACATTTTCTTATGATTGGTTCTTAAGTGGGGACAAATTGGTCTATTTGCTCAAGTACATGTAGTTAGAGACCACATGACGAATCTCGTGAGACTTGAAATGAGGTTTTGGGGTTTTAAATACACAATCCTAATAATTTTTAGGCAGAGTCATTCAACACCTTGAAGGAACAAGGTGTATTGTTTTTATTTGTTGCCAGGATTGTTTGTTCTTCATCTGTTGTTTTTATTATTTAATAGTTTATTCCCCTGGAAACAACAAGTTGACTTTTTTATAAACAAAATTCTAAAAGATATTTATGGAAATTAGTGATAGGATCAAATTTTGGATTATATTCACAAACTGTAAGTCCTATTTACCAATTTTTACATTGTTGTCTAGGGAAATAATTTGTTTTGTTAAAATACACAAATTTTGTTGGCTTTCACTATTTTCTTTGTTACTGAGTATGAACCCTTGCCATGTCGCACAACTGATTCAAGTACATTATGAAATTGTATGTGTATATGCAGTTAGAAAAACTTATAGGACAGAAAATGCTAATACATGTATTCCATTTGGCCATGACTATCATTAAGTTTTGAGAAGAAAAAAAAACTTTTACCCAGGGTTTCCGTTAATGGCTGTCTCAGTGTATTATATGCATGATTTTGTCTCCAGAATGTCCAGAATTCAACAGACTTCCCTTTCTTGTACATATTCTCCCAAAAATATATCTCAATCTCACCAAATGTTCTAAATTGCAATTTAACTCTGCCACCCGTGTCAGTGACTTGAGCCTTTTAATTAAGTTATGATATGCTATAAATAAAACAATAACTCATGTCATTTCTTTATCACTATTTTCATATTAGTGTTGTGTGTTGGCAGTGGACAGGGAATAATTTAGTCTAATGTGTTAACCAACAAGACATATCATAGCAAATTGTTGGTAAAAATTATGTTTATTCCACAATATGTAGTCTATGTATTGCCACTAGCATTCAAAGAGTTGCTACTAGTGCCCTGCTGAACGAGCTGATAGTGACACTGATTATCAGCTAAAGATGGTAATTTTTCATCTTACCCATTACCAACAGTCTTGTATGTTTGAGCTCTGTTTCTGGTTTGAAATTTGTGAGGCTTTCTTACTTGACATTTACAGTATTCCATGTTGTACCATTATTGGCAGAGCTGCAGGAGACTACTTTATGTACGCATTGATGTCTGCCACTCAGAAATGTTATGAAATATTCATCCTAAAATTTGCCTATATAAATTCATTAAAAATTTGAAAGCCATAAAAATTAAAACAAGAAATAGTTTGGGACTATCATCATCAGTCCAATAGTATGGTAGACTGTTGGGGCACCACACAAGACCAAACAACCAGCTTCCTCCATTCCTCTTGATTTTCCGTCTTTCTTAGTGAGTCAAACATGTCCACTCTCGAATGTTGTCTTCCGACCTCTTTTCTTGACTGCCTGTCTTTCTTCTTGTACAGTGCCTTGTTGATTGTGAGACATGCCCATACCACTGCAGTTCATGTTTTTTCACTGTAGTCAGGAGGTTTTTGTGAGGCCCAATGGCTTTGCCATATTTCATTGGTGACATGATCTTTGTATGAGATGCTGAGGATCTTTCAGAAGCATCTCATCTCTGTGGCTTGTATGCTTTTCTCTAAGTCAGCTGTTATGGTCCATGATTCAAATGTGTAGAGAAATAAATCAGTGAATGCATCTGAGTCTGACCATAAAACTAAGTGCAATGTTCTTGTCGTTTCAGATGGGTTTCAGTTTTGTCAGCTTTGCTGTTGTCTGTGAAATCCTGGAGAGTACTTCAGGCTTCGATCCTTCATCTGTTACATTGCCCCAAAATACTTAAAACTGTGGGTTGTTTCTAGATTTGTACCTTGGACCCTGATATCAGCACTGATGCCCTTGGTGGTTTTAGTCATCAGTTTGGTCTTCTCTGCACCGATATCCATGCCATAGGCTGCAGAGGTTTTGTTGAGGATCTCTACCAAGCATGCTATTTCTTGCTCATGTCCTGCTAGTCCATTAATGTAAGTGGCAAAACGTAAGTTGGTGACTGTTCTGCCTCCAATGCTGACTGTCCCTTGATGCTTTTCAAGTGCGTAAACAAAGATTCTATACAGAAACATATTAAATAGTATGGGAGAGATCAGACAGCTTGTCTGACTCCAACTGTCATTCTGAACCAGTCCCTAATGCTGCCATTGAAGTATACTGTACTGGTTGCCTTGTCATAGAGGTGCTCTATCACAGTGATGAGATTGGCATTGATGATGTTGTACAGTCTCATGGTTGCCCACAAGGCTTCAAATGCTTTCTTGAATTTGACAAAGATGTGGTACAAATCTTGTTGGTGTTGGAGGTACGTCTCATACGATATTCTGAGGTTGAAAATCTGCTCTTTTGTGCAGCACCCTGCTCTGAAACCTGCCTGCTCCTTGGCAGTGATCTTTTCAGCCTGTGGTTTTAGTCTGTTCAATAATATCCTCAACATGACTTTGCTTGGATAGCTTATAAGACTGATTGTATGGTGGTTTTGATGGTGTTATAAGTTGACTTTCTTGGGGAGGATGATGATCAGTGATTGGGTCCATGGTGATAGCCATTCTACTGTTTGCCAGATCTTGTTGCAGATGTTTGTGATCATTGCTTCTCCACTTGCTTGGACCAGTTCTGCTGGATTGTTGTCAACTCCTGCTGACATCTTTCTCAGCAATCTCACTGCTGCTTTTATTTCTTCCCATAGGATATGGTAGTTGTCATTTATTAGTTGCCGGAGGGACATTCAGTATCTCTGGATCTATCATGGCTTGGTGATTGTAAAGTTCTGCACAATCTTCTGTCCATCTTTTCAGAATGTCTTTTTCTTCTGTGAGGCAGTTTCTGGCTATGACCTGTAAGGCTTGTTAGATCTTGGACCATCTGGTAAGGTTTCTTGCTGTTTTTCCTTTTCAAGTTTACCTCAGTGACTTCGGACTGTTCTTCTATCTAATTCACTTTTTCTTTTTCATGCTTTTCTTGACTTCTCGGTTGGCTGCCTTGTACTAGTCTGCCCCTTCTGTATCATTCTTCTTTTTCAGCTTCCTCGTCTTGTTACATAGGATCAGGACCTCAGCTGTGACCCAGGGCTTCTTTACTGGGCGATGTCTGATAAGGATCTTGCTGGCTATTTGCTGTATTAAAGGTGGTGATGAATGTGTCCATGTCTGTATTGTCAGATTTGAGAATGGTGAGAATTGCAAACTTCTCACTAATCTTTGCTTGGAAGGATTCTGCTTCTTCTAGATCCTTCAGTTTCTCAAGATCAAACTTTATTCTTGTTCTGGTTATCTTTCTTGATCTTTAGATGTAGCCTGATGGTCATCATCACCAAATCATGGTCACTTCCAATGTCCACTCCAGGAAAGCTTAAGTTTATGGTGATGTTTACACTTGACTGTATGTGCCTTTTCGTCATGATGTAGTGGATATGACTGTGATGGTCTCTGCTTGGACTGTGCCATGTCCATCTTCTGGATAATTTGTGTTGGCTGAAGGTGTTTTCCAGCATAAGGTTGTGTAAGTAGCGAATTCCAGGAGCTTCAGGACTCTCTCGTTGGTCTGTTCATTGCAGCAGCGCCCACATATTCCTTTCCAGTTCATGCAAAAAATTGCCTTGCACAAACAGAATGTTATTCTTCAGTCTTTTATCCACAACTTCTTGTAGCTGGTCATAGACGTCTTCCACAACTACGTCATCATAGTCTGATGTTGGGGTGTATGCCTGTATGATGGTGATGTTGAATGGAGTTGCCCTAAGGTAGATGGTGATGAGCCAGTTGGAGACAGGCCGACAGTCCATAACAGTACTCGCGCTGTCTTTGTGGGCAAGGAACCTAACTCCTTGCTCATGTTTTTCATCTCTGCCACCGAAGTACAGTTTGTGGCCTTCCAGAGTAGTTGCTTCTCCAATGTTCTTCCATTGTATCTCACTGAATCCTAGGATGTTCTAACGGTATCTGTTCTTTTCATATGTAAGCTCCTCAACCTTTCCTGCTCCTTTCAGTATTCTCACATTCCAGGTGCCATTGGTGATGTTGTTCCTGACATAAATCTTTCTGCTCTGAGCACCAGTAACATACTTTCCACCTCTGCCCTGGTGCATAATGGAAGGCATGGCCCTTATTGACACAGGAGACAACCGAGCGAAGATGGGATGAGTAATGGTTGTCATTTTTCATGTGGCGTGTCTAGGACAGCTGATGCCTGGCAGAGCCCAACCCTCTCCAGGCCGGACCACAGCTAATTTCTTCCAACAAGGTAGCTCGCCTTGGTCATGAACATTTAGCAGATAATCTGTTTGGCAGCCCTTCAGTTTGGCTGTTGATTCATCTCGGAAGTTCTTGTGTCCAGTGATGTTGTATCAATATCACACTGTTTATCCATAGCTAGAAGACTGGGGGTGAGGGCATCTACCTTCCCATGCAAGTCTGGAGGACTTGCCCACTGTCATTTTATTGTCTTATATTAACTTTTTAAAACACATTAAATGTAAAGTTTGTTTCTGACTTAAACCACAAAATATTTAATGTTTTTACGACGATAAGACCAGACCTAATAATATCTTGTGTCCATTTATTTCCCATCAATTATTAGAATTATGACCTTCTTGCAAAATACAGGCACCTCATGAAGATCAAAATGTATGTAATTACTCTGAAATGAACAAGTGTAGTTTTTCATTCTAGACATAAAACTGAAATATTTCTGCACTAATAAACATTGTTATTATTGACAACCATATGTGTCTCCTATCACACAAAAGCTATTTTTTAGTAAGGAAATCGTCTCTATAAAAGTATTTTCTTTGAATATTGTTATTTTTAAACCATGCAAAATGATGAATTGGAAATTCCAGATTGATAAAAAAAATGCTGCCGGTTATAAACATTACTATACCGTATTTTAGTATAAGTGAGCATGTTTCCAAATTTCAGAAAGATGGATGGTATAAATATACTTTTAACTGAATGAATAGATTAATCGTAAAGATCTTTGATTATTTGTGTATGTCTTTGTGTGCAAGAGAGACACAATAAGATACACACATACAGAATATTTATATCATGACTGATCTACCAATGTTGTGATGGGTAAGAACTTAGCTTGAGGTTTTCTGAAGATTAAGAGGCAGGAAACATGATGGCCTTTTTATGGTAATGTCAATATCTGCTGATAATTTAATATTTCTCCATGCTAAAGTATATTGCAGCAAAGGAAGTTTATTTAAGAATATGGTTGACTGATACGTTTCTTGACATCAGATACAGCATGTTTGATGCTGAACTTCATACCAACTGTTTCAGTACCCCAAGTTTCTCTAATGAAATCCTTGAACTTTAAAAGGATAATTAACATGCATCATTCTCTAAATAAACGTAATTTGGAATGAATATTTAAAATGGTATTTCTTTTGTAAACCCCTTCCCAATGGAATCATAAGCATGTGTGTATATTTATCTTTTTGGGTATTAAGTGCAGTGATGTGGCTTCCAAATATTAAACCATGGAAGTCTGTTAATGGAATCCGCATTACCAGGATTCACAAAAAAGTCATCACAATGTGCAGATAAAAATATTTCTAGTTAAGATTGAATTAATGCATGAAAGACAACTTGGTTAGTGTGCTGGGACTGCAGAATTTTTTTTATTAAAAGGTAGTTTACAAATTTCAGTATTATACATATTTGCAAGGATTGATTTAGCTGCTGGCTCAACAGCACATGGTATGTTGGTTTTGAGGAGGGCCATTGGACAGTCACAGGTTTGTGAGACCAGTTAAATTTTCTGAAGCTATTTCTATTTGATATAGAGGGACAGTTGAATTTATTTAGGGCCTGTTGATGTCTGTGTAAACAAGGCCCTGCTGGCTAATGGAAAAATCTGTGACAAATCAAGCACTGTGTTTAAGTAATTAAAGCAGACAATGAAATAAAATTTTACACACTTGGTTACTTGACTTTAGCAAAGAATAAAGCCATTGATTCTTTTTCAGACCCACCGCTATATCAAGTTACTTGTGACTGATACAGTTTTGGCAGAGTATCTTATCTGCTATCTACCCAACAATGAAGACCCACTTTTCCTAGGGAAACCCAGGCTTCCGACCAAAAGCCATTCCAAGAAATCTAAACATAGGTATATTTAATAACTGTGAAGTCTTATGTACATAAATCTGGTATACAAGTACTTGGAATGTTTAGATATATGTATGTTACAAAGTGAAAACATTTCAGTTATATACAAGATATTACAGTTATACAAGTCGATTGTTGTTGTAGGGTTTAATGCCTTGTTTTCAGCATGGCGACCAGTATTAATGGTGAATGAAGAACTCAGGGGAAAAACCCCAGAAAGAACCATCAACCCATGAGAAGCTACTGGCAAATTGTCTCACATGCCCACATTCACCAAACCTGAGACCTGAATCCACACTGACAGAGGTGAGATGGCAGTGATCTGTAATGGCAAGTGCTTTAGACCACTTGGCCACTTGCCCCTCCCCCAACAGATAATGTATAATGTATTGTACATGGTACATACTGTTGATATTAATAAATATTTCCACAAGCAAGTGGTACAGGTGCATATCACATAGTTTTTTATGTATCCTGAGCCAATGGTTAGGGCCATGTATAACCCAGGCTGGTGATACACCCCTGTGTCACTCACCTGACCTAGATTTCTTCCAAAATCAAAGAGTACTTGGTAACCCCTTATGTAATAGATAGAGTTTTCCAAATTAGATTTGAAATATAAAATATATGTGATTCATTTAGGTTAAAGACAACCAGTTGCCAATCATTGTAATGGCATTATCAATGGAAATATAAATAAGCATGTGTGTGTATGTGTGTGTGTGCAAGAGAGGTTTGGACTCCATAATTAAACACGATTAGTGTAAAAGGCAGATCCATGTTTTTATATTTCAATGTATCTAGTTTAATTTGCCATTTCTATTGGTAATTTTCTGTAGATAAGTGAGTTTAAATCAATATTTTTTGTGAAAAAACATCATTATTTCAACAAATGGCCATTGTTGTACTGAATAGTGTTGGAATAGATTATCTGACCATGACCAGAGACAAATTAATTTTAAAAAATTTCAGTGAGTAGTATTGTCTCTCTCTGTTTCTCATAATGGAAACTTGACTCCTCAGTATTTATTTTAAAAAAAAAACAAATGATAGTTTTGTGTCTGTTTTAATCATTGTGTAATGCAATATTAATAATAAAAACAAAAATTAATAATAATAATAATGATCAAACAACAGATAGATTTATTTTATGGGCTGAATCATCATTGGATTTGCCCATTGTTTCTTATTTAAAAAAACAAAACAACAAAACATCAGTTTGTCTTCCAAGTTATTTTACTCATGATGCATTATGAAAATTTCCAGTAACTTAGGTCTATTGTAAGATCAAGTTATGTGTATCAGAATCTCATCTTTGAACTTTTGATTTATTCTACAATGTGATTAATACATGGAGAGATTATTATGGTTATAGAGTTATAATCTTGGAATCAAATCTGGGTCTGAGTTATAGCACTTGTTGCCTTGCCTGCACCCCCACCCACCCGTTCTCTTGACAAAATTGTACAGTGGTCCTTATCTTGAGAGGTCCCTCTCAGCAGGAATCATCCTATTATTAGATTGCCTTGTATAACACTTTTATAGCAATTGTTAAAATTTTATTATTTTTGGGACATGTTTAGTGCAGAATATTATTGTCAGTAGTTTTGTGGCATACATATTTTGCAAGAACAAATCAAATTGTATACCAGAAATTGTTTTCTTATCATTCCTATTTAATAATTTTTTGGTAGAAAATAATATTTATGGCAAGACTCCTCGGTATAATTTTAGTGGGATAAGTTAAAATCTTTTGCTTGTCTTCATCTTTTTTAATATTTTAGCATCATTTGTTTTTTACATTCAGAAGGCCAGATAATAAGTTTGTGGAGTTCTGAAGATTTCTTGTGTTCATCTTTCAAGACATGCAGATAGACTTGTCATCTTTTCTTTCCAGGAGAAATGAAGCAAGAAGACATAGAGAGGCTAACAATGTGAGGCAGAAAAGAGTAGAGCATAACAAGCCTATATCCCATTCCCACAAAGCCTCTCCTATCCTGTCATTACCTGCAGCTAAAGATGCTTCCCCAACTCAGTCATTAAATGCAGTTAAACAAGCTTTACCTACTCAGTCATTATCTGCGCCTAAATGTACTTCCCCTACTAAGTCATTATCTGCGGCTAAATGTACTTCCCCATCTAAGTCATTATCTGCGGCTAAATGCACTTCCCCATCTTGGTTAATACCTGCAGCTAAATGTGCCGCCTCGACTCAGTCATTACCTGTGGCTAAGCATGCTTCCCCTACACAGTTGATGCCTGAAGCTAAGCATGCTTCCCCATCTAAGTCATTAAATGCAACTAAACAACAGCAGCAGCAGCAAAGGCATCAGCATAAGGAGACAACAAATGAGGAGAGAATAAAGGCAAAAATTTTTTGGCCAGCGGAAGGCAGTTATTTGCATAAACCACTTCCCAGCAGCAAGATAGAAAAGACAAATAATCAAGCAGGGGAGGGTAAACATTTGCTGAAATTACTCTCCAGTAATAAGACAGATGTTTCATCTGAGCGACCTGTGGCAAGCTCAACTGATTATGAAAGTAAAGGTCATTCTTCAGCAACTTCTGTAGCTACTGAAGCCCCAAGTCTACCAGTTTCTAGTACTTCTACATTAATTGTTCCTTCAGGTTACATTAAAACTGTCTTTGATGATAATCCTTTTCTTGGAGGACAACCAGTACTTTCTCAATTCCGAGGAACCAATCCGTCTTTCACAGTCCCAAGTCATAATCATTTGTTTCCTTCTCTTTTCCCAGCCTGTCCATTTCCATTCATCAGACAGATGACTTCAGGATTCTTCCCACCAGGGTTTCCAACCTTTTTCCCAGTAACAGCCCCTCAGTTGATCACCTTCCAAGGAATGTCTAATTTCAGATCAGATGGATCAACTGTAGTAGGCAATACAACTGAAACATCCTTCCCATTAATAAATCCTGACCTTAGAGTCACAGAAGGAAAGCAAGCAAACAAAGTCAGTGATATGGTAATCAGTGCTAATAGAAATTCCACACAGACAACCATTGCATCAAAGAAAAACACACAGTGTAGAACTGAAATGGCAACACTTACCAAAGATGAAATGATGATAAGTTCAGCAAGTGAGAAGAAAGATCAAGATGACTTTGAAGATGAAAGTCCAGGTCCAACAAAAAAATTTAAACTTGAGGAGCAAAGTCAAACTGATTTAATGGAAGAATCTGTTTCTGAGTTGGAAGATTCAGTATTTAGTGTAGATGACAAATATGGCATTCCAGGAATTAATGATGGCAGGAGTAGAGTTGTAACAAAAAGTCTTGGATCAGATACGGATGGATCGGGTTCAAAAACTGGTGGTGGTGATGGATTTGGCTCAGAGCAAAGACCTGTATCTGTTCCTCTTCCTATGAGGAATTCTGGCATCAAGATCAAAACAGACATCTCTAATTTGTCATCTTTAGTGGCACAAACACTTACAGCAAGAAATGTTATAAGCAAAGAAGGGGAAGCCAAAATGAATCTTGATACAAGTAGCCAGACTTTCAGTTATGAATTCAAGCCATCTGTAGATCACAAGGCAAGAAAAACTGCAGGAGTAAAGAAAAACAGGAACATTACTGGAAATGTACACTCAGAAAGCACATCTGTTGTCATGAGTGATGTAGCACAAGGAATACATACATCCAAAACAGAAACTGTTGATAAGAATAAACCCAAAGGTTTTATTCTTGGTCATATGCATGGACAAGACAAGATGACCTCTTTCTCAGTAAACCCCACTTCCATGGATTTCCTGCTTCAAAAACCTGGAGTGAGATTTGTTGCCTCCAAGTCTCTGCACAATACATTATTATTGAACAGCAAGAACCAATCATCTTGTGACAAGCGAGATAAAAGTGATACTTGGAGTAGCTTAAACGCAGGAGCAAAACAGTCTTCAGTGTGTGTGGAAACAGTACAGTCTTCCGCTAGTGTTAAAACACAACAGTCTTCATCAAGTTTGGATGCAACTGAGTCCCTAAAGTCCCTTATAGAAAGCAAGGACTTGACAGACTCTCTATGTTTTCAACCACAGAACAAGGCTGTCATGAAAGAGCCTAATTTAGGCTGTGATTTAAGATCAAACTCTAGATTGGCTTCAGTTGAGACCTTTCAGTCATGCCAAAATTTTAGTAGTCATAATCTTTCAACTTTTCCATACAGTCAGAAAATAACACTGCCAGATGGGAAGGCTTCTACAATGATCTTCCATGGTGAACAAAGAGATAGAAGATCAATAGAAACTGGGCACAAATTTATGCAAAATTCAAGAAAATCATCTAGTGCTTCCCTAAATCAAACAATCTCAGAAGTTGCAAAAATGATGAGAATTCAGAAAGATATGCAGAATGAACTTGTGAAACCACTTCCTAAGTCAGCTGCTACATCAGTGGTCCATAATGATACACCAGCTGCTCCAGGTAAGCCAGGAAGGGTTTCTCCCACAGTTACTTCTCAAATGGAAGCCAAAAAGAAAGTACGGCAAAAGGTATCTCTTTTCTCTTTGAAAAAGAAACCTATGATTACCACTTTGGTTTCAAATAAAGAAATGTTTTCAGAGAGAAACACGGCCCACAAATTAAAATCTCCACCAGTAAATGTTTCATCGCCAAGCAACGAAGAATCTAGACAGTTGCAAGCTTCACCAAATGAGTTTAATACAGAACTTGCTAAGTTTACATTTTAAATAGCAATGCGTCTTCTAAAAGTGAAGTCTGTTAAATAATATAAATATCCAGCAATATTTCAAGAAATTGATATATAAAAAAACTCGTACAGAAAGAATTTAGTTAAGGACCAAACTGTGCAAGAAGCCTAAACAATTTCATTTTTTATTGTAATCTATGTTAGTAATATGTTATTTTGAAAATAATAAAACTTTTATAGAAATTGCTATTGATGTTAATTTTAAGTAGATTTTGGTTTAGCACCCAAGATTAGTATTGATGTATATTTGTTATTGTACTGACAATGTACAGGTTAAAATTGTTCATTGTTCACTTTCAGATTTGATTATATTGATTTCTTTGATATTTTTAATTTTGTCTTTGAAATTTTGTAATCATTAACTTACTAATAATTCATATTAAATCTTTTCCTGCATGTTCTAAATTTCTTGCTTTGCATTTCTTAAGAAAGGATATATGTTTTGAGTTTATAATGAAATGCATTTCAAATAAAAGTTAAAATTTGAAAACTTGGCTTTGTCATGACCTTGTGGCAGAGACAATTATACAGTTCATGTGTTAGATCTGGCACCAAGATTATAAACATCAGTATGTTTATTATAAACATCAGTATGTTTATTAAGTTTCTTATTTATTTTGTTCATTTTTTTGTGATTTTTTAAAAATTAAATCGATCACATTAATTTTCAGTTAAAACACAAAATAATAACCTTCGCTTCTGATATGTATTTACAATGGACACAACCTATCCAAACATATAGGTCATGTTGAATTGTCTGGAAACAGTTAACATTTGAATAATGGGACTGATATTATGTGTTTTTGACCTTTATAAAAATGGTAGAATCACACCTGTTGCTTTGTGATTCATCACAAATGCTAATGGGCTGAACTCAGTAAGAATTTTATTCTATTTTTAGGATCTCATGCTGCTTTCTTTAATTATTAGGAAATCTATTAGAAAAGTTAGGAAAAAAATTAATGATTTTCATAGGATGCAGTAAAATCTGAATGGCTCAAAGAGTGTAGTGATACCTTACAAAAACATGCTGGCATAAACTTCCAATTCTGATTCTCTTGTGCCCAAGCACTGTCCAGGCAATGGCAGAATTTTGAGTTGAGTAATGGTTTGAATAACGTTTCATGGGGAATTGCTTTATCTTGAGATTTGATCTTGTATTTCAAGTCTGTATCATGCAAAAGCTAGCTACAGGTGAACTGTTACCTTCTTACAGTGAATTTACTTTTGTGGGTATTTTGCAATAGTGGAAAAAATATATAGATTCATATATTCAGATTGGATTGTGTACATAAATATCTGTTGGGTCTTTAAATTTGTGTTTTGTTGCAGCTGGCAAAATTCATAAAAATTAGTGTTATTGCTTTTTTACAGCCCAGCTAGGATTATTTCATGGCTCATACTGACATGTGCTATAATCATCAGCATTTAAACTTAGGAAGACTGTTTATTGTAGAATCAACAAAATTTCACATTTCAGTATTAGCTAAGAACTCTTGCACTAGAAGATTTGTTACAAGTGTTGTGTATATGTAATTTAATTACATTTGAGTTTTAAATTCTTTATTTTATTTTTAGTTTTATTATGTTATTGTAATAACTTTATTCACTGCATTTGACTTTTTTCAGAAAATTCAGTCTTCTTTTTTGACCTGATAAAGTCTGATGCTACGTTATAATTTTAGCTGACTTAACATGACCTTGGTTCAGAAATTCGTAAACATAGAGTGAAAATCATTGGTCTTAATCATGGTCACTCTTAGCTTGTGTCAGCTCAGTTGTAAACAGCCTTTTTTTAAAAAAAAATTCATTTCTAGTGTTGGAATCATTGATTCTTGGCTAATGCTATACTAGCCTATTTGATAATTTATAAGTGATCATGTGATGCTTCATGTGGGTCTGAAATTGCACTCTTAGTTGGGTTTAATACTCATTCTCAGTGTTTTCAGTCATTCATGTTTCTTACCTTTTGGAGCTTAAATTATCTTATATTGTAACCAGTTGAGTTGAGATTGTTATTTTAAAAAATTTATTTTTCCTGGAAATATAAGTGCTCATCATTAAATTCTTGGACAAAGACATTTATTGGAAATTATTCAGAATTTTAAAGCCAGAATGATATTCTTGATTCATAAAATTCAACGAGGAACTGCTGACACACTAGTACAATACTGCATTCATCTGACATCATCGTCTTTCATATTGGAATGTCATCGTGATTCAAACCTTGATTCAATTAGAACTGTTTTGTGATAGGACTTATATTTTTAAATTCTAGGATTAATTTTGGGATTATATTCACAAATTTTAAGTCCTTTTTTTATATTTTACTTTGTTTTCTAGCAAAAAAAATTAATTTGTTGAATTTTACAAAGCTTTTACTTTTGAACAAGCCTAAACACACAAGACATTTCCTGAGGGAGGTGGGATTGGAAGATGAGGATAGTGGTTGAATAAATAATTTTATCTTCATTAGTATATAAGTTGTCTTAATTGCCAGAGCTTCTGAATCTCAAGATTTTCATGTTCAAGGAAAACATATTCATAATTTGTTGATATTGTTGATATTTTGTTCTTTTTATGCTTTTCTCTCTTATCCACTGAATGTATATTTACTTTTGACAAACTCAGAACTCTTAATTTATCACTTAACACTCTTACACATGCACCACTCCCTCGATAACTCATGCCCTGATAACTCGTGAACCCACTTAAAATGCAAGTCAGGCATAATCCCATATTTTATCAATTAAAAATTTTGTGTTCTAGTTCTGTCTTCAAGTTCTGTTTAAGTGTAATCATCTTAAATACAATGTGTCCTCTTGTAATTAAACCTAAATAGTGTAAATCTATCGTAACAGCCATGTCTTTGAGCATTTCACTGAAAATCTATTTAGGTGTTGACCGTGTTTTGATAACTGACTTGCAGAAGTATTTGTTGCACAGAATTAAAAGCTGGCTTCCTTTGTATTATCAAGTTAATTATGTCTTGAATCAAAAAATGGAGGCAAAAAAAAAAGAAAAGTTAAAAGACACAAAAATCCTACAAACTTAAAACTTAACTGCCGTGGTCATATGTCAGGTGAACTCATTTCATTTGATTAATTGAATGCTGTTATAAATATTCTTGAGTATATAATATTAATTACCTTAAATTAACCAATTCACTGGTAAATGTGATCAAAGATAGCACAGCAACCAAGTGAAAAGAATATTATACTTCGTAAAATTAAAAACTTGGTTCCACTGATACGGACCATTATGGGCAAGCAAGCTTCAGAGAATTCTTGAGATATCCTCAAGAATTATAGTTTCATTCTTCCTTCCAATGAAATCACGATATCAATACTGCACTAATTAAACAGCACAAAAATTTAGATTCGACGTGGACAATTTTCTTTTTTCACAAAAATATTGTTTGCTTATTATTAAAAGGAATGTTGTTTGGTGGTGTATGAACAGTCTCTTTTCACTCCCAATTTAGCAGGATACAATGCCATACCACTCCAGGGACCAGACTCGTCAAAAAAAACAAAAACCAGTGACATAATACATATGTTTTCGTGTAAACATAATGGTTGTTGAAACCAGTTGGAATGATCTTTCACATGTTGGACATTTTGAAAATAAATGTTATTTAAACAGAATAACGAATACCTTCATTAGAGAAAGTGCATTACTAAAAGTTAATATCAATATGAATGTAAAATGAGGAATCAGTCATTAAACAGCAAAGTTCACATGCACACATTGCTGTTTTCTCGATGTTCAAGCAATTTTATTTTCAAATATTTTAGGTTCCTGGATAATTTGTACCCTCGCTTATAGCGTGGTCTATATTTGTAGACCTCAAAGAAGTGGTGTATGTAGCAAAAATTTTTGGCCATATTGGCTAAGTTAGCACAGCATCCATTCATTTAAACGTGATAAGGTGATTTCAGCTCCAAACAAAGTTAATTTATGTGCAAGTAATCCAACCAAACTTCTTGCTGAATAGATGTGACCCAACAAAAAAGTAGTTATATGAAGATCTAGTTTCTTGCTCTTTTAACCATTGTTTTGATATTTCTATAGGTAAATTAATGTTTTCTAATTAATTTTCTAATTAATAATTAATTTATTTCAAATTTCAGGCACTTTTAAGGGTTTTCAAGCACTTTTCTAATAATTTTTGGAGCCAGCATCAAATTCAAACACTTGCATAGATTATTTGAACACTTTTCTTCATATGGGGTGATGGGTGTTGCATGATCTTTCTTCATTATTATATTTAAGACAGTCTTGTTAAAGCACTCCATTTCTGCTGGTGCAAACTAAATACAATATGACCAAATGGATTGCGTTTAAATTTAATATATGGATTTATCAATAAAAAAATCGGGGTACAAATCTTTGTGCAGTAGTTTACAGGAATCTGTTAAAATGTTATAACCTGTTTCAACTTTATTTTGAGCACAACTCGGTTCACCTGAAATTTTGTGTAGTGAAACATGGATATAATTTGTTCATTATGGCAGCTATCATACAGGTTGAAATGATAAATGATACCCTGTATCAGAACATGGAGCTCAGGCAGATTTCACTACGTAAGAATGTACAGATGTCTGGGTATTAAGCAGTAACAATCATGATCTTAATGCTATAGCTGTTATAAAATATCTGCCATATTATATTCAGTGCCATTACATGAAGATTTTCAATTGCACAGCCTATGGTTATGTAAAGAACATATTGTAGTAGTACATATAACATTTTAAGTATATTTGATGATTGAAGCAACTTAATTGTAAGCGAATGTTTGATAATAGAATGAGACATGTACATTTTAAATCCACATTTAATCAATAAAGAGTGAAGTCTCCAATGAATTATTTATAAATTGTTCCTTACCTGCAATCTCCAAAAGCTAACTAGTGGTTGTCATCTGGCTGAGAATTATTTAATCCCTTCATAAGTTAAGAATTTCAAATCAAATGCATAGTTTTGTAATTTGGAAAAATTTTGTAAACAGCCAGTAGAATTCAAGCAGTTTTAAAAAATGGAACTGCTGGAGTTTGATGTGAACTTATGCATGTTAGAATAAATTATAGTGGATAAAAGACACCAATTGCTAGAATATCAACAATGAAAATAAGAGGACAAAAACCAGTGTCACAATTTTTCCATTGATAAAAATATTGCTCTGATGGAGTAAATATTTTTAAAAATTCTTATTTTTGCCAAACATTCCACAGTATTTCAGTCTGAATGCAAGTGTCTTTAACTTATAAATTTGTTTCGTTCATATGATGGTATTCAGCATGTCATAAATGTCACCACCATTTAAAAAGAATATGTAATGTAGAAATTATTATTATTATTATTATTGAAATTCAAAATATGATTAAATTTCTTCTTTTTAAAAATATTATAAAGTTATTGGCCTTTAATTAAAAATATTTGTGTCATTTCATTTTTTTATTATTGATTTATAAAAAAACAAAATGATTATTGTTTGCTGAAAGATTCCAGGTGCATTGTTTTTTTATTTATAAAGAAAAAACAATGATTATTATTTGCTTGAAGATTCTGCATGCATTGTTTTTGATTTAAAAAAACAAAACTGATTATTATTTGCTGGAAGATTCCGCATGCATAAGGTAATAATTTTTTTCTTTCCTTTATAATACTAGTATCAAAATTTGACCGCTTTGTTGGTGTAAGTGGTTAGAGCATCCACCTCAGATGTGGGAAGTCATGGCTTAGAACCACGGCAGAGTCATATCAAAGACATAAAATTGGTATTAGGTATTGCTTCACTTGGTACTCGGCATAAAGAAGTTAGTGTTAGGACTGGTTGACCTTGTGTCAGGATAATTTGACTGGGTGGGACATGATGTTGCATGTCTGTGGCATGATACCCTAGTGCTAGACATTAATATAAACTGCCACACTGCAGACATGATATGACTTTTAATATGTAAATCAAGCTCCCATACTTTAAATACTACTTGAATATGAATTAACAAAATTATTAAGACACTTTTTATTCAGATTGCAGTTGTGTGGTACCTACCACAAGACATGCCATGATAGCCAACCTAGGCTGAGTCAATTGTACAAAGGCAGAAAATATAGTGCCTGGAAGCTCACAAATACCAGATCTTATATACAGGCAAACAGTTTTGCCAAGCTTGTTCAACACCAGATGCCATATTCTAGCTGCCATTAGTTTATGAGCAGTACATTTACTTTGATATAGGATCTAATAGTGTACTCTGAATTGTTTTGTAAACTAATGCTTAGAAATGTTGTATGATAATTACACATCAAAATTATGATTGTCATTATGTGATTAAACAAATATGCCATTACATGTTATGCATACAAACCTGTTCACCTGAAGCCCAAGCAACACATTGTCATGAGTCAAAGTTTCCAACTACAACAAATAAAATGTACTCTTATATTTCCATTCAGGTGAACAATGCATAATGTTTTACAACACAAAAAGGCACTATATACCAATAACTATACCAAAAACAAGCACAATAAATAGCGAGGAACCCATAGCTCTAATCAGCTGAGCTGGACACTGTATTTAAATGTGCAATTCACATTGGAACTTATCTTTATCAGATATGTAGAATGGAAAACTTCATAATACACATTGCCTTTCTCTTTTGGTTGAAGGTGAATGGATATTATGAGTATGCTTCCTTTTTAAATGACAAATGAGAGTGTAATAAAAAAAAGAGATGACTTAATTGTGATATATTATTCCCAATGTTTAATAATTACTATATGTAATTTACAATGTACCAGGTATGTTATGGAATGAAATGAGATTAAGCAAATAAGACCTGTTTGACTATACTTATATTGATAGTAATTTTCTAGTTTCAAGTAGTATGGGATTATGTGACTTGGACAAATATTACATTACAGTGTGTTTCATAATGTATATTATAGGATTAAATGATCATGGTTGGGTATTTATCGATGTGTAAATTTTACCTAATCATTCACAAAGTAAAGTCCTTCAGACTTTATGTTAACTCTGTGAGTGATTAGGTAAAATTTACACATGGATAAATATCCAACCATGATCATTTAATCCTTATAATTCCAATTTCGTCATTTTTATCATCAAATTAACATATTCAAGCAACAATGCATTCAAAATGAACTAGTGTGTAGTTTCTTTTCATTCACCACTTCACATCGCTTAATAATACATAACTTGTACAAAATCACAAGAACAAATTGACTACTGTCACCGTTAGGTTTATTCAGAAAATTCATACTTTGCATTTTAGGCAATGGCTATCCGTGGTTTCAACACATTTAGTTTTTAATAAACATTCTTGTTCAATTTTAGTCTTTCCCATATTCTACGTCAGATGACCATGACCTTACATAATAACAAGTGATAACAGATTGAACAAGTGGGCTAAATTAATTTTTCAATCAAACCTGAAATCATTTTGGATTTTATCAGTGAACAATATGGAAATATGAACAAGGTGATGCTATACTTCACTAAAAAAAAGGTAACAATGAAATAAATTGTATACAGGAATATCATTTTATGTCATTCTCAACAGCATTAATACTTAACAAGGCCAGTTCAGTGATCTAATTAGTCATGCAACCTAAGCCACATCACCCATTCTGGACGGGTGAACAAAAACAACACATGCTACCTCTTACATGTAGGACTATGATCTATTGTGAAATGAAATGCTACTACTGTCACATTTACATTTATTCATAAACTTCATAATTTACATCTTAGGATGTGGCTACCCTTAGTGTCGGCACATTTCTTTTTATATAAGTAAATAACATTCTTGTTTAGTTTTAGTCAATCCTACCTGCTATGTTAGATGACAGTGAGCTTACATAATTATAAACTGATAGGGTTAGATCAAGTCTGTTAAATGAAATTTCCAAGAAAACCTTAAATCATTGTTGATTTTATCAATGAACAACATGGAAATATAAACAAGATGATGTTATCCCTTACCAAAATAAAGGTAATAATTAAATATATTTTATACAGGAGTAACATTTTATATCATTTTCAATAGCACTAGTACTTAACAAGATCATTTTAGTTATCAAAGTTGAAATTAAATTTGCAGTTCTCAAATGTAATGTTGCTCGCAAAACCAGCCATATGTTTTGTTTGGTCGCATAGTTGAGTATTAGAGTTTGGATGGACTGTTCAAACTTTGGATTGGAGAGTTTGTCAATGATTGCTGACTGATCTGAAGTGAAAGGGGGTTGGTGTTAGGGTCTGATACAGACAGAACTTGACCATCATTAGCAATATTTTCCAAAACTGAACTAATTGTTTTTGTTCAGTGCTAGGTCTTCAACTGTGAGTTTTTAGAGACTCCTCACATTTGTGGTCTGTCATAAACAAAATATTTCTGGTTTCAAACCCAGCATCATTCATAGCTTGAATTGCAGTTGCATGGAATGAGTCACCAGTAAAGCATTGCACTCCTACATTCTTGCATATGTCTGGTATGAATGAGGAGAATTGCTTTGATTTGACCAATTCACAAGTTTCCCATTTGACAGCCAATTCAGATCTTAGTGCTTCTTTACTGCATTGCATAAATAAGGCCTTTGCTGCTTTGTCACATTTCTGAAGGAAACATTTTACATATTTCACTGGGCAAGTGTTTATGCCAGTTGCATACATTCTTTTGTCTGATGTTTCTTTAAGGTTCTCATCAACACCACCATGGTGGGTTGTTTTTGAAAAGTTTCATGATTTAGAGTAATGTACTCCATGCCATATTCATCTTTTTCAAATTTTAAAGATTTTTGGGTCGGCTGATAGTGAAATTCTATACCTTTGGTCACAAAATGAATACCCAGCAGATACCATATTTTGAATTGAATGGCGACAGGGTCAAATTTTTGAAGATAGGGATTGATTTTTTCTCATTCATCCATGAAAATTACTTGGTAGTGCTGGGTTAGCTTTGAAAGACCTGATTTTAAATTCAATTCCAGTTTTGCATTTAAGACTGAATTAGCATTTTTAAATTCATTGTCTTTGACAGTGTCAGTATCTTTTCCATTGTCCATCAAGTATCTGTTTATGGCTGCATGAACATTTTTCAAGGAATTCTTGTGATATTCTTGTGCCTGTTCAGCTGGCATTTTTGTGATCCTTGTCAATAACAATTTCGGTTGGGTCTCAGCATAGAACCTTCTTAAGTGGCCATTTAGCTCGTCTGGTCTGACTGTGTTTAAGTCGTGTTAGTATCCAATAATTTCAATACACCAAGCTGTAAGTAAACAGAAAAATATTCATAGCAATACAGTTCTTACACTTGGCAAGATAATTTTGAAATACACCTAAAGACAACATGTCCTGTAATTTGTACATATATTATACACTTATGGTTGGGATTTATATATGGTAATATGGTGACATTGTTAATTATATCCTTCAGTATTTAAAGTCTTACCAATTTATACAGAATATTTATTTCTTGAGAAGAATAATTGCAATGCAGAAAGTTATGTAATTTCTTTTTAATTGAAATTAATGATTATACATCCAAACTAATTTAACGTAGCAAAACAATCACTTTATGGATTATTATATACATTTTGCAATGGGGTTAAGTCACATTTTCAAGATATTATGATAACATTGTCAACAAACTATGTACTATGTTAATATATATGTTCAGGATCTATCCAATGAAGATATTTCATGTGAATAACCTGATTATCATTTTCTTGTATTTTTTCCATTTAAAAATTTTTAATAATGGTTTCATAAATATTTTTTTAAAAATTTTTTGTAATTGCTTATATTCACACTATGCCATCAAGACCCACACACATTTAAAAATAGCAAACAAAATTTAAAACAATTAAAAAATTTACCACTGAAAATGTCAATACCCCATTTTGTGTTTAGTTTAGTAGCCTCAGGGTCTTGATTTATATCAGTAGATTTTAAGTCCTCCACAGATAATTTCTTAAACATTAGATTGTATCCCTCCTGGGCCTCAAAATTGACTGTCCCAGTTCCCACACTATTTTTGTTGTTGTGTATGGCTAGGGTGACGAAGGTCATGGGGTGTGCAGTGAGGGAATTTATCTATCTGTTGTTTTGTCTCATTTTTAGTGCTTGTAAAATCCTTCGCAGTATCATAAAATCAATCTTTATCTGCTTCAATCGCTGCTATTATTTCTTTTTAACTCCATTTGATCTAATTGTTCAAAAAAATCCGCAGAAAATTGTGAGAAAAAAAATCCCCGTAATCGGTCATTTTGCTCAAATATGTAGAAGACTAATGATGAATTGTATAATAAACTATGTATTTCAATCAAAGAATATTGGAAAAAGTATAAAAAGGGTATTATTTATATTTATTTGCTGAATTAAAAATTTAAAAGATGAAACAATCATTTCACAATGTGTCTGCAATGTTTATTTATATTGTAAACCTAAAGTAGTCCCAGAATTTATTGATGTGTAAAAAATTCCAGATGAGTAACACGTGACCGTTTACATCCAATCATATTTCATTCATAAAAATTGGAATTATTTACTGATATTATAGCTCAGATTTTCATGAAGAATTAACATTTTGTAAATAATATGTCTCAAATGAAGTTCAATGATGTGAGCACTGTTTTATTTATTCTACAGGTGATATAACTGCTTGAAGAATTGACACTGCATGATAATTGACATATGATTTGATCAGAACTTGGTCATACAAAACAAAATACAAAAAAGTGTAAAGATGATGAAATGTGATTATGATTTTTAACATGGCTTTAAAAAAAAATTCAGTCATATCGATATTTAGTCTGCAGTGTGGCAGTTTATAGAGATGTCTAGCACTGGAGCATCATGCCACAGACATGTAGCATGATGTCCCACCCAGTCACATTAACTAGACACCAGGCCGGCCAGTCCTAAGACTAACCTCTTAATGCTGAGCACCAAGTGAAGAAAGCTGTTAGTACCATTTTTGTAAGTCTTTGGTATGACTCGACCGGGGATCGATTCCACGACCTCCTGCATCCAAGGTGGATGCTCTAACCACCGGAGCGGTTCAAGTATAAATGTATTTTTTTTATTTCATATTGGAAGAATTTTTAAGCTATTTATTGCAGTATCAATATAGTCGCTCATTTTTGAATGTTTCAAATCTTTGTGTAATGTATGTGATGTGAAAAATTGAACTTTGCTTTAACTGGAACCATGAAAATTTGGAACAGCCAGTATATTTGTTCAGAAACCAGACTTTCAAATCTGGATGCCTAGTAGGCAACTTATCGTCCAAGTCTCATTGCTAAATTGGTATCTAAGCTTTCTGAAAAGGTTCCCAATCATGTAGGATTCAAACCCACATCTTTTTAATTCATCATTTGTGCAATAATAAAAGTCCTTATTGCCAAGATACTTTGTGTTTTGTTTTTTTCTTCCAGTAACGGCTGCAATATTTGATTGCAGACTGTTTAGCAGTATCCTGAGATAAAGTTGTTTAAATGTTTTTTTCTTCCAGTAACATCAGTACTATATGATTGTAAATTGTCATAATGTTTACAGATCTGATGGGGCTTTAAGCTAGGACACTTTCCATAAAATTTGGTCAAATTCTGAAGAACAGTTTTTCAGCTTGTAGTTTGTTTGTTCATGGGTTTAATGTCATTTTCCAGCACACGATAGGCTATAAATGGTGGCCAGTATCAATGGTTGAGAAGAAACAAGGAAATCACCAGAATGAACCACTGACCCACAAGAAGCTACTGGCAAGCTTTCTAACATATCCACATTCGCTGAATCCTAGATTCGAACCCATGCAGACAGAGGTGAGATGGCAGTATCTGTTACAGACAGCACTTTAGGCCACTCAGGGCTCCTCAGCTTATACTAACTGCAGCTATACTGGATGGCATATCAACATCATTTGTACAATAAACCCTTCATGCTCAGTTACTTTACAAATTTTCCATTATTATCATTTTGATTGTATTAGATGACAAATTTGGAAGCCTTTCAAGTCGGGATCCATTTTGTAAAAGATGGTCAAGTTCTATTGAGTGTTTTTGAGAAGAACGTGGTTTTTTTTATATTTCTATTAATGGTAGCCATATATGGTGAATCAGCATCATTGGTACAAAATTTAAAACCCTCCTTTTCTGGATGATTTCTATTTGGTTAATGTTTCTAATGTGTATTTGAAGAAAAAAAATTTAAATTTTAATTAAATATTTTTGTTTTGAGTAAGATCAGCCATATTTGATAGTGGAACAGGATTATTTGTACAAATTTCAAAGCCCTTCATGCCAGGATGCTTTCTGTGGAGTTAGGTTAAATGATCAAAAGAAGATGGCATCCATATTTGAAAGCAAATCAGCATCGGAAAAAAAATTGAAGTTCTTAATTCCATTATGTGAAATTACATATAAGCCAAATTCTTTCAAGCACTTTTTGAGAAGTTCTCTGAAGGAGTTTTTTTTTAAAGTAATGATGACCATTTATGGCAGCATACTGGCAAAATGTGTCCACTTAACACCCTTAAGTCCATGATACTTTCAGTCCAATTTTTGGTTAAATTCTGTTGAGTATTTTTAGTTCTTTTAAAGCATTTTTTTTTTATTTTGTGTATTGATGGCCATATTTTCTAACATGTACACAAGTGTGAAAGACCGCTAAGTGAGGATACTTTTTGTACAACTTGGTTATATTCTGTTGAGCTTGGTTTTTTTTAGAAGGTTTGTCTGTTATGGTGTCATATCTGTTGGTGGGTCAGCATCATTTATACAAACTTGTACATGTCAGGATGATTTCTGCCAAGTCTGGTTGACTGGCTTTTTCATAAGTTGTTGAAAACAGTAACAGTATGGATGGATACACAATACTCGTAGGACCATAATATGATCTCACTAGGCTTTTGGCCAGGTGAGCTAATATTGGAGTGCGCTTAACATAAAGGGAGCTAATTCTTCTATGTAAATATATTTCATTATAACACTTTATGGCATTGTTGTGTGTTTATTATAATGAGTTTTAAATCTCATGAAATTATATCATGGCATCTTCACTGTATTTACTCTAATGAAAACTATTGACTATTTTAAAGTTTTGTAAGAACTGGTCAACTGCATTGTTCTTAACATTGTTTTATTAATGCTTTTTTGACAGCTTCAGTTATTCGCAACCTCTCTTTAGTTAAAAAGAACATTAAAGTAGAATGCTGAATATCCATAATGTAAAATCTCATTTTGTCCCCATACAAATTACCTTAACCCTACCCCCACTGATCAGAACTGATATCCAGATAACTGACTCTCTACATGAAATCATTGTCTCCCAATTGGTCCAGGTAATAGAATTTTAGTGTACTAAGTAAAAACAAAAAACAAAAAACAAAAACAAAACTTTTTGATACTCTGTTGGATTAGGGTAATGATGCAAATAATTTCTTTTCTGAACTTACATTTTATAACAATCTAAGGAGATCTAGTGTCTCATTTGCCAGTAAAGTGGCAGTGTAATTGCCAGTAACTAAGCTTTGCTAGTAAAAAAAAAAGAGACAAAATTTACTTCAGTGTGCATAAGTACCTAATTATCTTATAAGTACATCAGCTTACTTTGCAAGAAATATTGTGATTATGAATTTACAGATAACTAAAGAATGTTAAATCCATTAAATTTCTTGTCTGAAAGATATGCCACATTGTCGTTTTGTTGGCCACCATTTTATGCAGGCCATCATATGTCCCTGAGAGAGGTCCAGAAGTGGATACATATCTGCATGATGAATACACAACAAACTGAGACAAAAATTTCAGTTGATGTGTTATCATATTTAATTTTTTAAACATGTATTGGATGATTATTTATTTGTTTCTTTTCTTAATTGCTTTTCTTAATAGCTTGATTAAAATAAAAATGTTTGGTTGTCATTACTCAAGAAGCCACACAATAAACTGTTTGCTCTTTACTGCGCATCAGCCTGGAAGTTGAACTACCTGATTTCCATATGATTTTCTATTAATTCAATAATTTGTCATCCCTTTCAAATTACCTTTTGAGCATTTTCTTTACAGTGGAAAATTTGGTTGTGGACACTGGATAGGCACTGGGTATATTTTATATCAGCATGCTTTGTAATAAATGTTCAATGGCTATGGCAACTAAATCCAGCCTAAACTGTGTAAAAATCATTTTTAAAAAATTATACAGTAGTCCCCCTCTTGAACGGCCTCTCTCACCAGCGGCCACCCACTCCTTACGGCCAGAATCTGAAGGCACCAACGAATTTGTGTTCAAAATTACCCCTCACGAAAGGCCACCTGGCTAACGCGGCCAGCATATTTTTGCAAAAACATAAAATTTACCCCTCACAAGCAGCCGCATTTTATTTTGTAATATGTATCTAGAACAATTTTTTTCTAATTGTGTTAAGTAATCCGATTTCTGTTTCCCGATGTCAGGTTTTCTTTCTTCGGAAAAGTGTTCTACATGTACCACTAAGGTTAATATTATATCCTTTACACCTCACGAGAAGCCACATTTATTCCCTAAAGCCGAGAAAGACTCAAATTTTAATCCCTACATAAAGGTAATCCGTAGATCTTTACTGTGTGTTATCATAAGACGTCCGGTTAATCCAATGATAATTATTAAGATTACACTTATTAATAGTAGTAAGGAGCAATATTGACGTACCCTACAAAAGTCTGCTCAGAAAATGGTTTGATAGTCTTGACGGCTTCCCTTTACAAGATGTTGAGCTTATTAACTTACATAATTAATGGCTATTACGCAACAATTGCAACGTTTATAAATCCTAACGGCCGCGATGTGCTATTGTTCAGATCAAATCTGCGTACGTATCCAAGCCGTTTTTCGCACTTAGAGTAAAAAAAAAATACAAAAACAATAGGGTATAAGACTACGACTAATGAATCACGTGACAATTGCTGCCTTTAAAAATATACGGCATCTTGTTTAAGTGCAGAAAAAAAATGTTTTATCAGTCTTGTAGTTGCAACATTGATGATTATAACTGGACGTAAGATCAACATCACATGGTCAGCATTGGCTAAAAATAGAAACAGGGTACTAGACAAAGACCGAAAAATCATGTGACAACACAATTTTGTTGCTTCTTTACGAAGAAAGCATTTCGTCCGCTCAACAAATGTGTCGTCTGCATAATTAAATCGCATACAGTTAGCAACATCGAATAACTCATTACCAAACATTAACATGTCATCATGTTAACAAAGATGATTATTTCAGAAAACGTGGGTTATTATAGTCTACGATATCGGGGGAGGGGGACTGGACAAACAAATTTAGGTAGAGAAGACTCGAATAAAATAATTTTATGTTGAAAAGACTCGAATAAATAACATCGTAACCGATAAGTTATTTAGCAGCAGTGGTAAAATGGAGCAAATGGAAAGAGAATTGCGTATGTACCAAGATTCAAATGACGTTTTTGAATGGTTCTGCAATGTGCATGACAACATCCGCTCGCATATTACGCTTACGCCAAGAATAAGAACTATTAATGCATATTCATTTGAAATAAGTCAACTATTATAGCATGTTTACTATGCTAACTATTAAAAAATCCAGAGATAATATTAAAATACTAAAGCTGATTTTACATCATATCTTGAAAATATGAATGTCTATGATCCAGTGCAAATGGAGTATCAGGTGTGAAGAATATCTCACAAAATCTGTTTCTGTAGTTTGTCTGAAAACAGTTTTAATGTGTCAGAAAACATAATCAGAAAATAATTATTAATTTTGCACTCTTGAACAAACAAAAAACAACTATCAAAAGAAAGAACTTTACTTGCTTCAGTTGCTGAAATAAATAGTGGCATTCAAGTTCAGATAGCAGCTTCACTATATCATATGTGTGTGATTTGGACAAAGGAAAGAATCACAAAGCTGGCTTATTTAAATCTAAACACTCAAAACTCAATTTCAAAGGGGCATTACTATTCAAGTATAGGCTACCCAGAAATACTCCCCACATGTGATCAATGTCTACCAAACATTACAAAATTCCCAAACCAAATAAGGAATGATTTTTAAAAAAAGTTTCCAATACTCTGGAACTTTGCTCTGGAATAGTATTCCAGTTGAGATTAGAAATGCCAACTCTATTTCCTTTTTCCAAAACCAGTATATCAAGTGGCTTCAGAGATGCAGCTAAAATAAATAAAATCCTTTAAATGAGGGCTTCAAGGTAGATTAGTTCTTAGCTAATTGTGTTATCCTCTTTAAATAAAGTCAATAATAATAATGATAATAATAATAATAAAAGAGGGGTACCTACAGCAAAAGTGTTACATTTTTGGGCAAATTGTTAATTTGTGAAACGTAAGGAGGATATACTAGCTCAAACATTTTTCAACCAAGAACATGCCTTCAGTCACAATAATTAGGATGATTTTTTTTAAAATAAACAACAAAGAATCTTTCAACTCAGAAGAATTCTATATTAAATAATGCAATAATATATGTATTATTAGAACAGAACAGTTTAAATAGGATTTTTGGAGAAATGGGCAATGGAAGAAATGGCAGAGGAAAGGTCATTACAGGCAATTAAGATAGGGCATCTTTTTACTTGTATCTTGTTTGCATAATGAATGCCAAAGATGTCAGATCTTAAATGATTATTAAAAAATATGAACTGCTGTATACAAAATCTAATTTTAGAAAATGCCTTCATAAGCCATGAAGTAATGAAGGTGCAAAGAAAACACATTCATCTTTCATTACATGGTCATTTTGTGGATTCTGAAGAACTTTAGGACAGGTGGATTTATTGTATGATTAATCTGGCATAGCAGATGTTTTTGGTCTTTTGGGAATCAATAAACATGTTCTTGTGAGTAAATAATAAACTGATTGAATATTGTCATTAATGACAAATGGAATATACATTAAATAATTTTCATTTAATTTATAATTAGTAATTAAGCTTTATTAATTTTCAATCTAGAGGAAGAATATCTTAACTGTAGAGAGTCATTGGTAGTGGAAATAGATGTCTCTAAAATCATGGCAGCGAAAATAATATTTGGAACATAATTGTCTATTACCCATATGAGATCCTTTCTGTTTGTAACTGCATCACTATTTTTCAAACTTTACAAAAAAATGACAAAAGAAGCACATACCTGGAAGTCTTAAACAAGTACATAATTGAATCTAAATTATTGTACTATAAATTATATTTCACAACTGACAGGCTTGCATAGGTAAAACATTGGAAATCATGTGAAGTAAAGCTTGAATAAATAGAATATCATAGTGATAATGTCTCTTAGAACATGATGCCAAATAATGAATGAACAAATGATTTTATTTAACTCAAACCATTTAAATGGTTACCTTGGTAATATGTACCTTTTAGCATGTGTGACAAATAGAAAATAACTACTTTAATTTTTCAAATTTCCAAATTATGTAATGCCTGCTGCCAAAATCCAATATATACTACATTTTATACAACAAAAAATGAATTTACATATTAATGATATATAATATGACCTATGTCATTAAATGCAGATCCAAATTTTAAGGGTTTTTAAAAAATTATTTACTAAAAAATAGTTTTTAAATATTTGACACAAAGTTTTTTTAAAAAATATTTGGAACATATAAATTGTAATACTTTCTGTGGCAGAATGCCAACATACAACTGTTTTATTTCAATTGTCAATATTATGTAAACTTGTATTCTAAATTTACACTCAAAGCACATTACAAGTTTTGTTCTTTTTGTACAGTTATGAACAAAACTGATATTAACTAAAAACAATTGAAACTTTTATCATTAGCAAAATAGTACTGAATAAATAAAATCCAAGGTGAAAATAAAATTCAATCTGGCAAACCCCATCATATAGATTTAATTTCTGCGATGGCTGTGGATGACTTAAGCTGAGGGATGGGTTGATCAACTGGTGAAAATGAAATCATTTGATCATAGCTAGCACACAGTCCCGACAAATGCTGAAAGTAGGCTTCTTTCTCCACCTGAACTGTAAGGTGTGAAACACCAATCTCCTTGAATACTGATGTCACCTGGAAGAAGAAAAAAAAGGTACAAGTTTGGAGTTAAGAAATGAATTCAATGATAAAGGCAAATGTCAATATTTTACCTATGCTAGTTTTAGACAGCGAGATTAAGATATTACGAAATATTCTGTGATGTCTGAGTAAATTCTTTGGATTGTTTTTTTTTGGGATGTATTTTCATGATGTGGAATGTAAACAAACTGCTTATTAGATTTAATTTTTGCCAAGATGTTAATGAGTAACAAACTGTCCAGATCAGATCAGATACAGCAGATGTGGTGCAACTCTGGGTAAGGCACATTACTTTTATAGCCTCATCACTTGTAAAGCTTATATAGCCTGTCAAGTCTTGTACCCTAAAGCAGAACAAAAGCAACCAATCAAATAAATTGTGTTGGTGCTAATGGCACTAAATAACCTATTTTTGTTGCTATGCAGCACCTCAAAACATGACATCTGGCATCATCAGTCTGTAGAATGCCTGTGCCATTGTATATGATACAGAATTTAAGACTTAATATTCATTACCGTAATGAATGTTAGACTTAGACACTAGTAACATTGTGATATGTTGATTACATTTAAAAACAATTTTCATTTTCTATAGAAGATGGGAAATGAAACTAGAATACATTCTTTCAGTTATTGTAAATTTTTAGTTGCCTTAGACATTTTTCTTCTACTTGCTGGTAGGCATATTTGCAAAATAAGAAGAAAAAAATTACTTTGTGATTGGAACAGAATTTTACCATCATGATTTAACAGATGGGACTATATTAGGTAAATTAAAAACTGTTTGAAAAATAAATACATTTAATTATAATTTGATTTTTTTCTGTTTCTTTTTTAAAATAGGTATAATTTTCATGGACAACGATGATCATGTGGCATGACCATGATGTTGTATCCATGTTAACAACAACTTCTTATTTTCTGGCTAGAGTTTATTATCTGTTTGCAGTTCAAACATCATCACAATAAACTTTTTGAAAGTCACCAGTAATTAAAAACAAACTGTCCAGATCAGATCAGATTCAGCTGTAGTGGTGCAACTCTGGGTAAGGCACATTACTCAAAATTCCTGACTTATCAAAATACAGTATCAGTCAAACTTGTGACTGGATATGTTTATATCCTAGCATCACTGGTTGTAATCCAATGACTTGCACTTACTGAAGTAAATCAATTGGCTTCAAATCATTGACAACATTGCACAAAACTTAATTTCTCAAAAAAACAAATAAGAAGTCCCAGAAATAATGCTTTGAAAATACTTGCAACAATAACACATTTTTTTGCCTACAGTAATCATGCTAATTATCTTATAAAGAGTAAGTACACAATGAAGTACTACACCAGTGATTGTTATAAATCCACTATAGAACTGGTGGGAATTAATTTTGTAGAACTGGATGCCAACATTTCCTCCACACGAAATTCCCTCTTCACTTAAGCCAATTCAGGATTTAAACAGTTAATTGGGCTTGGCTTCTGTCATAAAACAAATGTTATCACTGTTTGATAAACCACTAATTATAATAAAAGGGAGCTGTCAAAAGAACCAGCTTGCCAAAATTAAGTGTTGAAATTAAGAACTGTATTAACCGAGATGAAAAAAAAAATGGATGAATCAAAATCTAGTTGACTCTTTAACATTTTAACCTATATTAATGATAATTGTTTAATGAATATATAACTATTATTATAATCATATGAGGCCATGTACTTTAATCTATTTATAAATATTGTTCAAATATTTGTCTTTTGATATGGATTATATCACTCTGAAGGATCACAAGTGTGACTGAAAAAAAGAGAATACCTCATGAGCATGTGAAACAAAGTAAATAAAGCAGCAATGGACATGTAACTAAAATGTGATCTGGAAGAAGGAGTTATGGCAAATGGGAAGATTAAAGTAAAATCTACTCATGATATTTTTAGGAATAAGCAAGGATGTAAGTGGCACTAAGCTTGATATATTTTTCATCTTGGGATAAGCACTCTGTGGCCCATGAACTGTAAAGTTTTCAGTTACTTTCATTTTACACATACAAAATAATAATAACATAAAAGCAATTATAGTAGTTTAAAACAATTTAATGCTGTGCTAATTAAGCAAGTGCTGGTCTGACACCTGTAGTAATCTTGTCAATTACATCTTGAAATTGATCTGTCTGCAAGTGTTGGAAAACTAAAAAGGTTATATTTTTTGTGTGTTTATGACAAGAAATATGATTATATTTTTGTCCCAAGACTTACAATTATGGTAAATATGAAATGTGTCAGTAGCTGATGCCAAACTATAATCTTCCTTTTTTAACTATCATGTGTACAATTTTTGTCTAAAATTCTCTAGGCACAAAAGTCCATCCATCAATGACTTGTTGCACAGTTCTTACCTGTGCTATAATTCTCTGCTCACTAGCTGTATGTGAAACTTGTACATGGACAGATCCCATTATTTTACTTGATGTGTGGCACCAGAAATGAGGTTCTCTATATCCAACAATGCCATCTATGGACAAAATCTGTTAAAAAATAATTAATAGTTTTTTTGAAAGCTACAGTATTAACTATCTACTGATTTCTTCTATTCAAGTAAAACAGTTTTCATGAAGATGGTCGAAATTCACCAATATAAGAACATTTCCTTATAACAGAAACAAAATTAAATGTAATACAGTGTACAAGGATAATGTTCAATCAATATTTAAAATCACAATCCTGTTATAATTTCAACCAAAATGATCAGTCAGGCCAACATTACACAACTGTTTGCCATGCACCTATCTACCCAATAAAAATGCAGCTATCCATAAAAATGACTGGGTTGAGCTTGCTTATACAGTTTCTGCATATTTTGAAAGCAAATGAATGGTAGTGCACAAATAACTACTCATGATGTGTTGTTACTCCTACATAAAAATGATGTCTTTCTTATATCCAAACATGGACACAGTAACGGCTGTCTTTAAATATCTTGTCAATACTCTTGAATATCAGGAATGGTTTGAATATGAGAAAGGATTAATATAGTGTATAACACTGTATCATTGCATTGAGTTTTTTATGGATCACTGTAAAACTATGCACATGCTATGGTTAACATCTAACATACTATGACAAATCTTTGTGATCCATGTAGGAGTTATTGCCCTTCCATTTACAGCATTGATGCAATATACAATAGAATCTGAATACAACTACTCCTGCACTTTTTAGGATTGTTCTTATAATTAGTACATATTATGGATGTCATCAGAATAGTTGTGTGTTTTTTTATGGATTCATCTCCATTTTGGGGCAAAGATGGGATGTAGAAGAAGCATAAATATATTTATGTAATCAAACTACAAATTATGTCTGTATTTTTGTTGATATTTTTTTGAAGAACCTGGTGCAGGTTGAATAACGAATTTTATGGTTGGCCATTTTTTGTCCATCTATTATTCAGACTATAATTTCTGGGGCAAAATTTAAAAACTATTTAAGATATCCATCTGAAATTTGGTGTGTGTGTGTGTGTGTGTGTGTGTATGTATATATATATATATATATATATATATATATATATATATATATATGAATGACTACTGGTGTAAATGTGCCATTTGCTATTCCCTATTCATTTGTTTGAATATTGTTTGTGATTTTGTCTGTCTGTTTATCAGTCTATCCATTGACACAAATGATAACTTCAAAAATGTTCAAGAACTTTGGTACAGGTACTTGTGACCTTGATGTGCTTTTTGCTGTTCTCAATTCTTCAAATTCCTTATTTTGAATGGTTTTGTTTTTCATTTGTATATCTCTGGCTTCAATATCAATTTGTTAGGAATATAGTTATCCCAATCTTCTATTTTCACTTACAAGAATTTGATAACTGATGAGGATACAATATAACTAAGTATGATTTAAATAAGATAGATTATTAAGACAATTAAATAAGTTTTTTAAGCCCCAATACCACCATTATGTGCAAAAAGTCAAATATGCTAAATTATGTGAATGGAATTGAATTTTGAACCATATTGGTCCTAAATATCATTGTGTTCCATTAAAACCATATAATATCAACATTTCATCACATTATGAGCCATACAATTTCTCCATCAAACTGAGATGCCCTGTCATTTTTCATGTGTACAAATTAATCCAATGTTGATCCATAATTTTTGTGGGTTAATTGATTCCAGTCAAAAGCTGCAATATAAGATTTGACAACATCACTGTTGCAAACAAAAAAGTCAACAACAAAAATCAGACTGTCTTTAGCCCAATTTCACCCTTTAAATTATTCTAGTTCACCAGCTGATCCATAATATTCAATTTTGAATGTTTCTAATATATGCTTTTCTTATACTCATCATATTAGCTTTAAAAAGTGGAGTTTGCTCTCTTCATTCCCTCTTAAACAAATTAATGCACCACATGTGAATGTCGTTATTAGATTAGTCACTAACAGAATTTGCAGAATGCATCACATCACTAATTCTTCATCACTCTCAAAAAAGAATGGAATTACAAGCAACTTTTATTTTTAATTAAGACATAGCACTTCTTAATTCTGAATTGAATATCTGAATACTGTTTAAATCTAACATCTTAATTCCTTCAAAGAACGGTTTATATCAGAAAGCTTTATTAACAAATCATATTCTTCCATTAAAAGGTTAGATTTGAAGAATGGTGAGATTTGAAGAATGGTGAAATTTATGATAAATGACTTTAAAATTTGCCAGTGATCACCCAGAGATAGTGTGAGCACAGAAAATGTACATTCACTAGCAGTCAATGAAAGGGTTGTTACAGCAGGATTGGAAACAACTTGTCAGCTCCATTTTGGAGAGATTTATCAACCCCGACTCTGACATTATGGCTCAAAAACCATTCAACATATTTTGAAGCAATCTGGTATGAATACTGTCACATACACTTCCATGTGCCTCTTATAGGTTTAGTCTCAATTACCATATGGTACAAACATAGGTAGTATACAGTTTGAAAGTGCTAGAACCATAGGGTAACTTCAGTAGACGTCTCAACATAAGTGAGGAACAGGAGGAAATGGGATAGTTCATCATCCAAGTCTCATCATTTGCACACCTATGTGATAGGTCAATTCCATGTGGCTTTCTCAATGTGGTAAACTGCATCATATATATATATATATATATATATATATATATATATATATATATATATATATATATATATATATATATATATATATGTATATGATGTATTTTATGCACTAATTAATTTTTTCATTTTAGGTACATCCTTCTGTAAAAACTGATTAGGTAAAAATACTTGAAAATACATTTTTAAATGGTCTATAAACCCATAAAATAAACATTAAAAAAAGCAATTTTCCAAAAAAATTATAGCACTCAAAACAATGTTATATTCTGGTAATGAAAGAAACAGTCTTGCCTTCTCTAAAGCTCTATCGATGTCATCTTCACGATCCACTGGAGTTCGTAACAGGAGAATGACTGATGTTTCTTTTAGCAGTGGTAAAACACTAAGCATGATCATTGTGGCGATAAAAATTGAACAAATTGGATCTGCGATGTTCCAGCCAAAATTCTCAATGAGCAATGATGAAATTATAACTCCCACACTTCCCAATGTGTCAGCTAACACATGAAGAAAAACACCTGAAATTTAATGTGAAAAAATTAACCACAGATCTGTGAAGGGTACATGACATGCTTGTTCTGTGTTTAAAAGTCCTCAATGTGAATGTGTGTGTGTGTGTGTGTGTGATTTGTAGTTTTAACATAGCTTTACAAAATTTTCAGTCATATCATTACAATGTCTGCAGTGTGGCAGTTTATAGTGATGTCTTGCACTGCAGCATCCACTCACTCACATTATCCTGACACCAGGCTGACCAGTCCTAACACTAAGCTCCTAATGCTGAGAACCTAGTGTGGCAGCTGTTAGTGCAAGCCCTTCAAACACTTTGCCAAAATTCAAAGGTACTATCTAAACACTATTTTTTTATTGTAATAATCTTGTTCTTTTACCTTCTGACTCCAAGCTCAACAGGCTTTCTGCCTAAGTTATCCTCACCTTTTGGTGCAGATTCAAAATCACGAACTGAAATTTTCTGTTCACATCATTTTTCAGTTACAATGACCTAAACAATTTACCTACTGATTCCAAAATTAATAGATGCCTGTCTTGCCTGAATGTAAGCCATCCACAAAATGATTAGGCATGGTTTGTAGCATTGGACTTTAGTATTATTTTTGTGGAAACTGTTTTTCCTCTTGCAACCCTATGACCTTGATCCATACATGTACAAAGTTTAATTAAAGGAATGTATGTATGTCCTAAGTTTTAGCAACACATAAGCACAATACCAGCGATATGGTGGCAATTAAAAGTTATTTTTTTCAGATCCTGTCACCTAAATCTATGACTTTTTGATTCCACAATGAATATGTCTTCCTTATCCAAAGTGTAATCCAGTGTTATGTATATCTATATTATGAGTATTATCATTCTTGATTATAAATAGCTAATAAAGTACCTAGGTTGAGTTGTACTATAAGTACAAGTAAATATGTGATCCGAAAAGGACATGAGTTCTAGTGAAAGGCCATAGTGGCCTAATTTCCTGATTAGTCAGTGTAAATTAGCTGATCTATTTCCTGACAGTGATTTCAAAATGCCAAGATGATTCACTCAAGCCTCATATTGTATTTTGTCTTGCATTATAGTAATCTATATAATAACAGAATTAAGTAGAACTATGCATTCATAGCAGTCCAACCAGTCATGGAAATTATTCAGTTATACTCAGAGGAATTCATATATGTAATTGTATCATTAATTGGAATTAAATTGCTTGAAATAATTCAGATTAATTGGAATAATAACTGTGAATTAATTTTAAAAAATTTTGGGAATATATCAGTGATTTGTCTGTAGTGTTGATATATCATTACAATACAGACCAGCCTTCAAATTACCTCTGAAACTCATTCAAATTACTCAATACATTTTGAATAGATTGAGCATTTAGGGCTATTTAGGATTTCATTCATCATACTGTAAGTTATTTTTAATTCTGGAACTTACAAAACTTACTCAAGTACAAATATAATTCTGCCAGAATGACCTTGACTTTTAACCTTTTGACCCCCAAATCAATGTCTCATCCATACCTTATGTGCAAGCTCTTAAACTTGTGGCAAGGCATGTGGTTTATGACTACATTCTTATGCAAAAAAAACCTATTCTTTTAGCCAGTGACCTTGTCCTTTTTCTTTCTGAACCCAAAATCAATATACTTCTATCTTATCCAATATACTTCTATCTTATCCATACTTCTATCTTATCCTCAATCTTCGGTGAAAGTAGATGGTAGCCAAGCAAAATTGTTGTGCAGAAACCAATTAAAAGTCAAACAGTGTATAAAAAAACAAATGATAACAGTTTAAAATGAATTGTTCTTGTAAGACTTATTTTATTCATGCAATGTTTGTTGCTAGATCTCAGTGCAGACTGTATGCAAAGGAATGTGGGACTAAGTATCGGATTTCATTTTTTGAGTCATTTGCTTGAAACAAATTTGTATCCATCCACTAGTATTTCAATATCTTTTGCAAAATGTTCTGAGGATGCAATTGTTGAGAAAAAATTGTCAGCAAAATCGAGGTAAAAATCTCTTCAACCTACACAAATAAAATATGAAATATGCATTGTGAACATGTCATGGATGCCATTTTACTAATGTTTAAAGTATGGTCATGTAACACCTGCAAAACAGAATCATTCTACACTCATTCAATGTAGAAAAACACATTTTATCCAAATAAATGCACACTCTTTAAAATATTTGAAAATGCTGCAAAATGGGAGAACATGCAAATTTCTTTGCCTGTTATTCCTCTCCATAGTGAAAAAATGCATGGAAAAGTTATAGCATAATCTTTCTATTAAATCTAATTTCTTTTAGTCAATCAAATTTGCTATTATAAATTAAATCTATGTATCAATGTAAATCAAATCAGGTGTGTCAATGAAAAGTTGTGACAAACACCTGCATTACCCAAAACAACAAAGTTGATTACCTAGTTTCAACTCACCAAACTCTCCTTACTTGTAAATGAAAAGTAATTAAAGTTTTTAAAAAAGTATGAAAAAATTAAATGTTTAGAGAAAGAAAGCAAGAAGGTGATGTAATTTTGATTATCCTGGTATATATAAAACCCACTAGAACACAATGTAAAGGTTTCATGGCAATACTCCAAGTAATTTAGGAGGAGAAGTGATAACTTGTGCCAAAAGACTGATATATACTGGGTGGACTATGAACACCAGACAACAGACCATCACATAAGCTATTCTAGTCTATGACCAGATGAGCTAAAAATCGGACTTTAACTGATCCACCATTAATTATTAATTATTATAGATGTGGGCATCTCTCATTTGCATACAAACACATACCAATACATGCTAACTACTATCTGTAAATCTTACCCTCCATGTTTGTGTTGTGAGCCTGACATCCTCCTGAGTGACCGTGACCATGACTTGCATGGGAATGCCCATGAACTGCATGGGAGTGACCATGACCTGCATGGGAGTGACCATGACCTTGATGTGTGGGAAGGCTATCACTATGGCTGCTGTGTCCATGACCTCCATGACTATGACCGTGAGAACTTCTGAAGGCAAATATTCCTATGAGATTTACCAAGAGACCTGTAACTGATACTACCTGCAAATAAAAGATATGTTCCATGCAATTTTCTAGTGTTCACCTCTTTTCAACAATTACCTCTTTTTTTCAGCTACTATATGATTGTAACAACTCCCATTTTCCCCTCTCTAGGTTGGGCCTAGAATTTCCACAAGTAGCTGATAAAATTTGGCTCCACAAATTCAATCATTTTGTTAACCAGAAAAGAGCTCTATCTCAGACATTTCTGTTCTGAATCCTGCTTCCAATACAGTTTTAAATCTAGTGGTCATCCTCAACCAACAGTATTTTACTTATTTTTTCTTTCTCTATATTTTAAATTTTAAAATAAAAATTTATGCAGGACTTCTGCATTTTCTTACCTAAAAAATGTAGGTTTTTTCATAATTCTAAAATACACTATACCAGCAGTCATCACTGACTTTGCAATGTTATCTGGTGGAGATTCAGACTAACCTTGAAATTGTCTGTTGCCAAATGGTCATTATTTAAATAAAACTTGATTGTAATCTGAAAGATTTGATCCCTTTCAGTGATTCTGATGATTGCAAGCAACTGCATAGCTCCCATAAATAGCAACCTTCCTTACAAAGACAAAACTGTCCTACCTATTAAATAAGACATGCTGCACTGTAGAAGAGCATGTTTCGTATGAGCACATAGTAATAATTAAACCAAAGAAAAATATTGTAAGAAATGATCTTAACAACTGAGATTTTTCTCAGATACTAGAAGTGTGTCCAGATGACACAGATGTCCCTGCTATTATGTTGCAACTGAAGGGCAAAGTCAAATGGGTCATAACAGCACTAAATTTAGCCAGAAGAAAGGTGAAGATCAAACTGTCATGCATCTTTTTAATATCTGTCCTTATACCAAATTTTTTTAACCCAATTTTGCGACAGGACAGGACAGGATGAATGGCATAGGTAACATTATATGCCCCCCCCAAATGGGCATGGGCAACATTAAATGCCTCTCCAAATTGGCATGGGTAACATTACATGCCTCCCCATCTGGGCATGGGTAACATTATATGCCTCTCCAAATTGGCATGGGTAACATTATAAGCCTTGCCAAATGGGCATGAGTAACATTATATGCCTTCCCATATGGTTATGGGCAACATTATATGCCTTTCCAAATGGGCATGGGCAACATTATATATGCCTCCCCAAATGGGCATGGGCAACATTATATATGCCTCCCCAAATGGGCATGGGCAACATTATATGACTCTCCAAATTGGCATGGGTAACATTACATGCCTTGTCAAATGGGCATGAGTAACATTATATGCCTTCCCACCTGGGCATGGGTAACATTATATTCCATATATGTATCTCTTAATATGGACATTGTATGCCATCTCCATATGGACATATGCAACATTATATGCAATCTCCATATGGGCATAGGTAACATTATATGCCTCTATATGGACAAGGGTAACATTATATGCCATTTCCATAAAGACATCAGTAACATTATATGCCTCTCCAAACAGACATGTAACATTATATTGCCACCTCTATATGGAGATGGGTAACATTATATGCCATCTCCATCAATGATAACATTATATGCAATATGTATGAGGATATAGGTAACATTACATATTTCTCCATTTGGACATGGGTTACATTATATGTCATCTCCATATGGACAATGGCACAATTATATGCCATCTCCATACAGACATAGATAACAATATATGCCATTTCCATAAGAACATGGGTAACATTATATGCCATCTCCATAAGGACATTAGTAAAATAATATACCTCTCCATATTGACACTGGTACATTTATAGGCCATCTCCATAAAGACAAAGGTAACATTATATGTCTCTCCAAATGGACATGGGTAACATTATATAATTTCTCCAAATAGGAATGGCTAACATTTTATGCCATCTCCATAATGATGAGTAACATCATATGCCATCAACTTTTTATTCATGGATAACATTCTCTCTCCAGAGATATGATACAGGCATAAAAACTCCTAAAAGTATAGAGCATAATTTATTAATCATGAAATAATGGTTACTGTTATAGGTGGCAGGAAATTTATTTGAAATTTTGGAAAACCTTTTTGTCTTGAAACTTTGGAAAACCTTCTAGTCTTGAACAAAAACATTAAGAATAGTATACACCTTCTTGAAATACATGGCATGTGCAATTATGGATCCAAGTCTATTATGCTATCAAATGCTAAGATATGTTACTAACCAGTAATCTTTCTGTGTTGATTTCTGGTGGTTCAAACAATCTGTGCATGGCCTCTGTAAACACAAAAACTCCAATCACAATAAGGAACAAGCCATTTACAAAGCCTGACAAGACTTCCACCCTGTCATATCTGAAAATGAAATGAAAAGAAAAAGAAAATGAACATGGTAAGATAGAAATGTATGTGTTATGTTGCTGACTTAACCTCAGTTTTGTTTAAATTATTAGGTTTGTCAGCTTCACAAAATAGTTTCATCAAAATGCAAATAATTTTTCCAGGCTTTTTGTTCCTTGGGCAAGTGGCTTTTAAAACTGGCAATTCCAGTTATTGGTTGGATGACGCATGAATAAAAAAGACTCAATAACAAGTTAGAAGAACAAAAATATTAAAAACTAAGAAAAAGTTTGAACTTTATTAGTTTTTTTTTTTAATTGACATTTCTGAAACAATAAAAGCACTTTACAATTATTTTTGGGAACATTTCAAGGGATTTTCAAAGTCCATATGTCCATAAACAGCTGCTTTTAAATATAGCCAAACCTGTAAACAGCAGCCACCCATGCAAAAAGGACAAATTGATTTTTGTATATAGGTGACCTCTGAATACAGATTTTCCTTTCAAATTTGATTCTTTAACAAACACCATGCACAAAATACCTTTGGCATAATTTCCTATGCTGAGCTCTTTGTATATTTCACATGGAGTCAGATGTCTGAGTCAGACCTATGCCAAATATTGACTGTATCAATTTAACGACTGACATGTCACCTTTGTTCAAAAAGACTTATGATGTAATTTAAAATGAAGGGCTGTTCCCATCATGTATTTTCTATTAAATGTACATGAGCTTTTGCCATCAGTACTGTAGTACTGTGTTCCTTTAAGATTTTGAACCAACAGAATATCTCATATGAAATAGTGACTGTTGTGTTGGTAGATTATTTTTGGATCAAAAGGAGTCAGTTAATGATTAAATGCATCCTAACATTTTCATCTCAAACATGGATGGGTATCTAATAAAGATATGTTATATACATTGTGACTATCTGCTTATATGTGTCAGAACATAATGCAATTTGCATATTCAGATTTGCATATATTTATAGGTTACTGCATTTTGTATGGGAAAATATGAATGAGTTTTTCAGATGGATATTCTGCATGACCCTTTTATTATATGCTCAATTTCTTATTCTACTTAAGACTTAATTATATAAACAAAAATACACAACAAGAAAAAAATAACTGAATTTATGCTGCATTCCAAGTGCAGATTCATTAGTACACAACAATGTTATTACTGCACACATAATTCCACCCAGATAAATTTAAACTTAATTGTGTGCTAGACATCACTTTTGAAAGAAAACACAGTTTTGATCTACTTTAAGTTTAAGAAAAAAATAACTGAATTTATGCTGCATTCCAAGTGCAGATTCATTAGTACACAACAATGTTATTACTGCACACATAAAATCCACCCAGATAAATTTAAACTTAATTGTGTGCTAGACATCACTTTTGAAAGAAAACAGTTTTGATCTACTTTAAGTTGAAATTTTGATCTGGAATGAATAGATTTTGGTATTTGTTGATTCTACAAAATTTCGCTGATTATGGATTGGATTTAATGGTGTCAATTCTACATGAAGTAACATCTGATTTGTGCAGCAAGGGAGCAACATCTTGACTAATCTGCAAGTGTGTTTCTGTTTTTTGTCACTGAGTGTTGGAAGTCAGAATCTGGGGGAAAATATGAACTCTTTCAATTGTAATTATCAAAATGATGCTATGTTCATTTTGTTTTGAGTGCAGTAAGTTGGATGTTATTGTACTTGGAATGTAGTCAAACTTACAGTACAATTTTGAAATGTGGTGTAATCAAGCTTTGGAACCCATGACACGGCTCATGTAATTAAGATTTGCAAAACGAAGAAAGTACATATTGAATAAATTCAGAATGTAAAACTGTAAGTATTTTTTTTCCATTCTTATTTCCAGGGACTCAGCTATTTTATGACCTGTCCAGCATCTATCGCGAGCCTAAGTCTGAAACACTGTCATTAAAGCTAATGTGGAATAATGCAAAGCAGCTGATATTGTCAGTCCTGAAACATCTGCTTTAGTTCATTCAGAAATAAATTTAATCAAGCAAATTATAAAGTGTCCACAACATGAGTGTACATTAGTTTACAAAGTAGTTCCTATTACGCTATTGGGCACACATATTGTGCATGTGATTGCAATATGAAGGTGTGCAATATCATAAAATATTGCATGATTCTGACAATGTAAAGTTAACAGACAAAAATGAGCATATAATAATTTCCATTCCATTACAATACCATGGCTGCATGTCTTTGCTTGCTTTTTATTACATACTTTTATTACAGTCCATGTATCAAACAGAAAAAATTATGTTTGAAGGCTTCATAAATAATACATAATGAAAAGCTTACCATGATCTCGATCACTAAATTATCATTTTACAGTAAACACTGACAGAAATTGCTGAATTGGTCATATTTGATAAATTAAAGCAAATCTGGAGTAAATTTGGTTCTCAATGAGTATTTTCTCATGAAATGGCTCACTCACATCCAATCCCACAAAAAGAAAGGAGGGGGAAATAAGAATGGCAATTTACCTCTATTATTCACCCAAAAAATGAATTCCTAAAGAATTTGTGGACTTAAATAATGATACAATGAGATTAGCCAGTTTAAAGTTACAGTGACCAACTGACTTGTATACAGTAGTTATAGTAAGATCATGCAAATTACACATCAATTCACCTGACATGTCTTTCTTGGAAAACACTTCATACACAAGGTCAAATACACTCAAGTAACTGCTTTAAATATTTAAAAAAAACACTGCTTGATTACGAAACATGTCACTACTGATGACTGATTAGAAACATGTCACCATTAACCATGGAAAGCAAGCAATCATTTAATACAATACTTTTACTGAAGAATCTGCATGGAAGGAAATGAAAATGGCCATGGAGACAAGGTGGCTGCAATATAAAGGTAACTGTTAGACCAAGTTTGACTGTGCAAATCCAATCCACTTCACTGGTAAAACATAGTCCAACCTCCCATTCATTCAACAATCTCTAATACCCAACCAGCCCCACCTTGGTCTCCTTTTCAATGGACCCCCCCCCCCCATGTACCCGTCATGTCTCATTAACTGCAACAATTGATCCCTTAGTTTGCTTGTTACAATCGTTACTTCATATTATACACAATGATAGCTCAACATTTTCTGTGTAGCCAATAATGGCAATACAAAATGTTTCCAATGCACAAATGTAATATTTTGTTATATCTACTAAAAAATGGATTTTCTTTTTATTAGATGCTTTTTATGATAATAGCCATTAACTTGCATGACTTTTTTTCTCCAATATGTGCCAATTTAATTGATGGCTGGAATAACACATTGATAAAAAGAAGTTCCAAAATCTTCAATTTTAAGACAATGACCTTCCCAAAATTTAGCTTGTACTAAATAAAGCTTCAAATTGCATATTTGTCAAATAATGACTGTTTTGAAATGATCACTAACACATTTCTTGTGCAGATACAGTGAACACTGTTGGAATGAGGATCCTGTAGAAACATAACAGGGCAGATAAATCTGACAGATTTCAGGACACTGAAAAAACATAATAGGGTGGTCAAATCTGACAGATTTCAGGATACTGTAGAAACCTAATAGGGCAGTCAAATCCAACATATTTCAGGATACTGTAGAAACATATTAAGGAAGTCTAATCTGACAGATTTCAGAATACTGTAGGAACATATAAGGGCATTCTAATTTGACATATATCAGGATACTGTAGAAACATGGGGCATTCAAATCTGACATACTTCAGGATACATCAGAAATGTAATAGGACAGTCTAATTAGACAAATTTCAGGATACTGTAGAAACAAATTAGGACAGTCTAATTTGACAGATTTCAGGATACTGTAAAAACATAATAGGGTAATCAAATCTGACAGATTACAAAATCATGTACAATGTAAGAAAACCACTAGCAGGGTGTACTATTTGATTCTACACCAAAAGGCATAAAAGAAGGACAATGAAAATAAGTAGATGCTCTAGAGATATAATTAAACATATGAGTGATTTTGGAATATGTAAACTCCTCTCATCAAAATAAACACTGTTTTCTCAGGGTATTAAAAACGAATTGTAACTTTCATATTTATTAGATAAATTTTACTTTTGTATTCAACATCATTTGGGCCAGTCCTCTGTGTTGAAACTATTATTTATTTGGTTGAATAAACTTAATGAAAGAAGAATAATGTATTGTTGCCATTTATTTATGAACCACCTATTACTCTCCCCCCTAGAGATGAAAAATAGGATTGATGTAACCTCTAATATATTGTAAAAGCAACTAATATAGTCAAACTTTTATGGCCTGAAATGTATCTTATGATTTTCCATCTGAGAAGGCCTTGGGCTACAACAGTGCAAATTATATAACAAAATCTAACTTTGTATTTTAAGGATTTCACATTCCTGCTTTTATCTTTATTTTGTTTGCCTTTCTTGGGGTACAACTAAACTTAATCGGCATCACCCCATAACACAATTCTGTTGAAAGACTGACAAGGTGATAGACCAATCAGTTTGATGAGTCTGACCACTTCTCAAAAGTGAGTTGGCAAAGGAACTGAGCCTGCTGGGGTTATGTCTAACATCTGAACTGCTATCTTCAGCTGGAAGGACAAGTGAAGAAAATCCCAAACCAGAATGCATGAGTTGGGTAGTTTGTCCCAGTTTGAGGTAAGCCACCAAGTTATTTGATATGATTTGAGTTTAGACATGATATGCATTTACAATGGATTTCATTTATTTAAGGTTGATGAGAAGAGATTACTCCTATGTCTACTTGCCACAAAACATGGTGATGCCAGGCTGAACATAAATGTAAATTTAACAAGCTATTTTACTGTTCAGTTTGAGGCAGCAAGATGTCATAATGATTCATATGCAATAATGCTGCAGAAAAATCTTTGTTTCTAAATCTGGACAAGCTTTCTTCAGTGTGTTGGAATGAACAGTAAACTTTTGCATGTAAAATGTTACTGGTTATTTAACAATAAAAGAAGCTCTGGTGATGTATTCTGATTCATTAGTAAAACTATTTTCTTAATCCCATTTTCTGTGTCCAACATTCCACTTACCCAAAGGAAAATATCCTTGTGGCTTTCCACCTGGACATAACAGCTGCATACAGCCCCATAACTAGAGCTGAGCAGTCAAATAGCATGTGAAACCCATCCGATATCAGCCCTAAGCTGTTGGTCCATGCACCATATACCAACTCCACAAAGGTGAACCCCTGCAATGATCACCATATGATTAATAAAAGAAAATACATTAAAATATCTTACATTCTTGTGAATTCATTAAATAATTATCTTCACAAGTTACTGAAAAAAGCATAATATTTAATTACATTGTTATTAGTATGAATAACTACATTGTTATTAGTATAACTACACTGTTATTAGTATGAATAATTACATTGTTATTAGTATAACTACACTGTTATTGATATGACTAACTCCATTGCATTAATATGAAAAACTAGTGCACTAAAAGTTATTAGTATAACTGTTGTTATTAGTATAACAACACTATATTATTATGAATAACTACACTGTTATTAGCATAAGTACATTTTTAGTAGAATTGATAACTACACTATTATTATTACACTTACACTGTTAATACTATAAATACATTGTTATTGGTATGAATAACTACATTGCTATTGTTATTAGTATAACTCCATTGTTATTAGCATAACAACAATACCATTATTATAAATAATTACTGTTACTAGGCATACCTACATTGTTATTACTATTAATAAGTGCACTTCTATTAGTAGCAATCAACTGCATTGTTATTAGTATGGATAGTACATTGCAACTATTATGAATAACTATATTGTTATTAGTATGAATAACTACACTGCAACACTGTTATTAGTATAAACACATTGTTATTAGGATGAACACAATTTTGGGGAATTCGATCTTAGTCTATTTGCAAACAGGTTTTTATCAAGCCCAGTAAAAAAAAAATTTCAATTTTTGAGGATGATAGGATGTTACTTTGCCAAGCGCAGGTGAAAATGTGGGAATATTTAATTCTTCGGACATGCTGCATTCAACATAACAACATAAGTCATTTTGAAGAAAATGATGTCCGTCAAAATAGGAACACCATCTTTATGTAGCATATTTGACAAACTGAACTAAACATTCCAATTAGTTCTCATTATTATTATTCATTATCTAAATCTTGTTAAAACAGCAAACTGTTAACTGACCCATGCTTTTCAAAATGATTTTAGTTACAAAACAGACTGAAAGACAATACTAAGCACATGCTCATGTTTGCATAGTAGATTTGTGTTGTACTGGACAGAGGCATTTATTACTATTATTACTCCTGTATTACCTGTAAAGCCCCCTCTTAAAACATGAAAATAGCATGTCCTCCCCATTCCCCCAAAGAAATGGTCAGTCTCAAATGTGATGTATATTCATTTTTCTATAGAGACAATCATATCTCATGGTTAAGATATATCAGATACAGTTCTAACAATGCTAATGTTATGATCATTAAGAACGACTCTGCTCAGACCAGGATTTGAACAGAGAATTCAGCAGAAGTTTGGACAACCATCCAGTCTTAGTGTGTACAATGATGAAATTACCTTCGAACCCCATAATGAACTAGTGAGAGCTGCAAAGACTGCATCATATAAAACATATATTTTGCCATCCTGTGGATTGCAAAGACAAACATGATGCACATTTTATTTAATGTCAGTGTGGTTGTGATTATCTCATTGTCTGCACATGTATATGTATGGTGTAATTGTTGTTGTTGTTGGGTTTAACTCGATTTTTCAGCACAAGATAGGCAATACAAGGCGGCCAGTGTAAATGGTGGAGGAAGAACCCGGGAAAACCCCAGAAAGAACCACTGTTGTCCCATGAAAATCTACTGGCATACCCATATTGGCTTGGCCCAAGACTTGAACCCCGCAGAATGAGGTGAGATGGCAGTGATCCGTAATGGTGAGTGCTTTAAACAACTCAGCCACTTGGGGCCACTTGTGTATGTTGTTGATATTTGACAATGCTATGTCTACCAACTACATGTATTTTTTCTTTGGAAGTATATTAAATGCTTTGAAGCAAACATTCAAGTCAATTCTTTTATTCAGATTTGAATTTCCAATCATTTTCAATAGGCTTATATAAGGAAAGCAAATTTTTAATTGGATGACACTGCTTTTTTTAGGGTCACATGCACTGACCCACCCACCCTCTTTTGGACCTCGAAACACTTGAGTCTCAAAGAAAACCCCAACACTGGGAATATGGCAGTTATGTACTATGAGACTAAGGTGTGACTTATTTAAATCTTTGTAGAATTTAAAAATCAATTAAAAATAGATTAGGTTTATATTATCACAATAACTGCATCTTTTGTGTTAAATAAAATCAATGGGTTGAATTAAAACCATTAAAAAACCTGCATTCCTGCATGCATAAGTGCTAATGGTCACAATGAAACTAAATCAATTCATTTCAATTGATCAATGATGCTTTGAGGCTTGTAATGCTGTATACTGTGGGAGATAAGTTCACCCAATCCAGTGCCTGTCATGCAAGGTATCATTATGAAGCTGTGGTTGGACATGGAATGACTGGATGCTGAATATTTCTGTGTTTAGGGAAAAGGGCTGGATATACCAGGGAAACACATCAAAATACCTAGCTTCTCTGGTAGACGGTTGAGGTTGGGATGCAGCTGAAGACAGTCTGGGGATAGCTGATTCTGTGCTATGTCTAGTACCAGACAGTTCTGATTGAAGTGATGGAATGTCCAGAAATGGTTCAGTGCTACCAAACCATATCAGAACTGGCCCAGTAGTCTGCACCTTCAAGGAATCCTGTTTGTGGCATAGTAAACTGGGCATACCATGAAAATAGATCACTGTACCCAGTTCCATAGTAGATGATACAGGCTGAGACTGTGTCATAGATGAAGAGATGGTCTAAGGCTGGCTAGCTTCTGGTGTCAGTTTAATACCAGCTATTCAGGGAATGATCATTAGAGTTTTGTACCATGATTTTTATGAGGTGATGGAATATCCAAGAATGGTTCCAATGGGCAGCCATACAATGTCAGTACTGACCATGTGGCAGGTGACACCTGTAGCTAGTTGGTATGGTTGAAAAGATCTGTACTGTTTGCAATAACAAGCCAATGGTTTGAATGGTGCTGTGTGAGAAGTTTATACTATCTGGCATTGGCAACAATAATGACGACATCTCCATCCTTAATTATGTGGTTCATAATGCCTTAATTAGTTGATTGGCAGTGAATGTTGCCTTTGCATCCATGACTAGCATATAATTATGTTGCATGTATGGCCTGAACTGCACAAATTATACAGTTCAAGTAACTGTCTTCAACTTAAATTACCTGCAACCTATGCACTTAATCCTGCTCATTGTGCTGATACCTATAGAGACAGCAGAACAGTGTGGGGGATGGCTTTGTAAGGTAGTAGATGTAATCCCAATGTATGATGAATGCGAGGGTTGACTTTGTGTGATGGTGGATGTACTCCCACCTTATGATTGTGTACCATGTATGAAGCAGAAACAAGGTTATGCTGGATGTGGTGGCTAATAACCAAGCTAAGATGTACCCCACTACATGTCACTTGCACAAACTTCAATAAAAAATTTTAAACACAAAACATTGTTACTGCAGAGGATTGATACCTTTGTCAATATAGTCGTAAGAAAACCATCTCTGCCATGTTGCATTTTTAAATGTACGACTACTACATCTATTTGTTTTTCGCCCATTTTCAAAACTATAACTTACCAGATTTATACACAAGAAATAGAATATTTTCCTGGAATCAGAATCTTCTAGAATCTGTTTCAGTCCATTTTTGAGAACTGTTGCGATTGACTGTGATGTACGATGAAGTGCTTCTCCAGTAAAGCTGTACAGTGGCATTCCAGCTGAGGAAAAGCCGATAAAACTGCCTTTAGTATTCCTGCCTGGTCCAACCAGGATACTTGTAGCTGCAGTAGAAAGAGACCTCCAATAATTAGGGTGACACAGTCTTGCATTTCACAATTTCGGATCTTAATCAGAAAACTCTGCCATGTAGCTATACAGTCATAACCCTTTCATTAGTTTTTTCAGTGACAAACCAGTTCATCCAATACACATAAAATTAACAATAGTAAAAACACGAATCTAGACTGAAGCAGACAAAAAATACACCACACTTGTCCCTATTCAAAGACCCTCTGTAAACTTTGCTTGCTTGAAAATAGCCAAATATAATTGTCTGCAAATCTGTAAACCCTAACAAGACTTTTCTAGTAAAGCAACTGATCATCCAAAAGTTAGTCCATTTTTTTTCTTTAAGTGCTATTAAAAATAAAAATAATAGAAAACATACTTGGGATCCAGGGAAGGCACATTTAATGCATTCATCAATGCAGCTAAAATTTTGTATCATTTTCATATGTACTCTCTGAGCAGTCAAGGTGCCTTTGCTTATATTTTCAAACAAGTGCCATCCCTGTGTGGAACAGTTTTAAAGGGTAAGGAAATATCATTTACTGCTACTGTCAACTTGGAAAACATGCAAACATCAAAAGTGTGATCAGATGCAGTGATGGCAAACATTATGTACATCAAAAGTATGTAAAGTACACTTATCCCATACTTACCTCCAGTACAGTTTTAGAAACTGCTGTTTTAAATCCATGGATTTTAATCACTTTATTCTAGATCAATAAACTGTACATAATTTTCGGGTTTTGCTGACAAATCGTGTGTTGATGTTTTCATTTGCTGGATGACATTTCAAGATATAAACTATGATCGTGCACAAAACTATATGGGCAGTTTAAAGCATCCAAAGCACTCCTTTAATGTTAACCTGGTACAAAAATATATGGCAGTTTAAAGCACCCAAAGCACTCTTTTAATGTTAACCTGGTTCCTGACCAATTCAACTGAATGTAATATGAAAGCCACATCTGGATCCAACTCAGAAAAACCAACTATCTGGATTTGACAGTAATAATCATATCATAATTTTTGCTATGATTCCTTAAGCCCATATTTAAAAAATGACCTATGTGTTTGCAGATCCGAATCCTAGCACCAATTAAATAATACAGCCTTGATATTATATTAGCATTAACTTTCCCAAATAACCATCATGGATTTAAATGATGGAAAAACTAGAAATCTTATAATATTCACTGACAGTTTTAAATGGTGGTTTTATCTGCAACAAGCAAAACCTGACAATCAACCAACCATAAGGTGAGTTACATTCACAAATGTGTCAGAATCAATCATCTTGTATTTTAGGATTTTAGCGCACTATCTGTGATCCAGCCAACACAAATTGATCTTTCTCGAGCAATGCATCAGTGCAGCCTGTAAAATAAACATTTGGAACAGAGAAATCAATCATAATGACCAAAAATCCTCAAATGCAAGTGTTCTCCATTTCTTAACACACTTAAAATATTGAACAAAAAGTCTGAAATTGTCATTGTGGATAGCAAACGATACCAAAATTTCATCAATGCTTGTGATGACAACTTTTAAGATTTATGGTTGCAAAGATTGGCATTCAACCAAATAATTTGCATTTAACACTAATAAACGTGTTAAAACAAAGGATTTTGTGTGTGTGTATGTGTGTGTTTCAATGGCCATATATAGAATGCATCTGCAAAACTTGATTACAATAAACCTTCTATGATTCTGTTCTCCAATGAAGAATGAACATGTCATAAATTGAAGAGCTATACTTTCTGAGAGTGATGGGCACTAATTTATTTTCAAACAAGAACAAAGAAGAACCTAGCCATGAAAGGAATCAAAGATAGAAGAGGTGCAGACTTGTCCTTACACCAGCCTACTAAACTAGACACTTTTCCTCCTATGCCTTCAAAGTGGAGGGCAATTTAGATGTAGAGATCCTCTCCAATATTTAAGCACTGAACACTTTTTCATGCAATGCTGCTCTGACAAGAGCCAGGCATGAAGGAACTTGCCCAGAGATGGATAAAACACTGGTGAGCTCAGATGTCTGGGGGTAGCCACAGTCTTCCTGGGAATGTCTTTTATGATTATTCCCATCAGAGAGGATTAATTACAACTACTCTTTAAGTCTTGCCTTCACCTTCTGATCTAGCTTTGAAATCTGGACCAATGAATGGATGACATAAGCCCATCTCTTCAACAGTTAATCAAGAAAGCTTTGGTCTAGTCTAAAGGAAGGATGTGATGTGATTATGATTTTTAAAGTAGCTTTAATAATTTTTCTGTCATATCGCTACAATGTCTGCAGTGTGTCAGTTTATAGTGATGTCTATCACTGGGACATCATGCTGCAGACATGTAGCATGTCCCACCCAGTCACATTATCCTGACACCAGGCCGACCAGTCCTAACACTAACCTCTTAATGCTGAGCGTCGAGCGAGGCAGCTGTTAGTGCCATTTTTGTAAGTCTTTGGTATGACTTGACTGAGGATCGAACCCATGACCTCCCACATTCGAGGCGGATGCTCTAACCACTAGGTCACCAGAGAGGAAGTTAGGCAGTTTGCAGTTTCACCATGTTGTAAAGAGGTCTATCGCTGGGTGATCCCACAGGGTGCAAATTTAATAAAAGACATTTGTGGAGAGACTACTTAATGTTTAGCAGTTGACCTTTCTTGGTAACAAATCAGCCAGGATGTTGAGCATGCCCAATATATGCTAGACCAACAGTGAAATATGGTGTCAAGTGCACCAGTGCAAAAACTCTATTATCATAAAATAACAGAGTTATGCAGATTTGGTTCTCCTCATCTGTGGAGATATTTTACAACCAGAGTTGTCCAGCATTATCTGGAACACAAGATCTTTCAAGGCACAGAAAGCAGAGAGAACAGCATTCGTCCCCAAGAGATTGACATGAACTAGCTACCAACTGTTATGATGATGCAGGACAATAAGTGGGTCACTCAGCTTGACAAACACTAGTACCTTGTTGGTGAGTTTTCAGAATTCCTGCCACTACACACTCCCTATCTTGCCACTTTTATACAAATTGGTGAATTTTGATTGAGATCATATCTGATGGTCTAAATAATCAGATACAGGGCAACACTGGGACAGAAGCAGAAGAACTATCTCAGTTAAAGCATGCACCTTCAAAAGATCATTCAAAACATCCATCATGGATATGGATGATGAAAAGGGTTGAAGCTGGCCAAATAAGATCCACAGCCACTCTATAACAACTTGAACCAGCCATTAGTTGTACTGGAAGAAGCTGATCCAGATCTGTTAAAAAGGGTTTGGCACCATATGCTGGCCACCAGATGACAAGAGATGGGGTAAGGTTCAAGAGAGGACAAACTAGTATTTTTTCCATTCTACTGGTCTGTCTGCAAAAACTGGGTCCTTTCACCACCTGAAATTTAACTGGCTGTGAAAGGACTATTGGTGCTACTTTGCCCCCCCCTCCCATTTTTGATACTGCACTAAACATTTTTGAAAATGAAGGAAATGCATAAAAGAGAGCTAAAAAAGTATCTCCTGTGATTCCAACTTTGAAATCTGCTGAATGTATGACCCCAAAACAGAAGAGGTTAGACAAAAGGCAATGAGTGCAGTGTTGCTGTGTGATGTTGTTAAGAAGAGCATATGAGTAAATCTCTTTTCACTAATCTAAAATTGCATGAAGCCATAAGGACATCAGCCAACATATCACTTGCAACCCAATTAACAACCTTGGCTAGGTGGTCCATGAATTCCTATGCATGAATGCTACATGTGTTTTTACACCAGCTGTTAAATAGCAAACAATGCCAAATTCAGCAGTGTGAAAGTTGCCACAATGTTCCTCATTAGCTTTGCTGTGGCATAAAATATTTGTCTCTTGATGTAGAAAAACAGAGAGGCACATATATTTATGGCAGCAATAACCATTCCAAACATGGAATGTCTCTGGGGTATGTTTCCAAGTTAGACTGGTACCAATGTGATGAGAACAGCGTTCGAAGTTGACTCAGAAAAAAGAATTTGGCATTACTGGGGTTACAGAGTTTATCAGAAAGGTGCCAGGTAATCTGCACAAAGTTTTGTGCCTAAGGAAGAATTCAGAACAATAGGTTCTAGTTTTTCTCACCAGCATCAACTGAAAAGCTTTAACTTTACATGCTCAAATCATCACAGGTTGGAGAGGGCAACAAGATATTGTAAACTTCTTCAAATACTGCCTTGAAGCTAAAATCCATCCATTCCATAGTCAGATCCCAGAGTAAGGCAGCAAATTGCAGATGTTCCCTTCTTCAACAATTCTTTTGCCTGTACACCTTTCATGTTTGTTTAAAGCATTCTGCATTGAAATAAAAATGCTAATTATGTAGGCCAATGAAGGCAATTTCTGTATCTGAAACAGAATGTTGCCCAGATGGCAAATGTCAAAAGTCAGGGTGGACAGACAGTTTGGGATGGCTGGTTGGCATGGTCTAGGTAAGTGTGCACAGTGTGTATGGCTAGCAATGATATCAGACTGTACATACAGGCAATTATATCAGACTGTAACCCATGCAGGTACATAGCCTCTTAATTGCCAATAGAGAAGACTTATTCTCAGTAGGCTGCCAAAATGATAAGAGTTAACTTCCAGCATATTCTCAAACTCCTCAGTTGACAAACAAATGAAATCCCTGAAGCAAACTCTCAGGATGCTAGCATTTCCAGCTTGTATTCCAGGCCATGCATTTTTTATTCCAACATGGAGTGGAACCTGTTATAGTTTGTTCTGCATAGCATCACAAATAATATTCAAGTCTTGTTTCTCACTGAATTTTGACATCAACATCTCAAAATGTAGCTAAAATTACAGAATTAATTTCTTACACAAATAATTTAAACAAAATTCATACAGACATACAACACAACACCATTTGATACATGCTGAAAAAGACTGGTCTATGCACATGTACCATATTTACCGTATGTTTTTGTACAGCAAAAAATAATTACTGTTTGTTGTACGAAAACAAATTAAATGCCTTAATTTGGAATCCAAAAACAAACGGGAAGACACATTTGTCCCACTCTCCCCCACCAGCCATAACAACTTTACTAATAGCTCATATGATAATGTGCTGCCATGAACTGAACATGCATTTTTTGTGAGGGAAATTTTGATTAAATAATGAGGAAATTTTAAAATTAGCCTGATACACTTGTATATTGACAGGTTACATTTGAGCAGTACAATCCAAAATGATTTAAGTACCGTACATGTACATGAAAAATCCTTGAATTTGATCTAGGTCACATGCTGGTAAATTCATGTGCATCTGTTAGAAACCAGAAATAACAAATAAATAATCGGTAGTCCTCATAGTCAACAACATGTCACTAAACCATGCACAATGATATTCATTGTCGACAATAGTACATGGATGTATAGTTAACATTCATGTGATACATGTACATGTACTTAAATTAGCCTAGATTTTAGTCCAAACAAGAAAACTATCTAGTTTACGTGAGGCTACCAAGGGATATTCACAGAAAGAAAAAAATGAACTAAATAAAATTTTCACAAACATCTTTGCAAGATGTCCATTGGAACTGGCAGCTTGTTGACAATTAGAAAACAATAGGATTTATTCAATTTGGGACATAGTTTCAAAGGATTGTTAATTTGCCTTTAACGACGCTGTTCATAGCCTTTGTAAGCATAAAGTTACTTTCTTCCTGCAAAATGGAAACATTCATAGCAAAATAAACACGTTCCAATCACTTTGGAAAATGCAATGATCGATCACATTCCATTGCTTTTATTCAAGTTTGCTTCTGATTTCCTTTGATGAAAGGTACATTGTTTTATGGAAGATTTTAGTTGGCTTCCTTTGATGAAGGGGTGCATTTGTTATTGAAGTTGCTGCCAAAAAGTCAACTTTGGAGGACCAAAGAAATGCCCATTTGTTATTGTGGCAGCAACATTAAAAAACTATGGAACAAAGTACAATTTGGAACTGGCAGCTTGTTAACATTAGAAAACAATATGATTTGTTCAATTTGGGACATAGGGATTTTCTGTCGACATGTATGTTTATTCTGTTTATTTTTTATCTTGACATCAACATAAACATGGCATATTTGGCAGTTTATATTCTTAAATATAGGTGATCTATTTTTTTGTGGTTTTTTCCTCTGTTTTCTTTTCTCTTTCTTAATCTAACTATGGGAAGCTCCAAAATGAGCAGAACTTGTCACAGATTGTTTTGATGCAAGTTGGAGATTTCAAAGTGCCTAAGTGAAAATTATTAATAAAAAAAAACATGTGGGATTCCTCTAACACATTATTTTGATAAAGTAGGCAGCTACCTGGTTTCATAAAAATTTAGCTCCCTCAATTATTATTTATTATTTGCAAAGAGCTTTATTACCTGTAGAACAGTATCTATGCCTAATCCATGGTACATAATGTTCCAGGAATAATCGGTTGCATAATGCCAATGAACTAACGGACTCTTTGATGCAATTTTTCATGAGAAAAAACAAAGTTCATGGTTTCTAAACAATGACACACCTGCTTTAAGTAGTTTCATGAATAACAATGTCTACAGTGACAGCCGGTAATACTTTTGTTAATTGAATGAAACTAGTAAAATAATTAAATAAAAAATTGTCCAATGTGGTATGTTTTGATAACTCATAAAAAAGTTACATATTAAAGTATAAAAAGGATAGCTACCACCATCATAAATTATTTAAATTTATATATAGCTATCATAATGAAATGTAATATTATTAGTACTAATAATTTTCATTGATCTTTAAATTGTGTCCAAAAATATAAATTCTTGAAAACAAATTATAGTCCAGCAATGTCTGAAAGTTACAAGGAATTTAAATATTATTTTCCCTAAAAATTATGGTGTCTGAAAACAGTGTTTGAATATATACAGTAAATATAGTAATCTGCCATGTTTATCCTAAGATCTGGAAGAGTACATTTTTTATACCACAAAGAAATCAAAGGGAGGAAACTACATTTTGCTGCATACAGCTGAATAAGAAAGCTAACCACTACTTAATAAACAAAACTCTTCCAAAAGTCATAGAAAAATCTGATAAAAACACACCAACCAATTTTGGCATGTAGTTAATGAGATGTGTTACGCTCTATGTTGATTCCAATGGTGTTGAAATACTTCATGCACAAGTTAGTTACTTTTAGCTACATTTAATGATTCAAACCTGAAAATTCACCAAGCTACCAAGCATATATTATTCATGATGGTGTGCAGAACGAACTATAGGTATAGCAATATTTGAGGAGTCAGTAACCATTGACAGGGCATCTTAATTACCGGTTTAGGTCCCATGAAGAGATCCCTATGACTTACTATGGATTCCGAATGATGAGTCAATCTCTGCATGTCTTTGTCCAAATACTTGGATCACAACCATTTCTGCCTTGATTTGCTTCTGCAACATTCCTGATTACCATATATACTCATTTATATTATAAGTCCAGTCTAACTGCAAACTTCACAGACCCAGATCTGCTGTCAAATAATGCACTGTCAGATCTGGGTCTGTGCAGTTTGTTGGGAATAATCAGTAGAACCAAGACATTAGACCTTGATCTGCCAGTACATCATGCAATGGCAGATCAGACTCTTTGTTCGACTAAAATTATAATCAAGTATATGTGGCAAATGCACTAAGATCACACATAGCACACACTTCATGGACTTGAAGTTAAATGGCAGACTGGATTATAGCATAATATATGCAACCAAAGAGATAGTGTATAAAAATAAAAGGTTTCAGTTTTATTGATCAGTAATGCACAAGTAAGTAAACTATGACATCAACTTACCCAAAATAAACATGCCCAAACTGAGTAAGACTCCCCATGACAAGACATGATCTTCTGTTATGACCTCCTTCAGTTTATGCATTGAGGTGATCATTGTCATCAATGGGTGGTTCCATGTAACACTCAGAAACAAGGCACTGGCGAACATGGCATAGGTACCATATATGGCTACTCTTGGTGGCTGCAAGTGGTTCATAGTAACTGCACTGAGGTAATAGTCAATAGTGAATACAAACAGGATGACAAGGGTCATGGGCAACAAAAGGAAGAACCATGAGGAGATTTCCACCTGAAAAATAATAATAAGAAGAAGAATATTTATATTATTATTATTATTATTATTATTATTATTATTATTATTATTATTATTATTATTATTATTAAGATTATTATTATTATTAAGATTATTATTATTATTGAAAAAGTGTGATGCCTGTCTATTACAGTCCTTCTATATTCACAAATATTTATAAAATTACAATTTTGCAATATTATCATTTACAACTAAACTAAAAAAATAAAAATGTTGTGACCTACACCCTCTGCTTTCTCTCTAGCTTCTCCTTTCACATTACTGTTGATTTTAACAAATGAAAAAAGCAACTGTTCCAATTTCAGTTTACATTTCTTCTTCATTTTTATCATAACTGCTATTTGTGCTTCTCTCCAAACTTGCACATATAATTTATCTGGGATATAATTCTGAGTAGTCACAAACTTACATAGCTAGGCTAAATATGGTGCTGATTTACTTTTTTGTCTTTCTAATTTTAATCCTCCTTCATCAAAAATATTGTTCTAATAATACAACTTTTATATAAAAAATCAGTTTTTCAATTGGTGAATCATGTACTGAAACAAGTTGCTATTTTGCAAAGTTTATTTGCTCCTCTTCCTTCATTTATTCTTCATTCAGTCCTGTTTGCATGTAAAATGCCTGTCATTTTGCATCTTTTGTGTTCAGTGTTTCTTTTGTCAATGTTATTGTCCCCTAATGAAGAGTTTGCTTAGCCCCAAACAATGTAAAACTATTAATATTGATGCCACTCTAGCAATTTACTTTCCAGTACCTGACTGCCCATTGTTGCATAAATAATGATGGCCCAGGGAAAGAGAAGCAGTGACTGGACAAAAGTGGACAAGGCATGAAGTCTCTTGGCCCCTCCCACATCCACAGACAGCTTTTTGGCAGCATTGCTGTACCCCACTGTCAGACACAGGGTCAGGAATACCAGTACAACACCTCCCTTTTCATAAAAAGTAATAATTAAAGTTTTTAAAAAAATATATAACAATTATTTGTTGAATCCAAATGAAACTAGAGGAACAGTGAGTTATTCTAAGACTGAGATGAATCTACTGTCCTGTAAGTGCACAAATGTTTTTAAAATAGAGCAAATATAAAAATATGTCAACATGCATATCTCCTGATGATGAACACACAGCAGTCAACTCAAAATTGCAGAAGTAGTTGCATTGACTACTTGTATACTGCAGCTAGCTGTACATCAACGAAGTCAATAACTCTTACAGAAGAATCTGAAGTGGACCTAATATCATTCACCTTGTTAATAGTTAACACATTCACTATACAGGTTTAGTACATATTCTACATAAACAGTTTTCCAAAGCTTACTATCAAGTTTTTAACTATCTGATCCTATCTTGGAAAAACTCTTTCTGAAGATAAAAGCATAATATATAGTCTCATGTTCATAATCAAACTCATCAATGTCTTAATAATAATAAACCCAATAATTCAAAAATATAGCTTTAAGAGTGGTGACAATGTCAGCCAATCATATGCAAGATCAACTCATTAATATGCATGGATCCTGCTTATTTTCAAAACTGACCAAGATCTTAATAAGCACATATTCCAATTCACATTAAAACCTTATCAGAATTGTGGTTTGAAGAGCTGCAATTATGTCAGCCAATCAAATGAAAGTACATCTAAAAAATATGATGGCTCTTGCTCATTACAGGCACAAAATCAGACCACAAATTTGGCTTCTTAAGTAGTAACAATTTCATCAAATCAAATCAAAGATAACATCATTATGAAAGTAGACCTCACTCATTATCAAACCCATCCAAGATCTTGATGATATTAGCATATATTTCAAGTTTTATCAAAATAGGATTAGAAACAAGGTTTCCAAAATGCCAACAAGCTCAGCCAGTCAGATGTAAGATCCAATCACTAATCACCATGCATCTTGCTCATTATTAAACTTGTACAAGCTCCTGATGACATAAGCATATATTCCAAGCTTGAATAAAAATTGGATTAGAAATACAGCCTCCTTATTAAAGTGATCCACAAGGCTTATGATAGATGTATACATTCCAAGTCTGATCAACCTTGGCTCAAAATTCTTTCCTATGAAGGAGTGACAAAGGCACCCATTCAGATGCAAAATCACCTCATTAAAATGCATGGATTAATATTGAAACCATCCATGATCTTGATAATATAAGCCCATGCTTCAAGTTTGATCAAAACCAGATCAAAACTATGGTTTCCAGAGGCATAACAAGATCAGAAAAATCACATGCAAAATCCCATAATCTGTATGCATGGATCTCCCTCACTATCAAAAACAACCAGGATCTTAATGATATAATCACATATTACAAGTGTCATCAAACTAAGATCAGATGTGGCCTCCACATTTGTAACAAGATCTGCTGATCATATGCCAGATCAACTCAGTAGAATACATCAATGTTCTTCATTAGCAAACTTGTTCGAGACCTGTATGACATGAACTCATATTATAAGTCTGATTAAAATCAGATAAAAAATAACAGACTTCTCATGCACAAGTCGTGACAGATGATGCACAGCCATAACATAAGCTCACCATAACATTCACAGCCTTCTTTCAGTCAACTTCTTTCTAACATAACATTCACATACTTCTTTCAGTCAATGCAATCTTGACCTTTGACATGCAGTTGATAAGTTTTTTCTTTAGCCCAAGTGCAAACCATCCACAAAATTTGCTGATGGGAAATGGTGAAGAACTGGATGTTATTATATGCCCTTTTTTTTCTCCATTAACTTTACATAGTCAGAATCATTAAATATTCCCCGATATTGAACACCTTCATATTGCACTCCTTGCGCTTGATGCACATGAGCATGTGGTATGCTATGAAGTTTAAAGGTCATTGGGCAGAGCTATACATAAGAATACTATTATTGTGTATTGAAGGAATCTATGATTGTGAACTTCATTATTTTAATAATAAAATGAAAAATTTTAAAATTAAATATATCTGGTTGTGGATTTTATTAAGTCTTTGGTAATGAAACAAAAATGAGCATATAATTAAAAAGGTTACTGCATTTAAATCTAAATTTATGAACTTGTTTTTAAGGATGGATATAATGCACTCCCAAGGTCGTGCAGTATAGCCATCCCAAAAACTCGTTCATATTTTCCCATACAAATGCAGTAACCTATAATTGTTGTGCGCAAACAAAATTCTTAACAGATGTATGGACATCATAACATTATATGTTCAGCACTGTGGCAGGAGTAAAAAAACCAAATCTGCAAGAAATTTGGCCACCGTAATATCAGCACATGATTGGCGATAAAATTGCAAGAGTAGTAAAATATCAATACTGTCAAAAATATGTAATAAAGTAATCAAGATTTTAGAATATGAAAATGACAGCAATTTTATTCTGATAGAAATTGTTTGGTATGCTTCATTATAAGTGATATTATTTTTTATAGTTCTACCCCATGAAAAATACCTTATAGTAATTTAGTATAAAGCAAATTGATGTTTACTGGTAATACATCTATTTATATCCTATAATCCTAGCTCAACAATCACAGACAAGGAAAACGCCATTCCTCCCCACCCCTTGTAATGCTGGATGGGATACACAAAATGAAACTTTTATCTGCCTGCCTATTTGTTCATCTGCAGGTCTTTGCTCCTTACCTTGTGATCTGATGTACCAATAAAATTAATGATATGGTAGAATATGTAGGATATAAAATTGTAGTGCTTGTGGTCAGCTGAATTGTGTCAAGGATTAACAATGACTTGAAAGGTGACTAGATCATGTACTAAACAGAACACTGACAGGTCCCATATTTAAAGATTATAAGAAAATGAATTAGTTATCTGCATAATGTTAATTACAAACATTTAAATTTCTGTTATTAATCTTTCAATCTTCAATATTCATCTATCAATCTTCTTTCAATCTTCTCTTAAAATTTTGCTAGATTAAACACTGCCTTTGGTCAATTTTCTACTAAAATGATTGTTTTGTCTGAATCAATACAAGGATCAAGTGAGGATAATAACAATAGAATTTAATGAAATTCCATGAGGGTTCAAGTCAGATCCCTTAACAAAAATGACATAATATAAATAATTAGTTACTGAAAGGAAGTCAGTTTGTTCTCTTTATTAGATTTGAATTCATTTACTGGATATGAATCAGTAATTACCTACTTCTAATACAAAAGCACCTATGCTAAATTTTGGGATTATGTATTGGCAGAACAAGCAAAACAATGCATTCTAGAAAACATCAACTTCAAATATTTATCAATTACAAATATCAAAGAAGTGAAAAATATTCAAATGGATTGGTTTTGTAAATGTGAAACACTATAACAACTGTTTCATGATATTTCACTTGTGTCTTCAGTTGGTACATTTCTAAACTTATTCTTGTGTTTGTTAGAAACACAAGGGTTTGGAAGAAAATCCCATCAAAGCCGAAGTGCAGATATACACTGACAGTAAATGAATAATGATCAATCATCAGTTTACCATTTCTTATGCAAAAGTTTTCTTTGTATATTACACTTTATAATTATTTTGCATCTTACATGGTATGATTATTCTGCATCTTACACTGTATGATTACTATGCATATTACACTGCATGATTACTTGCTTATTACACTGTATGATTACTTTGCACATTACACTGAATAAATACTTTGCACATTACACTGTATGATAACTTTGCATACTAAACTATGATTACTTTGCATATTAAACTCTACAATTACTTTGCATATTACACTGTACAATTAATTTGCATATTACACTTTATCATTACATACTACTGTACAATTACTTTGCACATCAAACTGTACCATTACTTTGCATAATACACTGTATGATTACTTTGCATATTACACGGTATGATTACAATGCATATTATACATCATGATTACTTGCATAATATAATAATTACTTTGCATGTTACACTGATTACTCTGCATATTATGCTATATGATTACTTTGCATATTACACTGTATTACTCTACACATTACACTGCATGAATGCTTTGCTATTACACTGTATGATTACTTTGCATACTAAATTATATTACTTTGCACATTAAACTCTAAAATTATAACTGTACAATTTGCATATTACACTGTATGATTACATATTACACTGTATGATTACATTGCACATTAAACTTACCATTACTTTGCATATTACACTGTATGATTACTATACAAATCATCTGAAGTTTAATGTGGGGATGGATATATACTGGCTTCACTACAGATGTTTTAAGTAAAGTCCATTCAGCATCAATTGGCTACAATGAGGATGTTTTACATAAAATATAGTGTTTAAATTTGGTTCATACAGGGGGCAGGCTCAAACACAAGAATGATTCCATAGTTTTCCAACTCAGCATATTCTTACCTTTATGGCTATGAACATATCAAATGCTGACACTGCCTGCTGAATGCACTGAACTAGGGGAAGCTGGCAGGGATCTGAGCTGATTTTTACCACTCTTAAGTCACTGTGTTAATGCAATGGTTGTCAGAAAGTAACTTAAGATGCAACTTTATGGAGAGTGTTTACTGGAAGAGATCATACACATGTACTTTAATAAATGATCAGTCACCTTTGATGTTGAATGTAAGTAATTTATCTTGACAAGCATTTGATTTGTACTCATACAAGTGATAGTACTGTTAAATCCATAGAAGTGACAAACACTTTTACTCCTCATAGTTCTATTGATTTTTTAAAAATTATTTATGTTTTTAGATTAATCCATGAAAACAAATACCTAAAAAATACATACATTTTGACAGACAAAACCACAGATTTAAGAACCTGTGACATTGGTTTTCTTTTCAAAACTCCAAAAATTGAGACCCACAAAAATGATACAACAGGGATGGATGAGAGAGATTTATGTGCAACTATTATATTTTTAAAAATATATGACAAAATTCTCTTCATAAGGCGTGCATATCTGCCAACCCTCGCAATTAGTGAAAACAGGGACAAAAATTTTTGAATTTTGACATGAATTTGTGAAATGGTCTTTGAGTCCAGGAAGATTTGTCAGAACAAATGTTATGCATAGGATCCAGCTGATAAACGTAGATTGTGTTCAACAAGAAAATTCACGATGTTTCTGTGTTGTAAGCATGCAAGTCTTAAAATATTCCAGAGCTGAAATCTGCTGGAGTTCTTAATTTTCCCAAGCTCTATGTGCTTTTTACTACCAATGTGCTTCCTCACATTATCTCTGCCACCAAGTCTGAGTTTCCTCTGACACTTGGCACCCCATTTTTAATATTTGGGTATTTTTGTTGGGATGTAGGGTCAGAGTCCATTGCCTGTCGAAAAAGTGGAATTCACCGACACCATTTGGTCTTGGCATGGGGTAGATGTTTACTGGCTAGCCTAGCAAGCTTTAATGACCTTTCATCGAGATATACCTACAAGAAAGTGAGCATAGCATTTGTTACATCTTTAATCCACTGACAGATGAGTTGAAAGTACATCGTTGTTGAATGTTGACTTGGACCTGACTGTTTGCATTCCTAGTCATGTGACTACATAAATCTTAAAACCTACATGTCGGTGTTTGATGGCCAATTTTTTGGCAGATTCCAAACTTAATTTGACTTTTTGTGCAATACATTTCTTTTTCCTTGGAGGTGAAGACATTTTCAATATTGATGCTGAACAGTAATTCAAATCTGTGTTGGTGGTGCATGCGTGGAGAAAAATTCCCAATAGGCTCCAGTTTCTCTCAAAAACATTTGTAAAACTACTCTTATACTTGTACATTAAAATACTCTAGAATCCTTGCTACCAGGCCAACTGTATCAATCAGCTATAGTTCTACTAATATTGCAACCAGCAATACTGGACCGTTTCAGAACTGCCAATATCATGACTAACACTTAATGGGAAATCGGTTATTTTATTAAAGATTTAAAATAATTGAGAATTGGGAAATTCATGATTTTTTTTGCATGCGGTGTGAATCCATGAATCGCTGAAAAAGTCATGAAATTCATGCCAAAATCATGAGGGTTGGCAGCTATGGACATTGTTCTCTTTTAGCAAGTCTTTAGTTAAACACTGTTGTCATCACACGCATGTCTGTCTACAGCAGATGCATCAATATTAACAAAGATGTTCTTAGCCACATGTATATTAAGAAAATTATTCAGAAATTAATTATCCTTTATGTGGCAATTCTTGCAAGATTTTGACATGCATGTCAGTGTCAATGAGAAACATAAACAAAACTATTCAATGAAAATAGATATAGAGGTATTAACCATACATAACAGACACATCATTTAAATAAAGCTGCAAAACAAAGGCAAGTTTTATTGGTATGACTGTTGACTGTCACACTATTAAGACATTTCCCTAGCCAACTTATGACACAAGTGTAAGCATACATATTGTTTTTTTTATAACAGAAAGCTTGGCTTTTTCTATGGATAATGCATTTTGGCAGCAATTGAATAGCTAAATCTATTAATTGAGTGAATGAAATTGCATCACATCTTCGAAGTGCCCATGAAATGTCTAAAACAAATACAGATTCTCAATTATAGTGTCTAGCATTCATATCTACTCTGATGTGTCTTGGTTAACAGGTAATGGAAAAAAGAATGAAAAAAAGCTTGAACCAAAATGTGTCCCCAACATAATTTTCGACCCTATGGTCACATTTAAGGGAAAGAATGCAGAGCTGGAAGACTACTGTGGGAAGAAATGTATATATATAATTCTTGACCTTGATGACATCAGAAGTATTGACAGAAGTATCTCTCTTTAATTTATATTCCAAACATAATCTGAAGTGGAAAATTGGTTATCAAAATATGTGTTGAAACAAACCATAATAGTCCTTAACGCATGGCTTCACTGATGGAAAAGAGTGGCAGTGCAATAAGGGGAGTATGTGTTATTATTTTCCAAAAATAACAAGTGAACTTAGTATGAGCTTATAAAAATATAAGTGATAGTAAAAATATATAACCAAAAGAGTTGATACTGAGAGAAGAGTATGAGTTGTTAATAAATTCTAGATATGATGTGAACTTGAATGTACAGGAAGAAATTTTAACCAAGCTGTTTTCAGACTCACTCAACAATATATAAAAAGTTTTATAACAAGTAAGCATTTAGTTGCAATAAATTTCTTTTTGAAATTTCAGCCTACACAACTGAATCCTATTTTGTGGGTTCCGTATTTTGTATTCTTTTCTTCATATAAATCTGATGTTTCTTTTTATGCTTTGATCACTGCAATTTTATCTAAGTTCTATAAGTGAAGGATACAGTCATGGTCTGCAAGGGAATCAAGTTTCTCATCATGGTCAAAAAGAAGCAGGGTTACTATGGCCATGATGAAAAACATTGCAGCTCGCATCTGAAAAATTAGAAAGTAATAGTGGGCTTTGAATTCGACTTTAATAAAAATATGAATCAAATAATTTCGGTTTAGATAAATTTTCTATTAATAATGTCATTTGATAATACATTTTACTGTACTCCACACAAACTATAAAGTGACTATATTGTATGGAAAAAAGCTAAGCACCAATACTGGTTGCTTACATCAACAACAAAAAAAATATGAATGTTGTTTCTAAATGAAACATTTGCTGTTCCTATATACAGAAAATTGTTTTTCAGTCAAATTAAACATTATAAACATTATAAAAGTCATCTTTTATGCTAAATTATGAAATACTGTACCACAATGAATTGAGAGAATGTAGCAAAAATCCCTTTCACTGAAAATCAGCTGTAAATACCAATTTTTCCTAGTGAAATATGTTTCTTCAAAAATACTTATCCAATCAGAATACCTTATGAGAACAACCACTACCTCACAAATCCAGCCCTTCCAGACCAGATACTTGTAGCTAAAGGGAGCTAAAAGTTGTCTGCTGACCTATTTTGTGGTAGGGTAGAGTGATCTTCCCTTAAATATAATACTTGGTGGCACAGTGCAAAAATATCCCAGTTATTACTGGAGTGGATGGCACACTCCCTATTGATATAACTGTGGGAAGGCTGTGAGGGTGTATGTGTTTTATGATTGGGCAAGTATTATCAAAGAAACATATTTTACTAGGAAAAATTATATTCTTCTTCAAATACATTACCCATTCATAATACCTTAGGTAAGAGGTGGGTTAGGTACATTCCCTTACCCTGGAGATACCATCTCTGGTCCACTAAGGTATTGAGACAGCTTCTAGGTAATCTGACTGGAGGAGATTCCCTTTGTCATGGCAGGCTTCCAAAAGGAAAAAAAATCCACCCCCTCCAGCAGAAATCATAAAATGACATCTTAGGAAGCTGTTGATCGATCTAAAAGGGAGACCTGCTGAGCTGTGGATATGGGTCCTTCCAGATCAAACTGACCTCTCTGAGATGACAGATCTTAGAGATGCAGTTTCTGATTCCATTCCAGAGCTGATGTCAATTTGCGAACAGTTCCGGTCTGATGCTATGTTGGTGGCAACTGCTCGAACCTCTTGAGTTCTTTGAGCTGGGGCTAGTTCCCTATATCCTGAGCAAATAGCCCCCTTCTTCCAGGACGTGATATGTTATTCCAATCAATACTCCTGTCCTTTTATGAGAAGTAGAAAGAGATATGATCTCCCTCAATGCAATGACTCTGTTCGTATTAATGTATTTATTTTGAGATGATCTATACATGCAGGTTTGGTGCTCCAGACAAGGTTGAAACAACTACTATTGTGGTTATATGAGTAGATGAAGGAAAACTTTAATTCTACAAGGTTTCCAATGCAAGATTGATGAGGTATTTAATCCACACCTACTCTGATGGAATGGTGTGTTTATGATGAGGTTACAGGCTCATTTCCTTACTTTCTCTTTCACTTGGAACTAGGTGGGGGTATGAGTTCAGATTGGTCCAATCCAATGATAGAGCATCCCCTGCCCAAGCTGTTGGGTCCAGGATGGGAGAGACAAAGGATGGGGTTTTGGCATTTCCGATTGTTGCATACAGGACCACTAACAGTCGGTCACATCGGGTACAGATCTGAGTGAGAAACAAGGGATGGAGAGACCATTCCTTCTGCACTATTTGTGAGAGAGTGGTAGTTCTCCTGAGGTATTATGATTGGGTAACATATTCAGCAAAAAAAGTCCTAAGTTTTTATGGTGGCAATTACAGTCCTGCCAAACTCTAACAAGCCTTTCTCAGTATGGCAGTAAATTACAGATCTGCCAACCCTAAAATGACTCTCTCATTAAGGCTGTCAATTACAGATCTATCAATGTTAACAAGAATTTCACAGTAAGGCAGTCAGTATATTTCTACAAGTATGATCAATTTCCAGTAAGGTCTAAAAGAATATCATATACTGTTGTAGTGAATTTGAAAGTGTAATCTGATGCAGCAAAGAAAACATTATGTTCAATTAAAAAGTTTGAAAAAATCTTTATTTCAGTTTTAGAAACTGTTGCTCCAAACCTCATGTACTTCAATGGCTTTTTGCTAGTTTTCTCAATTTGATGCAATATTTGCCTTTCTCTTTACAGAGCAACCATTCCTCCCATCATAAACTGTACTCAAATCAACACATATCCAGTAAATGTAATTGATACTTTTCCCACTGTTTTTTCCAAGCACAACCAAGAATCAGAATATTTCTTTTAACACTTCTGGTATGAGTGTTGAAACTTTTTAAGTGACTGATTGGCTCTTTCAGCTTCAATGTATTCTTGTTTGATAAATTAAAAATTTCTAGACAATGAAATAAAGTAAAAGCAAACACATAATCATTCAGGCATTCTGTACAATAAACATCAGCAGATTAAATTGTCTGCTGTAAATTTGATTTCACAACTCTGAATCCAATATGAAAACCCATATCTGGACCAAAACTTTGATAATCCTATATCAGAATTTAACCACAATTTTTTTATATGATATTATTCCAAATTTATGGATCATTTCTATAAGACTTAAGGATGGCAGGTCTGCAATTACAGTCAAAGTAGATGTGAAATACAAGAGAAATACATTAAATTATTCTGCATGGTACTGATATTTCAGTTATAAAAGAATCTCACTTAAAAGCTTACCTTGGCTGGTCCACCTCCATTGCTGGTAAACAAAGCACTTGCCCATGCTATTACAACCAGGTCACTGTGCTCAAATAGAAAAATTGTTCTGAAATGACACAAAATACAAGCAAAATATGAACAGGAAACCACTAATCAAGACTGACCAGTTTTCAAAACACTGATTTCAAGCTTACTGATATTTAGAGTAACATAAATTCGGATTATTAGAATTAGTTGTTAACAACAATTGTAAGGACCGTGTTTAATGATATTCACTGGTAATATAAATTCTGATTATTAGGATGGCTGTTGCTAACACTGATTACAAGGATAGTGTTAGTTGGTAACTATGGTTGCTAGATGGTATTAATTATGGTTACAAGATGGCATTTACTGGCATCAAACAATGACATGAATTCTGATTATCAGGATGCTGTTACTTGTTCTGATTAAAAGGATTGTGTTAGTTGATACCATGGATTAATAAAAAGGTGTTTACTGATATACATTGGTGATATGAACTTTGATTATTATTATTATTATTATTATTATTATTATTATTATTATTATTATTATTATTATTATTATTATTATTAGGAATTTAATGCTTATTTCAAGAATGGTGTTATTTGATTACATGGATTAATAGAATGGTGTTCATTGGTAATATGAATTCTGATTGTTATTATTATTCTTATTAGCTGATAGCAATGATTTCAAGGATATGAACCCTGAAACAAGACACAGTTCACTGGTAATAGGGACAATGAAACAAAACAGTTCAATGAGGTTCACTTGTAACATAAATGCTTAAACTGGACACAGTTTACTGAGGGTCACTGGTAATAAGAACAATGAAACTGGACACAGTTCATTAAGGTTCATTAGCAATAAGAACAATGAAATTAAACATTTCTTTGAGGTTCACTGGAATATTAACAATGCAACTAGACACAGTTTATCAAGGTTCACTGATAATATGAACAATTAAACTGGACACAATTCCTTGAGGTTCACTATTAACATAAAAACTGAAACTGGATACATTTCACTTGAGGTTCACTGGTAGTATTAACATTGGTTACTAGAATATCTATGCTATACAATCTCAATTACTACTAAGCAAGAGTTCTCTGTAGTGAGAATGCTTCACTTGTTGTCTCTGGACTTTCTGTGACTGAAATTTGGTCTACCGTTTTCTGGAGGAAATATGGCCCTGAACATGCATTTTCAAAATCCTGCAGAGAGCTATAAGTAGAAAATATCTTAATACATTTTAATGAAATGCAAATTTTCAACATGAACAGATCTTTTCTCCTTTGTTAATATATGGAGAAAAGTGGTATTTATTTAATAAAACATGTACAAGTACTTCTTTTAGAGGTGCATATCACCAAGAGAAAGGCTTAATATGAGGTAGCACTGTGACATTATGAGAAGTGTGCAGCCAGTGGCTTGAGTTGCCATTTTTGCATACTGTTACTCAAGGTAAACTGGGTTCAGTTAGTGTAAATGAGCTCAATTTTATTTAGTTTTCATGCTAAATCAAAATAAAGACAGAAAAAATGTGCCTGTTTTTAAAGATAATACCTGTTCCAAATGTTGCAATTTTTTTTACATAATCCCCTTGTGCTGGAATGCTTAAGGATTATTTCAAATTAAAACAAAAAAAATTACTCTTTTTAGTTACTTCTAAAAGAAATTTTTTTAAAGCTCTAAATCTATGCCTATATGACAAAAGATTCTGATAATGTTAATGATAAGAGATACAAATAAATTTAAATTCTTTTTTCCTCATAACATCTGAATAAATAAACTCTATCTTTAAATTTTATCATATTGATCACTCTGAAGTGTACTGGGTGGATAAAGACAAGCCACATGTTATATAAACAACAGAACCTGATACTTGGTTGTCAACTGTTGTACAGCTGGATGAGAAGCAATTACAAATTTTGGTGAAATGAATTATCAATGGTTACATTCTTTTTTACTAACACATAATTATAAGATACCTTAACGGACCACATAGCGTGAGACCAAACATCCATAAGATGCTCAGGATAACTCCAAATACAGCATGGCGGCTAATCCGAAACCACTGAAATTCAAAACATGGTTTCCCCATTAACATACTATATAATGTATCTTTGTGTAACATTTCTCTAATCTCAGAACAGTTCTGAGAAACTACTTTTTAGTGTATTCAGTTATATTCACTTTATCTACATTACTAAATTATGTTTCCTTCTTTCAAAGCATTTCGTAGGTGAACCAGGCTATTAATGATTCACTAAGCATCACCTATATGCAACAAGCTGTAAAGAAATCATTGTACAATAGAAATATGAATTTGTTGTGAACTGATCAAACTGCTGACATTGAATGAACCATGACATTTTTATACATAGAATGCTAACTTTGCATAGCCTTTCCATAAAATATCTGATAACTCATTAGTTAAAAACCAAGAATGCCAGAACCTGTATACAAAGCTCTTGATCAAAGCATTGCTGTAAAACATCTGGCCTTGACCACAAGGTCAAAAAGTTAAATATTTATATCACTGAATTAATTGTCTTAACTTCATAACTATTCATTCAATGTTGAACAAAATCCATCAAGGGTTCATAAAACTCAAGCTGATGAAAAAACTTATAACCAATCCCTTAACACAAAATTTTCTACAATTTTGAACTTGACCCAGTTACCAAAGGAGCAAAAGTTCATGTTGCAGAATGAACTGTCTTAGTTTCATAATATATCAACCCACAAAAGTGACCTTGACCTCAAGATCAAGAGGGCAATTAAATGAAGTGTCTCAGCATCATAATGATTTATTCCTTGTATAAAGAAAACACACAAGTTCAGAAAATATACACCAAATGAAAAAAAACTTACCAAAATCTAAACACAAATTTTCTATGACTGTGATGTTAACCCATGATACAACTGTAAGCAAGCTTGTCACAGAATAAATTATCTTAGTGTGAGAATGATTCACACCAAGTATGATGAGAATCTGTCATGGGCTTTAGGAAATCAGTGTATTTTAAATAAAAAATTTTAAATAACAAATTGCTGAGGATGAAAACACTGCCTATGCTGCCACAAGAATCAAAACCAACAATTTCTTGTTTTCCATTAACACAGGCTCATCAAACAGTAACTCATATCAGAAGTTTTTAACTTTCATCAATTTTTTTAAAAAATCAATTATCACTCAAAACTTAAAATTCACGTTTAATATATAAAGAAAGGATTTATGAATTTTATAAATATCAACTTACACAGGGACTGCTGACTGGAAAATAGAAATAGTTTGAGTTTGCCCCAAACATATTATCCCTACATGAGTAAAACAACAAGATAAAATAAAATATCATTTTTCACCTCTAATTTTGCTATCAAAATGTTTTGTGAAATCAATGCTGTGCACCAAACACTAAAGTAGCAGCAACATCTCAGCTGTTTGCTTATCTAAGCTACTCATAATTTTCTAAAACATTACAACCAACTATTTAAATTGGCTAAGATATAATAACATGTTTAGTTTGGTAAGAATAAGGGCTTATGGCACATCACCACAACACTGGCTATATTATGCTGATTAAAAAGCATGTTCTTAGGAAGATGAACTCTTTCAAATGCATGTAAACATATTGTACAAAAAGATTTAAGACAAAGATTTTAAAACTCTGTAATATATATATATATATATATATATATATATATATATATATATATATATATATATATATATATATAAAAAATAAATAATAAATATAACAAATTTAAAATTCATAAATATTGAGTCAAAATATATAAACCAAAGGTGATATAGAAAAAAGACAAAAGTAATCCAAATATCCATTATATAAGATGGTGAAAAACATTATTATAAATTGTGTTCAGTTCTGCAAATCAATGCAAATACTAGATTTAGACTTTCCAAATGATCATATCACTGAATGGTACTTTATTCCCAGAAAGACTGGTCACAAGTGAAATCCATATATATTTATCATGATAACACATACCCCAATTAAAATAACTAGTATGACTCACCAAGTTGTGTATCTGAGCAATGAAAGTCACTTTTCATAGTTGTCAAAAAAAAATGATTTTGGTTTGAGACCAGCATAAAGTTGCATTTTGGTTTAATATTTATTTTATGTGTTTTATTTATACTGAATGGAAGAAATCTTCCATAAAGCAGAATCCCAGTATTATGGACTATACAGTATACATGCCTGATTCTTTGTCAAATTCTTCCCTGATGATAAAGGTTTCTGCAGAAACATCAAAAGGACTGCACTCCTACAGAAAACATTATGTCAAATGTTAATATTGTCCAAGAATTCCACCTGATACATATGCTATCATTAACTGTAATCTGTTTTATTTATGATGCTTTTTAGTAATGATACATTTTAAAAATATCAAGATCATTTACAAACTTTTGATTATTTAAGAATGATCATCCTGCACTCATTGAAGTTAACTTCTTCATTTTTACCATGATCCATAATGGCATGCATTCAAAAATTACCTTCCATAATTTTCTAATGCCCATAGCTAATGCAACAATATGATTCCTAAAATATGATTCCAAGCTGACAAGTTAAGACATAGTGAAATGATTCCTGATTTAAATATTAAGACACATTGAATTAAGGTTCCTAACTGAAATGTCAAGGCACATTGAAATATGATTCCTAATTGAAAAGTTAAGACACAGAGTAATATGACTATGAATATGAATATGAATAGTTATGACACACTGAAATATGATTCCCAACTGAAATGTTATGACATACTGAAACATGATTCCTAACTGAAATGATATGACACACTAAAATATGATTCCTAATTGAAAAGTCAGTTGGGACCAATTTTTAATTCCAGTTATTTTGTATTAATTTATCCATTGCCATACTTCAGAGTGCAGACTGATAACAGCCAATTAACTACATTTAGGAAATTATTCCACTATTTCAAAAGAACAGAAATAGCAAAGACTGCCTGATGCTGCCTGGCCTGCAATGAATACCATTCTGACCATAGGATCCTTCCTAACAGTCCTTTCCAGTATTCTTCTCTACTAATACAGCTCCCAATGAAAACAAATTTTCCCTAGTAAAATATTTATTTTTTTTAAAACTACTTATCCAATCATAACACCTTAGGAGAACTACCACTACATTGCAAATCCAGCCCTCCCAGATACTACTTTTAGCTAAAGGGAGCTAAAAGATGTCTGCCGACCTATTTGGTGGTTAGACAGAGTGATCTCCCTTACATATAATACTTGGCAGCATCGTGTAAGAATATCCCAGTTATTAATGGAGCAGAGAACACGCTCCCTATGGATGTAACTGCATGGAGGCTGGGAGGGTGTATGTGTATTATGATTGGGTAAGAATATTGAAGATAACAAATAATGAGCCAACACCAAAACCAAATGAGAAAAATATCTGGAATGCAAATTCAGGAAAGCAACTACTTTCTGGTATAGTAAATAATCGACCAATACATGACAAACAATGGCATCTACTTGGAAAGTTATATTGCCATCTAAGAATGGTTCCACATTCTGGTCGAATTATAGTAATAAGAGTACTTTACAAGGAAATTGTGTTGTTTCCATGCTCTATCAGCATTCTCTGTACGACATGGTGGACAAAATCTGTCATTGTTAAAAGTAATACAGGACAATTTGCACACCGAAAAGAAATTCTGTATCAACAATATATACAATGCTAATTTTTCATGATAACCAAAATCTTGACATTAATTTAAATAGGGAAAACACACATTTTTGTGCTCCATCATTAAAGCATACAGTTATATTTACCCAGCTTTGACGATGAACATAAATAAAACAACAGGCACTATCTTAAGGAGATCATAACACATGAACAGACCCACGGATCTGAGGAATTTGCCCACCACCAGCAGGCCAATGTAGACTGCAACCCTGCAAGGAAAACATAAGTTCAAACATTAAACATTGGAGAAACAATACACAAAATTTAAAGTATTAAACTAAAGGATTTTTTTTTATCAGCCTCTTCCACAATCTTATTCTCTTCTGCTGTACCATTCCTATTCCCCAGCTTGATAAACAAGGCATAAATCCAACTTGCAAAACCTTCATCCAAATCAACAAACTGTATCTTAATCTGAAATGGTTTTATGATGAACTGCTTCAAACATTGGATATGCACTGTGGAGTGGGTTCAGACAGTCCTTTCCCTCTCTGAAAAAGTGTGTTTGTGATTTAGATTTTTAATGTAGCTTTTAACAATTTTTAAGTCATATCACTATGATGTTTTCAGTGTGGCAATTTATAGTGATGTCTAGCACTGGGTTATCATGCTACAGACATAGAGCATTATATCCACAGCTGACAAATATCACAAATATTTATAATGTTTATTAATCAAAGACTAATGAGTGTGTGTGTGATTTGGATTTTTAACGTAGCTTAAACAATTTTTCAGTCATATTGTTATGATGTATATAGTGTGGTAGTTTTTTGGATGTCCAGCACCGAGGCATCATGTCACAGACATGAAGCATGATGTCCCACCCAGTAAGATTATTCTGACACCAGGCTTATCAGTCCTAACACATCTTATAATGCTGAGCACCTAGCAAGGCAGCTGGTAGTACCATTTTTATAAGTTTTTGGTACAACTCAGCCTAGGTTCGAACCTGTGACATCTGAGGTGGATGCTCTAATCACTAAGCCACCACAGCAGTGAGGCAAGTACTGAAAAAATATGATGTATAGCAACAAGACTATTGAAACTTTGGCAGTACAAATTTCAAACACAGTAAAGTCTTGTCTTGTTCATCTGACTTTCATTTGTCTATTTCATCTGTAAGATTGGTAAACAATTTACTGATGATCATTACAAATTACAAATATATTTATCCATGATTTGGTTTAACTGGATGATTTCAGTGGGAATTCTTTACAACATGGTATTTATAAATTCAGGAACACAAGATAAACCAAACCTGTTTGTAAAGAATCATTGACAAAAATTTACTAGTACAGTTGGAATCGAATGATCTTGACAAGAGCCCCATGTGGACCTGTGAATGCTTACCTGGATGTCAAAACTGTCTATAAGTTAAAAATGCAAGAGCAGTTCTGGTACAGTAGGATTCTTTTTGCAGAAACTTCTTCCAATGCCATTTATAACACATGCTATGAAAGCAGATAGCTGAATATTTCTCAATTTCAAGGACTTACATCTATATTTGAAACCACACCAGCATCATATATACACATCCAAAAGGCCTTTAATGCAAGAACTGTTTCTGTCAAAGTCAGTTAAATTCTGTATGGCATCTTTACAAGATAAAACTTGGTCTAAATGTTTTTCCATTTTTAGCAACAGTTCACCATATCTGATGACTGATCAGCATCATCTGAACCAGTCTAAAAGCCCTTTGTGCCATGATGCTCTCAAAACTTAGTCAATTTCTGCTGAGGTGTTTTAGAGAATACATCATTTAAAAATTTTTGTTTTTGTAATTTTAACTGTATCTGATGCTTACCATCAATTTAGTCAATTCTGATGAGAACATTTTTAGAATAAACAGTTGAAAGGTATTTATTTACTAATAGTGGCCTTAAGGCCTGATGAACAAAATAATTATTATTATCACTATCAGTAACATACATTATTAATTAGACAGGTTTGATTAATATAATATACATTAATAAAAATTAGACAGGTTTGATTAATATAATATACATTAATAAAAATTTGACAGGTTTGATTAATATAATATACATTATTAATAATCAGAGATGTTTGATTAATATAACATACATTAATAATAATCAGACAGGATCTTTAATCACACTTTACAGCTGTGCAACACTTGAGTCATGGTGTTGCCAACTAAATACCAAGAATACATCAGACTTGACCCATATGAACACATTTCACCATATAAAAATACATAACACTTGACCCATATGAACACATTTCACCATATAAAAATACATAACACTTGACCCATATGAACACATTTCACCATATAAAAATACATAACACTTGACCCATATGAACACATTTCACCACACAATACATAACACTTGACCCATATGGACACATTTCACCATAACACTTGACCCATATGGACACATTTCACCACACAAGAATACATAACACATTGACCCCTATGAACACATTTCACTGCACAAGAATACATTACACTTTATCCATATGAACAAATTTCACCACACAAGAATACATAATGCTTGACCCATATTAACACATTTCACCACACAAGAATACATAACACTTTACCCATATGAACACATTGACCCATATGAACACATTTCACCACACAAGAATACATAATGCTTGACCCATATGAACACATTTCACCACACAAGAATACATAACACTTGACCCATATGAACACATTTCACCACACAAGAATACATAACACTTGACCCATACAAACACATTTCACCACACAAGAATACATAACACTTGACCCATATGAACACATTTCACCACACAAGAATACATAACACTTGACCCATATGAACACATTTCACCACACAAGAATACATAACACTTTACCCATATGAACACACTGACCCATATGAACACATTTCACCACACAAGAATACATAACACTTTACCCATATGAACACACTGACCCATATGAACACATTTCACCACACAAGATTTTATCTGTGCTGCTCTTTGTGTTTTGTTGGCAACGTACTTGACACTAGTGATATCCAAGTGTTAAACTTTTTCATTACATACATTTTCATAATTTTTAAATTTTAATCATTGATACTGAATGATCATAAAGTTCAGAAACTTTATTTAACATTCTGATAACAGGTTACAAAACTTACTGTGAGGTTGGGTAGATGGCATGTGTCGGCAAGGCATTTCCTCCATAATCACTCATTGTTCTATAAAGGTTTCTATTTAAATTTCTCTCTTCTCATATGTCATTCTTACAAACTGTGTATCTTTTCCAATCAATCAGTGCTGAAATAAATCAGAATGTAATCAACAGTTATATAGCTTGCCTCTAAGAAGCTTTCAAAGTTTAGTACTCATGAAGAAAAAGAAAACCTCATACTAATAAAGGCATTCATAAGAAAGAAATGTAGGCAGCTGTGACAGGGCATAGAAGACATAAAACAAAACCAAGAACAATCATTTGTATCATGTAAACATATATGCAACACAATGACTTAAAATCGGAGATACATTGTTTCTCTTCCTTTGTTGTTTTACTATTCTGCAAACTTGCTTCAGAAGCTATTATCATTTTCTCCCCATGAAATCACATTTCAGTGAGCTAAAGTCACAGGTTTTGAGTAACTTTGACAACCAGTATGAACACTTTTAGAAGCATAGTTCATAAAACATGAAAACGTTTGATATTACCACTAAAGCAGATTCCACAGACCTAAATTAAGCAACTGTAATTTGAATGGCACATTATATGCCCACCCCATTTTTAATAGTTATCTATGTCTGCACTAGTAGGTTGACTTGAGAGAGTACTGACCCTTGGGTCTCAGTGACCTTTATCTTTGGTCAAGAACTGCAGTCTTTACAGAAACCATTATTTTTTATCAGACTTACCATGTCTGTGCCATCTGATCCTGGGACCTCAGATTATAAAAGTTTCTTTATTATGATACATGCAAGGCTTTTATAAAGATTGGTCAAGGAACTTACTCTAGAACAAAGGTTATTCTGCAGAGGAAATTTTATCTGACCTTGAATTTTGACCACAATACTAATAAGCCTTTTGCATAACTTAAATGCAAGCCCTCCACAAACTTTAAAAAAGGTAAAGTTTTCAAGCAATAAACATGTTTTAATTTTTTCCGTGATATTGACCTTTGACCTTTAGATAACAAACAGTAACCTTGAAATTTGACCTTATGACCTCAACAACAATAGGTTTCATAATCACCACAAGTGCAAGCCATCCACACTGTTTAATCTTATGTGATGTAGAACTAATTGTGGTCAGTGTATCCCCTAGGGGTGAAAGGCCTAGAGTAAAAAATCTCCTTGGTCTCAAAACTGGGGTCAGACTTAGTGAAAAATAAACTTTGGTATGACAATTGGGGGTCAAATTAAAAATCAGAGGGGTCTCTTAAATTGCAAATGAGGGTAAATGGAAACAATGGTCTTGTGCAAAAACACTTTTCTCCTTTTTGCAATGAACTTGATATTTGACTTTTTCCTTACCCCAAATTCAAATTATACACAAAGTTTGGTCTAGACATGTATTATGATGTGCAAACTATCTGGCAACTTTCATTAACAATAACCTTCACCACTGGATCTGCAAAATCAATTCATTATTATTTATCCCAAGAGCCAGGTAACAGATAGATCGAAGTCAAAATACACTCTTCCTAGAACCAGACATTTAAAAATTATTGATCTTTCCTTTATTGACACTACCACTCAGGACTGCATAGGAAGGTATATTATAATATTTTATTCTAACATCTATTAATATTTTGAGAACTATACAGTATCTAGAATTTTAGCATGGTGTACATCTGTGATGCTACTGAGCAAGATGGATAGCTTGGAAACTGCAACACAGCTGCAAGATGTGCTCTCAAAATTGTGGGTTGTAGAAAGTTCTGAATCAACACAAGAAAAAATTTTTTTTTTAGAGTACTTGATTAGACCATTATTTATATGCCTTGCATTTAATAGTCCTATATGTAGACTCTAGTGTGGACTGACTGACAAGAAAGATTTTTTTAAAAAGAGATCTTACCTGCTTTAAACATGTTTTCAATGTATACAGTCTTGAGCTAATTGTGCTGAAAACTTTTTTCTTATATTACTTACTAGTGCCATGGCTATTGACCTGTAGACTCCAAAATCTACAGGCTTCTTTCGCAGCCTATGTGCAAGAAAACCAAAAAGTTTTGACAAGAAAACCTACTCCTGAATAAATGTTATTCTGCAAAATCCATTTTTCTTTGAGAAGCAATATATTTATCCTTGGATCTTTTCACCGCAAATCAAAAGGCATTTTTCTTTTGTACAAGCTCTTCACAAATATTGATCAGGCAGGAATAGATAACTGACTGTGTCTAAAGTTTAACTTCCAGCAAAGTGAATCAAAGTCAATGCCCTGTCAAACAACTAGACCTTTGATGGACATGGTGTATAACAAGACTGATTTTTAGGATGTAAAATCAATTTTTTGGGGAAACCAATGGGTTTGCTAGTTGTCCCAGGTGTTAATGTATACTAAAAATGTGACACCCACTTGGCAGATTCAATTATGCATAACAATTCTACTTTCTGCCATCAGGTGGTAATCTGGGCTGGCTGGTTAATGCCAGATGTTATGTTTGCGTCATCATCTACAAGATACTAAGGATAATAAAAAAAGTAAATGGACTTTGGTAAAACCTCATCAGAATTGTCATAATTTTTATTCCACACTGCTAAATATATGTAAATGATGAAAAATAAATAATGCAATTGGATGTACTGCCTGCACATGTGATGTTTTTGTAGAATATACACTGGCTAAGACCTGCAGTGGCTTATCATCTTGAAACAGTGTTTTTTTTAAAATAAAACATAATCTATCAAAATTTCTTCTAATGCACGTTTTAAAAACATAAGTAATGAAGTTAAAACAAAACTACATCAACATTATCAGTAAATCAACCTGGTGTGTAATGAGTTAAGTGCAATACAACCTATTCTCATCAAATATGTCTTTTTACATGTGATGCTAAATTCAATCTCAAAATCATTCTGACTTTACAAAATAATAAACAGAAAAAAAACAGTCCTCTTATGCAGACAGTTGAAAATTTATCATTGTAATGTGTCAAATTTTGAAGTACTGAATCCTACAGTTGAATAAATTGTGCATTAAAGTTATCATAGTCAAGCCAGAAAGGTCTTGAGAATGTTCACTCTGATATTTCCCTTCTTTCATCTCTGAAACATAAAAGAGCCTATGTTTAAGCTTCAGTGGAACTGACCCAGTCATTGTAACAGTATAATGGCAGACAGTACATTAAAATTACTGACCATATCGGTTGGAGGGGATCTTATGTCAAATAATTGATCTTCAAAGTAAATGTAATGGCATCGAATTCTAGGCTGTCAAAATCTGATGAAAGACATGATTATTTTGGGAAAATTTAGGAACAGTTGCTTTGGATTGGTCAGTTAAAATTAAGGTGTACACTTTAGAAATAACAGGGAATTTAAGGTAGCGACTTGGCTCAGAATTCTTTAGTCCGATTTTTCTTGAGAGAAGACAGAGTTGGTTCTGTGGGAAACCCAACGACAGTGTTTTCCCTTGTTAACAAAGTAGACAGGTCAAATAGCTGTATTGAAATAAAAAGATAGGCTATAGTGCTAGGATGCATGGTTGTGTGGAAAAGAAACAGCATTAAAGTATGCCAGTTTAATTTCCATATAATATTCTATTTCGTTTGTTTGGTTTTATGCAAATGAGTTTGATATGCATATGATCCATGCATGTATTGTGTATTCAAATTCATAGGACTGCTGAAATGTTAGTGTTATGCAGTTAAGTCTTTAATTCAACAGTTATTAGTCCATTGATAGAATTGACAGATTGCATGTAATCCTAATTTTTGGATGTGTAGTATTTCATAGGGTTGTATGAATTGATCCTAAAACTTCAAATGTGTAGTATTTCATAGGGATATATGAATCGATCCAAACATGTAGAATTTCTTATGGTTATATGAATTAATGTCCTTTGTCAGTAGTATGATACTGTTAATGATAATTGTATATTCATATACCTGACTTTGCAATGCCTAAATAAATGGTCTTGCAGGTTATGGGTTACTGTAAGCTAGAATTAAATGAATCTTATACAGTAATAATCCAGTATTTATGTTACTGAGTGGTACTGGCTAGCCAGGTGTAAAGATATGTATAGTAATGTATGCTGATATATATATATATATATATGGCAGCATCATTTGTACATAGCCAGCTGTAAGGTGACATAGTAATGTACACGTCAATCACAGCTGTCAAGTGAGATCTTATTAGGCCAGACTTGGATGATTTATAGATGTATATTACAGTGGCTATTTTTTATACAAACTGTTAATTGTTAAGGTCACATTATGTCAGAATTGATCCAGTGTGGATAGATATTTACATTTCTGAATAATGAAAGTGAGAGATTTTATATATAATCAGATAGGTGGTGAAACATATCACTTCAGCCACAATCTTGTCATTTAAGGGAAGAGCTTTCAATATCCATCATTGAGAACACCATAAGGACAGTCCAAGAAGGAAATCCACAAATAGAGAATTCAGAATAGAAAGGGTCAGATGAAGAACCAAGCATACATGCTAGACATGGAATACACAAATTGATTAGAAGAACGACACCAGGTTATGCAAGATGTACATTGTACTCTTTTCACCACTCATTACTATAATGAACTAATCTGTTAATTGAACTCTGCTATTAAATTCCAGTGCATAGAAACACCGAAATGCACCAAAACACCGGAACGCACTGAAAAGCCGGAACGCAATATAAACACTGAAATGCACTTCAATTATATCGTATATACCATAGCTGGACACTTTGCAATTTGCGAAAATTTTGACACATGTCTAATGGTTAAAATCTATTGCTATTAAATACATATTATTAATAAATAATGCCACAATGTATGAACCTTGTGAAAATCAATTTAAATAGCATTATAGTGTAAATGTAATTATCAAGAAGTATGTGCAGATAATAATTTTTAATAATCTAAATGCAAAAGATACATGCAAAAAAATGGCATGTCAAATCATTTTCGTATTTATTTTGGAATTTTCATCAGAACATAAGTTTTTGGCCCATGAGTAGCTAATTTTTCCATATCGATTGTTTAATAATAACAAGAAGAATATGACAAAAATAAACTTTATGCAATTTTCCTTTTATGACAGCTTTTCTTCAATACCCGTATGTATTCACTTATTTGTCAGTGGCAATTTTTGCATATATTGCTAAAACATTAGAATGTTCCATCTAACATTCGAAACACGAATAAGATTTGGAAATTTGGAAAAAATTTGGAAAAAAATATATGGATTTGGAGGTATTATGGCCGCTGAAGACAATTTGTTCTGAAGAGAAATCTGAAAACTTGGAGTCTTTCTGTTGGGAAGTTGCTCCAAAATTTATTGACTACTTTCAGTATAAACTGAAAATTCAGCAGCAGACTAAGGCAAACAGACCCTTACCACTCAATTTGAACGACGACATATGGACTAACAACAACTGCAAGTCTGTTAACCAGGTGTTAAAGCAGAATGTAGAGTGGAAATCTAAGCCTCTGACAGAATTCATCTCTCATTTAGATGACTCGGTGGACAGACATTTCAAAGACTTGTGTGGGTGCATTAATTGGGACTGGTGAATACAGATTAATTGACAGTCACAGACAATCTCACATTTCAAAGATGGACTGGGTGAAACAAGCTACCCAACAAAGAGAAAAACTTCACAAATTCAGATGCTTCATTCTTTCAGAGAGTAAATATGTGACATCATCATATGGTAAGTCAGAAATTGTGGCTCCAAGGACAGGTGGAAAGAAACAAGGATAACGAAAATGGAAAATCAACAAATGTACAGTGACGTAGAAAAGACTAAGACAAGCAAATAACATGATTTTAAATATGGTACATTGCAACGGACGCACTTCTTGTTGCATGATAATTTCTCTGATCCTATATAACAACTTTTATGTACTATTCATGTGCTTTGAATCAGCCTACTATTTTGAAACTGATTTTCATATACAAATATATGGCAATTCCAATGCTTGATTTGTATGCAACTAGTATCTTGACATGCACATGTCTGCATTTCTTAGTCATATTTTTATAGGGTTTATATTTCATATTAATATGACTCCTGTCATAATTTCATACATAGTATGGCAACGTGTTAATTACTTGGTATATTTTAGTGAACAATATATATATATATACATATGCTTTGTTCATTCATATAACTTGAGATGTATTTATTTCTGTTGTTCATAATATTTAATCTATAAATAATAATATACTTATGAAACAAATAGTTTGAAATATGATCCCAAAAATTGTCTTCATGCATTAACCACATTTCCGCAACTATCCGATATCCCAAAGTCTTCCTCCAATAGTTTAGCTTAAAAACATACATTAGCCAATCTGATGTATATTATGTACTATTATCTACTAGATTTGTAGTACACACCAGTAACGGAAATCAATCAGAAATATGTAACTACTCTGAATCATGCTAATAATGGCAACAATTAGTGGTAATACATGAATATTAAATTGATATAACAAAATACCTTACACTACCTTACACTACAACAATATATCACTTCATGGCTACCAAATAAACTTAACAGTACAATGAAGTATGAAATTCTAGACTAACAGCCGGAAACAAACATTGAACTATTTAAACATGCATAAATAGATATTCACTTTGTTTTCCTAGTCTAGATCACAAGGCATAAAAAAGTTGGATAGAAAAGAAAGTTGAAACAGTGTTTCAACTCGTGACTTTAATAATTTTTAAACATTTGTGTGTTATATGAAGAAGAAAAAAATAAACATTTTGACCTATGTTCCAAAAACTGTCTTTCTGTAATAAACCCATTTCTGCCACAATCCAGTATCCCATACACCTCTTCCAATAGAAAAATGGGTCTAAAATAAAAAGGTCAACAAAAGATGGAAATAATTTGACACGCCATTATCGCATGCTTCTTTGCATTTAGACCATTATCGTGAATAATTCATGATATAGTTACACTTAAACTAGCTGTTTCGCCAGCTAGTTTGCACAAATCTCACACATCCTGGAACTTAAGATATTAAAAAAAATGTATTTAATAATAATCACAATGTAATAATTAACTTAATAAATCAATATTAATGTGTTTATTATTAATGGCCAAAGCATTAAACTCTTGTATAAATTGCAATGCATGCTGTTAATATTATTTTTTTTTACTTTCCAAACTGTTGCCAAAATTCTTAGTTTCCAGCTTCTTTTTAATTTGATGTTGCATCACTTGCAGAAAAGAAAGTACCTATTAAGTTATTATATAACTAATATTAAATCTAACAGATATGAATTATACATACACAACCAATATACACTGTGGTACAATATATGCTATGGTATATATGATATAATTGAAGTGCGTTTCGGTGTTTATAATTGTGTTCCGGTGTTTTGGTGCATTCCGGAGTTTCTGTGTTTCTATGCACCCATTAAATTCCATTTATGTAAATCTGATGGGCTGAAATTGCAATTTTAAGTTTATGTATTAATTTATAATTTATTTTATTTTATTTACTGGTATTTGTTTATTTCTTCTCAACAGTCTCGATTAGTTCTCTGTCAATGTTCTATCTACTCACACTGGACAATAACATCTAGGGAGGTTATTCCCTAGATAATGATCAATTAACAGGACACAACACCATACCACCCCGTTGCAATCATTTACCTGTAATGGATACTTCCTGCATTAGTACTAATATTAGTACCTTAGTCTTAAAGTTGAGGCTACCATATTGTAGCAGGAGCCCCGAGTGGCCGAGTGGTCTAAACCGCTGTCCGTTACGGATCACTGCCATCTCACCTCTGTCTGCGTGTGTTCCAGTCTAGGATTCGGCGAATGTGTATATGTGAGAAAGCTTGCCAGTAGCTTCTCGTGGGTCGGTGGTTCTTCCGGTGATTTCCCGGTTTCTTCCTCCACCATTAACACTGGCCGCCATGAATAGCCTATCGTGTGCTGAAAAATGTGGTTAAGCCCAACAACAAAAAACAACAACGACATTGTAGCTTTTCCTGCATCAGTGACAGCCACGTAAACGTTTACAAAAAGACAAAAAAAAGTATGCCATTTACATGCATAAACGCTGTAGCTTTATCTTTATATATATCATGAAAGTTCTAAATAATGTTTCACTGATAATTGATCATGGATTTAAATATTTATATATAAATTAAGAATATAATTTAGGCATTGATGAAGAAAGTCTCGAAAATATATGACGCCAGCTGACCACTAATAACCTAACTGTTTCGCTGTTGCAGTTGACAGTTTTAAGCTAAAGCAAATATAACTCACTTTCATAGCAATCGTAACAATGATTGCCACATTTATCTTGCAGACAAGAAAAGTTTGGGATCCAATATATAACCTGTCATATACATAGTTCCTGGCCGGAAGTTGAAAATTGTGTACTACCGGTGTCACAATTCTCTTGTATCTCCATTTACAAAATCCGGCAATTGAACAGGTATCTTCTTCCAATCTTAAATATATTCCGTTAAAATTATAAAATATGAAGTGATCTTAACGTAAAAGGTTCATTTTCCTACAACACGAACCACATGGCCCCCTATTAATGCTAAAACAGCTATTAAACGCATCATAAATAACAAATTTTTATTGAAATAGATTCCTTCAAGGTTGGTTGGCTTCCGTTAGTCTCGAGAGACGATGAAAATGCGCCCATGAAAGGTGTCCTAGTTTGTAAAGGTAAAATACAGGCAACAGCTGTCTACTTTAGGCAACAGGTACTCGTTCACTTAAGAAAATCGTCAATAGTTTCTCGCTAAAAGTTTGTAGCAGATGAAGTACGAGTTGTATTGTCAATAATTGTGCACAATATATTTCAACAACAATTGCACATTTGGTATTACTAATCAAAGTTTCTTTTTTTTTTTTTTCATTTCGAAAAATTAAACTCTTGTGTATCATCAAGGCTCATATTATACTTTGGTCAAATTACCTACGCAATGCATAGTATGCCATCTGAAACATCGCAACAGCCATGGTAACGTAGTCTTTCCACTAGTCTTTTTGTGGTACTTTTATGTTTATGCTTTAATTTTACTAAATCAATCAGTTCCTTCCAATAACTAGCTAAATTATTTTATTTTATATAAATGAGCAACTTAAATCCACCGAAATTAAAAAGATATTTACATGAAAGTTTTCTCCTGTTCGTCATTAATATTATTTCATGATCAGCATTAATATCGTCTCTAAGTAAGCTGTCTACAATATTTCACATACTTTAAGTTCAAATTATCGACGATGCGTAAGTAAAACGTTAACTATGTGTTCTCATGTGTAACATTCCTGAAATTAAAGATAATGTTAAAGTTGCGATGTATTATATCTGTGCAGGCGTGTTGCTTACTTCTATGAGTTTGACGACTTAGTTAAATAAGACTTTCAAAGAGAATCTTAACGTACATGCGCAGTTTATTGTATATTCATATGATTCTAGGTTTTGATGCACTTGGAAAACACAGTGAATAATAACTAATAACTAAATTCATTGTGTTTTCTAAATTAAGCTCAAGATTAGATTTACTCTTTTATAAAACATATTCGTGTTCAGTTAAAGGCCAATGTTTTCGTAAGTGCCGATTTAAATGAAAGTTGTTTAAAGCCTTTTCAATGTTAAAATGTCAAGTTAAGCAACTTAAGTCTGAGTCGGAAATGGATGGGTAACAAATAGGAATTTTTTTAATATCAGTTTGGCTTCTTTGGATTTGTAAATTTTAATCAGAACACACCTTATTTACTAATTTAGACATGAACGTCAACAGATTTACATCCGAAACGGTTAAGAGGCAACCGAATATATATATATATATATATATATATATATATATATATATATATATATATATATATATATAAGAATTCTTTATTTCAGACTGCATAGTCCATACATCTAAATTAAAATACGGATATAGAGTAAAACATTGTAAACATAAAAGAACACACACACAGACAAACACAAACATATATATATATATATATATATATATATATATATATATATATATATATATATATATATATATATATATATATCATGTACAAGTATTCAGATACATTTACAACAATTATTTGCACCCTGAATTGTTAAAAAATGAAGTTAAGTGACACATTTAAATAGTAATTGGTTCCATCTACAAACAATGTGAGAATTTAAATGAATGTCATAGTTCCCAATTGATTTCAATATACAGTTCTCACTATTAGATAGTCTTGTTATCATTGAATATACATACTTTCTCATTACTTCCTCAAAACTGAATACATTATAATTTATAAACATGTTGGAGGCACTGTTCCATCTAGAAGGACCTAATAGAAAGCAAAGACTATTATTATAACCAATTACTAGTTTTCTTTTCACATTTTCACTAAAGTTTGTCCACAGTTAAGCACAATACATAGTACAGCAATAAGATTTGAATAATCTAAGTTTGATACTCAATGAACAAGGCTTAAATTTGCGTAGAAGCATGTTTGTTCGAGTACTCAAATATCGAGAATGTATCATCATATCTTCATTATCTGACTGATTGGATTTCAAAATATGGCCCAAATACATATAACTGTCGACATACGTAGGAGCATTGCCGTTAAGATGTACAGAGAGAGGTGATGATAATTTAAAAGAAGTTGGCTGAAAGACCATGCATACTGATTTTTGTGTATTATACATGATATCATTCTCGAATGCATATTGTTCACATATCTTCAATAATTTTCTTAAACATGCGACAGACGGACTTATCAGGGTCATATCATCAGCAAAGCTAAAATTGTTAAGAAACAGCCCATTTGGTAGCAGACTTTACCCTACGTTACAATGGCCCAATGTACGATTTAACTCGTCAATGTAAATATTAAATAACATAGGGAAAAGAATACTTCCCTGCCTCACCCCATTGGTTACATGGAAAGCGCTGGATAAAAGCGCACGTAATACAACTGTTTGCCATACCAGTTGACTAAAGTATGAACAATGTATACAGGAATTTTAATTTCTAGCAACTTTGTAAAGAGTGTCCAATGATTGACCCTATCAAATACCTTACTAGCGTCTAAAAAGCATGCAAATACTGGGCTGCCATGTTCCACATAATAGCTAACGGTTTCCTTAAAGGCATAAAGACATAAATCTGTAGAATGCTGCTTTTTAAATCCAAACTGATTATCGGAGATTATGACTTCGCATCTTTGTAGTATGATGCATTCGAATGGTTTTGAGATAATAGTCGTAAGAGTTATGGGTCTGTAGTGATTTTTGTCTGCTAGATTACCAATTTTGCTTTTTAGTAGCGGTATAATTGTAACTTTTGTGCAATCATATGGTACAAAAATATGCACAAACATACAATTAAATAAAACCATTAATAGCCCATGAAGTCTAGTATCTGAATATTTAAAATGTTCCACATATAAAAAATCTGATCCTGGACATTTACCACCTTTTTGTCTTGTTATTGCATTTTGGATCTCAGATAATGTGATTACCTCAATATGAGCAGGAGGGGTATTCAATGCTGAAGTAACACGCTTCTTACTTGATTCGTTTTTGACACTATTAAGTATTCAAAATGATTTTTCCACATGTTGCATATATTATTTTGACCATGGTACCCAACAATGCAGATTGGTAGTTTATTGGAAGTTGTCGTAATACTGTGTTTAACTTGCTTCCAGAATTCACGTTGGTCGACATTTTCAATTTTTTGTGCTAGTGAGTCTGCTGTTTTACTTCGTCATTCTTGCATGACCTAAGAGCATACTTAAATTGTGCTCTTGTTTGACGCATTCGGTTACTTAATTGTCCATGACGAGGTTTACCGTTATCACGCCACATTAGGTAAGCATTTCGTGCAAAGTCGTGTAGTTCTTGGACACTAGTCCTCATGTTTACAGCCATACCCACGTTGAAAGCATCGGTTCTCGTCCGATCATCGAAATTACTCAACGTCGTGCCCGATTAGTACTTGGATGGGTAACCGACTGAGAATACCGGATACTGTAAACTCCGCCTAGGAATACCGAGTGCCGTAAACTCCTGTATTTCCCCTTACTAAACTTCACTTTTTCAGTAGATATTTACATATATCAATTTCTGCTCTTTGATTTTTCTCTTTTTCTTCCACATTCTTCAACAATTCTTATTTTAAATAATTATATCAAGCATAGGATATGACTATCGCAAAATTTCTCTTTGCTTTTGATTTCCATCATCGCTACCGTCTTGTGCAATCGTAGACGGCCAATATTAGTATTTAAAAAATATGCAGCATTTTCTCCAGTTTCATCTACCTTGAGGACCACAATAGATCGTCTCCTTTGCCATCACAATCCTTCCTCCAACTTTTTATATGTTATTGCTGATTCACCTTCTGGAGATTAACTGCAAATTATTAGATCTATGTCTGTCCTTCTAGAGGCTTATTTGTGGCTTTTCATAATTGCTAACTGACTAATATATTTGGAATGTATGAATTTTTCTTAGTTTTATTTGTCATTTATTTTACAGCAGGAAATCAGTCTGTAAGTGGGGAAACTTGACATCCCTTTGCAAATACTTCAAATACAAATGGTGTAAAAATTTGATTTCATTTTAGTCAATTTGAATGAATGATCCATGTTTCCACTTCCTTATGCTTTCTGTATTTCCACAACTGTAACTTTTCGAGCTATCAGAATAATCCTATGCAGATGACGAAATTTACTTATTATATTTATTGGTATCTATATCTAATTTTGCTGTAACTCCTGGTATATGAATTTATCTACTTTTTTGCAGTTTTTTTTCATGTTTTAAATTGTAAAGACTATCTTTAGTTAGATTTTGCCTACATCGCTAGGGTCTATTTTATAAATATTAAGAGCGTACAATTACAATTGGATCTATAAATAGATGCTTACGTATGTGTTGAAATTATTAATAATAATCCTAATATTTAGACTTTATAACGACTTTTGGTTTATTTTCTCATTCGCTGATGGGGTTTGGACCATTCTAGAAAAATTAAGTAGTTTCCCATCGGCTGGGCTATGTCACACAAATAGGCATTTTGAGATACTTTGAGTAGTAAGATCCATCACATGGGGTATGTTGTGAAATACAGTCTTAATGTCATGTATATATGAGGAGAAAACTGAATAATAAGATTCATTCCTATTTTGGAGTCATTCTTATTTCTTGTATTCCAGTTTTAAGTCTGCAGACGTGTTTTGTGTTGTACTTAGATATTAATCGAGAGGAAACATTTGCTTGGACTGTTCTGTGGAAATAGAAAGTGGCTCTTATTTGGACAAAATTATTATCCAGGAACGGTTGTGAATTATTCAGAGTCGTTCTGGACAAGGCAATTTTGACAATGTTACGATTCATGGCGGACTAGAACATTTCTTATTTTAAAATTATATTCGGAACGTTTCTTTATTTTGGTCTTTCATAGAACTTTGTCGGGATTATTTTGGATTCACTTCATAATACTGTAATTTCTTCTCACATTTTCATTCATAACTTTGATAATTAGGTTATTTGTTAAATATTTTACAAAACTTGTTGGTTTGCTTCTTTCTGTTTCTTCTTTTGTGACCGTAGAGTCTTACCGTTATCTTTGTTTATTTTTAAAACTTATTGCCGGGAAATGTTGTGTGGAATGTTCTAAGGGTTATCTTATGATGTTTCTTAGCTATTCAATGTGAGTACTACTAGCGTTTCTAATTCCTGGATGTCATCGTGAAATTTATAAAATTTAAAAGACGTACCTCGGTTTTATTATATTTGCTTTATATGGTCGGTACAGATCTGGTCGCGTATCTAAATAAAAACGATCTGACCCGACACACTTTCTAAGAGATAGACAAATATGCAGGAGAATATAAAATGTCACTGATTAAATCAAACCTGTGTTGGTCAGACAAAGAATGCACACTTAATGTTAAGGAACAATACTGGTTCAGTTCTTCGTGCGCAACTTAAGACTAGGTCAAAACACATTGGTTCACTATGTGACTCACACAAGTGACAAAAACCCGATCGTCTACGATTTTTTTTGTTGCACTGCTTCGTATTGTAATATATCTTTTTGTTAAACTGACCACAGTAATTCTAACATCGTGCTTTTTGTTAAGTGTTTATTTAGTATATGTAAAATGTTGATTTTTCCCCTCTGATGAAGAGCTAGTTACACCAGAAACGTCGGGAAACCGTTTTGAATTTTCTCCGAAATGTAAATCTCTTAATGTAGGTTTTTATAAAAAAAAAAATGTGTTAGTCTTAACACCATACCCATCCTCTCATATATATATATATATATATATATATATATATATATATATATATATATATATATATATATATATATATATATATATATATATATATATATATATATATATATATAGTATAATGACTAACACACTAAAACACAAATGTATAAAGAAAACACCCATGGACACAAACCAATATGCAGGGATAAAGGTGACATGTTGACTCTTACCAACAAAAACCTATACTTACAACCAGCCTAGGGCGCTAATTCTGTTGGTGTTCATTTGGCTAAGCCAGATAAAGAGTCGGATAAATACTTTAAGCATTTTGATTTTAAATCAGGCCATATAATCATTCACCTTTGCATAGGTGGTGTATGAGTGAAGAGCCCTAATAGGATGTGAAGGAGTAGAAAAAACGGTACTACTTACATATTTTTTTCACTGACGAAACAGCTGTTAATATTGTCATTGCATTCACTGTAACAACTGTTGTTACTGTTAGACCTTTTTCTTTCAAAACTTCTTTCAGCCTTTAACATAATGAAAATTCTCCCCCACCTTTTCGCTGATAACTCAACCGTTTTTTTCTTCCTGAAACTGCTTCCCAAACTCCTTTTATTATTTAACTTCTTAAGCTTTATGATATACAACCAGTATTAACTGATTTCGCAAAGCCGTTCAATGGGGGGTATTTCTCTCTGCTATTGTTTATTCTTCGATACCGTTCTGTCTCACATATTACAGCATAAAGTCTGACGAATTATATTTTGTTTTTGACAGCTTCCACATAGTTTACATAGTTTCTTAATTATCTTTCCTTCAGAGTATTGAATAATATTTTTACTACAGATGAAAGTTCTCCACAATAATCCTTTTCTTAATATTATTTTCTGATGCTTTCGGCATTTTTAATTTGTTACCAGATGCATCATTGGTGTCGTTTGTTGAAACCTCGTTATTATTTGAATATTGTATTGGCTGTCTCTGAGTAAATCATATTTCTCTAGGATATTCTATGTCAGCAACGGTTAGTGATCGAGAGCGTGTACCTGCAGTTCTGTTTTAACTGAAAAACACTTGACCTTCATCTGCAGTGTTATTAAATGTTTACAATCAATATTTACAAATAAATGGTTGGCTGTTAGTTTGATCTGTTTCAAGTCTGTTTATCAAATGATTGCTCTTTATTGTTTTTCTTTTCAGCCAGGATCTTTAGCGTAATATTTGTCTCTGGTGTTCTAATACTGTTTCTATCTGTGTCGTAAAATTATAACATGTTGTATTCAGTTGACAAGTGAAAAAATATTTTCTTTCGGAAATAATGTTATAATGTCCTCATTCCGATGTGTTCAATTGTTTGTCAGACACTGGATTATTAATACGTTTGTAAATATTCTGTTTGAAAATCATTGCAAGAGTTTTGTCTCAGATTTGTATTCATTTATTTTAAGCATGCAGCCAAATGCTTCTGTTGGAACAAAATAACTCGGTAAATCATTTTCAGTTTTAAATCCGACTGCAAGTAAATCTTGAAGTTTCTGTATATGTATCACGTATTTTTTTTATCTGTTTTTCAATATCTGTAATAAATGACGTTCATTTTAATAATTTATCAATGCTTTATCCGTGGAAATTAATTAATATCGTCTTGAATTATTATTTTGACAGCAAAGGTATGGTACATGAAATTGTTCAGATGTAACAGAATCTTGAAATCCACTTCTATAATCCATCATGTACATCTCATTAGAACAAATTTTCTTGTACAAAAGAGTGGAGCGATGTGACACATCTGAGTTGTTCCTTATTCGCTCATCTGAAGCTTTTAGTTGCGGTGCTATATATGTTATATTACTGTGGCTCATAAAGAATAACCTTAATTTTTTAAGTCTCCGTCACAATTCATCTTCACATCAGACTTTTCCCGTTTTGTTCCTGTCAAAGCCGTCTCCAAAAGGGAGATCAGCCAGAGAGGAGGACTCATTTTTCAACTGTGTAAATATTGTTATTTGATTTGACATATGTGTGTGATAGCATTCTTTAAACACTTCTTATTCCAGTCTTAGTCATCAGAAACATGTTCTCTGTAAGAATGTCTAACTTAAAGTCATGTTTAAAGATTGCATCATGCGTTAGTCTTGGTGTGCTGTAATAACCTCAGTCAAGATTACAGTTTTTCTTACATACATTCCTAATTCTAAGACGTCATAGGGCGTCAAGGTATCCCTTTTTAAGCTAGCAGTCTTTTATTTTTGAAGGATGGAGTCTGACATGATATCATGTCCATTCTTGTAAATGTACTTCGATATCTTTGAGTCAATCAGGCTTGAACGCAACCTTACTTCTGGCATGGTATGTTTCATCAAATCTCTGGAAATTTTCATTTATCCACATGTATAGATTTTTTTCTTCAGAAATATGGGTTTCACTTTATCGAAATATTTCACTGCCTAAACAAACTTGCCGTCATTTATATTTTCAACTAGCTGTTCTAAAAATTGGTCAAAGGACCTAAAAGTGTCTCCAAATTTAATGATTGTTTTCTTGCCATCTCTTATGATTATTCAGACTTTGAAATCAGTGATCAATGAAATATATTTTTCATCATTATTTGTTGTGATCATTGTTCACAAATATCTTGATAAACATGTGTCTGTTATAACCAGACTTGTTAAGATTGAATGGGAGAGTATATTTTGGGTATATTGGGTATTTTAAATTTAAAGTACAGTCTGTGTGCCTAGATTACATAGGCTGAAAGTTTTCATAAAGTGCACAATGATCTGACTCAATATATCGAAACTGATCTGAATAGAAAGAAATTTGATTTTGGAACAGTGGGAACCATTATTCCACCAAATTATGTGTTATAATTCTAACGCATGTTTAATAGTATCATGTTATGGCGTGCAATATGTTATTGTGTTTGTATTAAAAGCTAATAGCTAAGTGGGAAAATAGTTCTTTGAGTCTGAGTTTATGGCAAAGAAGAAAAAAGGGCTATAATATTGCAAAGTCTATGTCACATAGATGCTGTATATTTGTTACCTGAAAAGAGATTGTGTACAATATAAATGAATGCACGTCTGCTTACATATGTGTGGATGTTTGTCCATGTAATATTTTTTCCTACACTAAATTATGTCAGATTCTAAGATGACGTTGGGATGGCTCCCCGACCCAACAGTCAACCTATTACGGACAATTAAAAAAGCAACCAGAAGAACAAAATCATCACCAAAAACGTACACATTATTTGATGATGATTAACGTACACATTATTTGATGATGATTGTTTCTGAATTTGACAATTGGTTCTTCTTCAGTCATTATGCCTATGCAGGTTTCTACGCTGTTTATTGATTTAGTAACTACTTTGGATTATTGAACAATGCAAAGATTTATTTGAAGACATATTTCGCTCAGGCTTGAGGATGCTAGTTTGAACATATCTGTTCTACTAACTCAGTTTTTACCTTTTGTATTGTGATTTCTTCATTGAACAAATTATTAAAAATTATTTTGTGTTTGATTTTGCAGGATACAAAATATAAAAATGCGTAGTCAAAGTCAATGGTATTTTGTTTAAAAAGAAAATTAGAAATGGTGCAGCTTTGATATATCACAATAGTATAGGGATTCATTGGTGTTCTTTGTTTTATTGCAGTAGTACGGACTATGGTCTATTATATTCTTGGTCAGTTTAGACAAGACATATAACCATTTTATGATTCTTTTTTTAGTGAAGTTTTTCTAATTATAATTTTCCAACATTTATTAAACCTTTATATTACATTGTCTTTTTTGTCATAGCACGTAAAATATTCAGTATTTTCTTTTTCAAACAACCGTTTAACTTTCTGTTATAGAAGTCCTTCCCTTTATAAAACGGCATTTTAATTTGTTATCATTCACTGAATATACGTTTTAAATTTATCGTGTTTATGTTCACCTCTTTTCGACTTTACTTTTTGAGCCAATGCATATTTCAGGAAAATGCACATAATAGTCGGAATGAATTTATAACCGTTATTATTCCATGCATGCAAATCAAGCATGTTTGCCCGTTTGTATGAGTCAGATTAATTTGTGTGAATCCTTTTGTGCGGAAATATTTAATTCTTGGTGTACATAGGTCATTTGGTTAACCATTAATTCATTTAATTCTTTTTATAATTGTTTTGAGCGTATGCTTTCTTTATTGTTCCGGCAATTGATTGAAATTTGTATGTGTGTGTGTGTGTGTGTGTGTGTGTGTGTGTGTAATTTCTGGTTCTTAGTACAGATTATTAAGATGTTGCTCTTCTGTCCTGTATTTTAAACTTTTCCTTCACTTCCGTTTTTGTACAAGTTATGTAATTATTTTAAACTTAATATCTGAGCAAGTGTATCTTTATATGAAAATATTATGTTCTATTTTCTTATTTGGATGGTCTATATGTATGGGCTATATAAATATTACGTTCGGGAGAATATAAATATTACCTTGCCAATTTCTGACATAATTTTTTTCTTCTCTTTTTCTAAAATTGAAGTCCGGATAATTACAAAGTAGCTTAATGATAACGATATTAAAATAATATAGACTAACTGTAGACTAATTGCAATTTTAAAACTGTAAAGTACACAAACATTTTTAGCTTTTATTAGATACAGCACAATGACTCGTTACAAAGGGAGATTGAATTTACAGTAAAACGGTTGGATTCTAATACAGTGAACGTTGTTATGGATCAAATTTGGCATTAGCGTGAAATAATTTATTAGTCTTAAAAGTTTAAAGAGGATAAAACGCTGTAAGAATTATAAGAGACCACCCTATTTGTATGCTATTATTTCCTCTAGATGCTCTGTCAAATATAAAATATACATTCATTATTTTTATTATGTTTAATTGATTTTAAAAATTATACCTTGAAGATTAGATCATAAAATCTTCTGTTATAAGTAAGCACCCATATCTGAAAGAAAATAGAAAGATAATCGTTATTTTTTATGTTACACAGAATTTAAAAGAAAAACGGCTATGAAAACCTGATCGGAAAACCATACCATATGTATGTATGTATGTATGTATGTATGTATGTATGTATGTATGTATGTATGTATGTATGTATGTATGTATGTATGTATGTATGTATGTATGTATGTATGTGATTTATTGTACAATTTCAAACTATTTTTTACGCTATTGAAGGTATCATTTTACATCAAAGTTTAGGCACATATTGGCAACAAAGGGAATTAAATAATTTGATGATATTGTTGTTAAAAGGCAAATAAAAACTTTATTGCGAGAGCACAGACAACAGGAACCACCTAACAAGAAACAGTATATAAAAATGGATACGATTTAAAAGGCAACACGTAGTTTTTAGGTAGATTAAACATTTGTGTATGTTGATCGTTGATTCTCACTCCACACAGTGCCGTTTTAATGCTTAGGCACGCAAGTCACGTGCCTATAGGGCCCAGCGGCGTCTCAAAAACAAAATTGCGGTGTCGGTTGTGTTAGTAGTTCAGTGTTTGTGCCTAGGGCTCCCAAACTTTTTAAAACGGCTCGACTCCACACATTTTCAGAAGATCGCCTGTCATGTAGTACTAACATTAGTTAGTGCTCCAGTCTTTCTAAGTGGACCTATGCAAAAGAAAATAGAGGCTAGTATGGCATGATGACCTTGCTCTGCCATTTAGATACCGTACGGTACAGTATATCATCTCTTACAATTCAAATTAATTTATTGTTCACTATAATATATACCACCAGCATATATTTAGACTATGCACTGCTGCTTTAAATCACTAATCAACTATCGCGCATGTTGTCAATAAAGTTTTAAATTAATAAATTTTAATTATAGTCCTTTTTAAGCTTTCCGTCATATATGTAGCTCGAGAACTGGGGTGATACCAATATAAAACGTAGGAGTTTACTCTACAACAACAATAACATGGTGGTACACATGTGGATGGGAAGTTACGATGACTAGAAATTAGAAGCAAATAGTATGCATACAATAATCGTTGTTTAATTATCGAGTAGTCATAATTAATAATTTGTTATGAAAATGATATTTGTCTTCCAAGAATGAAAGGACTATATTTTAGAACGCGATAAATTTGTAGCAGAAGGTACTCGAATGATATTTTCTATTTACATTATTATTATAGTCAGCGTTGGAAAAATTCTGAACGTAACGCATTTTCAATCTCGGAAAGTAATTACCTTGCATAAAGACAGTCTGGCTTATAATTGTTTAATACTTTCAAGCTCATGTTCAAGTAATCTTAAAGTCTGTGGATATATTTACAACTATTTCTACAATGTAAGACCTCATCCAAGATATAGTCCAACACTATATTAGGCCTATCGCAGGCTCTATATTATTGCGGCAAATGGAATTTTCCGATTAATTTTGGACAAGCGTCGTCTAGCGGTTGTTTACGCATGTAGAGATGTAGTAAGGACGCAAATATCTTAAAGCGCAATTTTATCTAAAATGTCAACATTTTTATCAAGTTTACAATGAAAAAGAATGAACATCCCTTTTTTTTGTGAAAGTGCATGCAATTACGTTGATCACCATAAACAAAACTCGTCAAATTTGCTATACCTGCTTCGATTTGATTACGAAATTTATTCAGTATATCGAATGATGTTTGATGATTATAGGTCATATCTTGATAGTGACACATGTTGCAATTTTTTTTAATGGTAGCCTTTATTGACCCAAATTGACACAAGACTTCTAATATGCCTACATATCCAACATAAATAGGAAAGCAATAATAGTTAAACTACTTTTGAAATTAGTAACATTAAAATAATATTATTAATAATTGATTTATTTGATTTATTATATATATATATATATATATATATATATATATATATATATATATATATATATATATATATATATATATATATATTTCTCTGCCCACATTGCACTTAATTCAAAGTGATACATATTTTTTTACTACTGTAGTTATTATGGATTTCAACTTAACTGACATTAATGTATTCAGTTGAGTCATTAAATCCTTTATTTTCATGAAAATTTTCAGTTAGTGCAAACATGTACATTACATCTTATCACCAAGTTCAAATTTATGTTTATTATAATATGTGCATGCTACCATAAAAAATTTAGGTAAATATGGTGATAATATAGTTTTTCGCCCATGGCACATTGGGTCATCCGACACATGCGGTTTTATTTACATTAATGTGATTGGATTGACTGATATCTTTCATAGAAATAGATAGAAGGAAAATCAGAGAATCTTTACAATTTGTAACAATGCAGCAATAGCAGATCAGTTTTATTGTGTACTGATAGCATTATGTTCAGCAATAATACAGCGTCCCAGGCTATTTATGTTTTGGGTGTCGAGTTCTTGCTGCCCAAATAATGGCGCTGTGTAACGATAAGTCAATGAAACTTGAAAAACAGGTCTATTTGCTTGTGCAAAAATTTTGAATTTATTTGAAAAAAAACCCATCAGAGTAGGTAAAGTCTAACTAAAACATTAAGACTTTAATTTGTATCAAAATGTTGTTATGGGCTGCCAAGTATGCAAGATATTCCTGAAAGTTTGACTTTTGTTATGCTGTTAGTAGACATCAAAACGTGCTACACAGTACCATTATTCAGGCAGTAAAACCTCGATGCCCAAAACATAAATATCAGTGTCAAAGTCTTATATTTTTGGACTAGCTAACAACATACATAACAAATCTAATCAACAAGCACTTCTTCTATTGATTGTTTTAAAGAATAATTTTAATAACATCAATGATTATTTACACACAAGACAAATTATAAACACATGTATGCATTCTATAAAGAATTACATTAACATACAATTTAATTGACAAATGGATTACATAGGCAAGTTACATTCAGTGATTCATGGCGATGTCAAACAATGCAAATCATAAGTACAGAATTCTACCCAAGGCCTCGTTATTCACTTGCTTTTACCTCATTATTAGAAATTTTGAACTTGTCTGTGGACTTGGTTTCCATAGCAAGACATTCCTTGAGTCCTCTCTGGCTCTTGCATTCAGGAAAATGGAAACTGCACAAGGACCCTCTGTGAACTTGGATCCCCCTGAGAGCTGATTTTCACCAACATATGTGTTGATGGCAAATTGGGAAAGGTTTCTCACCTGGAACACAATTTATACCACATTCATCCAAGCCCCACTCTTTTCTGCACACTGGCTCAACAGATTTGGGATTGGGAGTACACATGGAACCTGTAGTCCTACATTGTAAGACATGTCACATGTTTATATTTTGGTGCTATGTCTTATTGCCAAAATAATGGCCTTGCATTGTGTTACATTTTCTGATGTTGACTGACATCAGAATGAAAGACCAAATTTTCACGTATATCTCACACACTTGCCGGCACATATGAAGGCTTTTCCACAAATTAGTTATGTTGATTTAGACAGAATTTACTTGACCCTGATGTCTTTTTTGGGAATAAATTCAAATTCTTACACAAGCAAATGGACATGTTTTTAAGTTCCTGTGACATGCATCTCAGTAGGCTGGAATTGCATTAAACATCAGCATGTATTCTGTTTGTAGTACCATGTGCAGATTATCCTCATGAAATACAGTATTAAATTATTGCATTCTTTACTTTTTAGATACAGCAATTGACTGCCAGACAGATAGTGGAGTAGGTAGCTAATAATGCTGCTCTCACATGGTATTTTTTTCTGTACTTCCCTAGTAGGAAATCAGCATTTGAAGATAGGAAATACACAGAAATCCATGTGATGATCAAACGTTGCCAAAATATTTACCTTGTTTTCACTTCTGCGCAATAATACACAATCTTACATTATCTTTGTAATATCTGTGCTACATGTGTTTAGACCACTCTGGTGGCCAAAGTGGTTAGAGCATCTGCCTCAGATGTGAGGTCACATGTTCAAACCCCAGCTGAGTCATCCCAAAGACTTATAAAAATGGTACTAACAACTGCCTCGCTAGGCACTCAGCATTTAGAGGTTGGTGTTGGTACTGGTCGGCCTGGTGTCAGGATAATGTGACTGGGTGGGATATAATGCTGCATGTCTGTGGCATGATGCCCCAGTGTTAGATATCATTATAAACTGCCACACTGCAGATATCATAGTAATATGACTGAAAAATTGTTAATGCTACATTAAAAATCCAAATCACACATAAACTGTACTAGCCTAGAAGGAAATCAGCATTTGAAAATGGGAAATACACAGAAATCCATATGATGTTTAGCAAAATAGTAAAGTTGCCAAAATATTTACCTTGTTTTCACTTCTGCACAATAATATACACAATCTTACATTATCTTTGTAATATCTGTGCTACATGTGTTTAGACCACTCTGGTGGCCAAAGTGGTTAGAGCATCTGCCTCAGATGTGTGAGGTCACATGTTCAAACCCCAGCTGAGTCATCCCAAAGACTTATAAAAATGGTACTTGCAGCTGCCTTGCTTGGCGCTCAGCATTAAGAGGTTAGTGTTAGGACTGGTTAGGATAATGATATTGCATGTCAGTAGCACGTATTTATGACATAATTTGCACAAGTGGAAGCTCTATATTGTATTTGTCAAGGTTGGAAGTTTTTTCAATATTGAAGCAATTAAAATAAAATATGCCTAAAACCATTTTTATTTAGATCTTATTGAAATAGATCAGTATTGTGGGAAATCATGAGTTTGTAAAACAAATTCATAGTAGTACCCTCCACTGAACTTGTATATTGAAATAAACTTGTGACTTGAAACTGTATTTTTCTGTACACTGTTAAGCAGAATAATGCAACTTCCTTAAACTTTTAAGCTTGCTTATTCTCAACTTTGAATGGCTTATACCACCTGTAGCCAACTTGTATGTCAGATTTCTTTATTACATTTACCTAGTAAGATAAGTGCAATGTAAATAGATAATATCTCATGTATTGTTGATTTCTCCATTTAAAATTCTTCATATACAAGTTTTCTTTTAAAAGCAAGACATGCATGCTAAATACATTAAAGATGTAATTTTATCCTTGGTCAGTTGATTTTGCTAGCTACAGGAAGTAATTTTTTTGATATGCAAAACACTGTTTCAGGTAGCTACATATGCTAAGTATTGATGTGGAATGAAGTGGATTGGCTAGTTAAGATGTCAGTAACTTTGCTTATATTTTTTCTCATTGTCTTCATAAAATTTTGATTTACTCTTCAAGATTTTTGTGAAGATTGTTTTTGGATTCTTTTTTTCTTTTTGTCTTCCCTCCTCCTGTTTTTTTAGTGCCAGTAATTATTTTTAACATTATTGTTGATTTTTTTTTATCTTTTTTGGAGTTGTACAGAATAGACTGGTTATTTTGAGCTTCAAAGATTTTCATGGGTCAGTGGTTCTTCCCGGGATTTTCCAGAGTTCTTCCTCCACCTGTTATACTGGCCACCATGTATAGCCTATCTTGTGCTGAAAAATGTATTAAACCCTACAACCACAATAACAAAACAACATAGCAGAAAATGTGAGAGTACATCTGTCATATTGGGAAACTGGATGTTGGTTTACTGGTAGTCATAAAATTAGTGGCCTTCTAGGTTGTATTTTAATTGAATGAACAGAAAAGAAATCCCAAAGGCTATTGATTTCATTACATAGCAACAGTGGGACAACAGAACAAAAAGGATGATGTTTTCTCAGGGACAGTCGTTGAGGTCCACTGACACATGACTCATCTACCAGACATGCAAAACTAAAATCATTAAAGAGCTGTCTTGTTCTTGAAAATGCTTGAAAACATATTCTTGTTCAAAGGACCCTTTTGTTACAATCCACATTTTATAATCTGATATACTCATTTATTGCTGCAATCCCTCATTTATCGTGAATGTGCGTAAACCCGCTTAACTAATCATTGCAAGTGCAAGTAACATTTTCTCTCCATTGTGACCCAACATGACATTTTACAGTGTTTGAATGAGCCATAGATTCTCTTCCAATGTAGACATTTGTTGAAAAGTAGAACAGGCGCTTTCATTGATGTATAAGGGATTGTTTCGTTGTGTTCTTGATAATGTACATTTATTCATTCATTCATAATTGTGATAAGGAAGAACTTAGTACAGGCAGTGATGGTTGATAAAAGTGATGGTTGATAAAGGAGCATAGTGGATTATTGCCCATGGCTTGAGTTGATGATCAGACCCAAATACACTGGTATTAGATGATTTTGATTGTGTTATGAACAAATCGGCATCCATTCTTTTTCTTTTCGAGTAACTTTTGTACCTTGTGCTTTCCCCACTGCAGATACAATTGATTTCCTAACACTTAAAAATTATTTCTTTTATTCCAGGTTGCTTTTGATACCAGAACTCTTAACTTGGCAGAATCATCAGAGGAGCTTCATGATCACTTAAAATTACAAAATAAAAGAAGATACAGTTCCCAAATTGTAGCCAGACCCACCCAACCTGTAGCCAGACCCACTGAGTTCTACATCCTATAGTCAGACTTTCAGAAAATCAGTCAAACAAATCAAGTGTTTTGTGCTAAATATTTATGACCATATTCCTTGTAAAAATATATTAAAGCAATGTCTTCAGCTTTTGTTTGAAACTTATGTACTGCATTTTGGAGAAAATAAGTTTTATCACCATGAACTTTGACAATGCAGGGTCACTGGTACTGGAGACCCTGACCAAAGCATGCAGTCAGAGTGTGGATGTACTGAAGCCTGCAGAGCAACAACTTCAGCAATGGGAAACCCAGCCAGGCTTCTACACTGTACTGTGTGTGAGTAATGATGCAATGAAAAATGTCTAAAAGATTAACATAAGAGAATATTTTCTGTATGCAAATTTTTTTTTTATGCAAATCAAAAGATGGCTGTTAGTAACATATTTAATAATATTATTTTATTCTATTTGCAGACCATCTCTAGTGATCACAATATTGATGTTAATATTCGCTGGCTGGCAGTGTTGTATTGTAAAAATGGTGTTGACAGGTACTGGAGGAAAACGGCACCTCAGTGAGTATTATTATCTGATGTACAGTACCCAAAACAATTCCTTGATTGTAGTGTTGAGTCTTGACTGATATATACTTTTGTAGTTTCAATGCATGTCAAAGTACACACATTGAGAACAAATGGCTCAACAATATATGTTTTTGTACAACACACCTAACAAACTCTGGGAATTAGTTTATATAATCTGCACTAACCTAAATGGGGTCCATGCAGTCATGCCTCAGTTTCAGTGAATGTAGATTAGCTGAGTATGGAATGCACTGGTAACACCATTATTTAACACCATGTAGTAAGGTGTACATTTATAACAATGACACTATCAAAACTGAAAATTGGTGAGTGCATTTAGTGTGTTATATTAAATGTAAAAATGTTTTGGACATGTTTGCATAAAATTTGATAATATCTTCTTATTTAAAGGTTTTTATAAACTAAATTGTTGCAGCTGTTAAACTGCATTCTTAAGCATTGTACTTATGAGATGATAGTTTCTTAATAGGTTGATTTAAGGTCAATGCTTATAGGTGGTGGTTCTGTTGTGGATATGACATTGACAGAGTTTAGTTGAAATATAATAAGAAATAAAAGCATTTAATTGACACTAAAAACTTTTTTTTGTTCTTTTTACTAAACCTATTATAAACCAGAATAATAAAAGTTCTTAGTGCAGATGAAACTGCAGCACAAAACTTAACTCAGTTTTTGAATGTTAACGAAACAGAAACTTTTGAAAATTACATTTATCAGAATGAATACATTTGAAGGTAGAACACAATCTTAACATTGAAGAATATGGATTAATACTCTCATATATGTTTTTATATAATATTGATAAAGCCATGGACCTTCAAATGAAAACAAAACTTTATGTGGTGTCTTACCTTTGACATTTTAATGTACGTTTTTGCAGACATTTTTTTACATTTGGAAAAATTTCGACAATCATATGAAAAACAAATACAATATTGATTCTGAAAGTGTGATCTATTCAGTTTAATTAAAAGTTCATAACAATTAAATTTGTTTTAAAGTTGCTGATAAAAACTTTTGTAAATCTTTTTATTGCTCAAGAATATCAGACATTGTTTCAACACTCATTAGAAAGAAAAATGGTCCTATCTTGAATTCCTGGAAATTATTTTTGTCAAGTAGAGAATTTGTTCCTTGGAGAGATTCTTGTCGTCATATTAAAATGGATTAATTAGTTTGTCCTTACCTTTTTTCGAAACAAAAGCATATTGTTTGATTCGGATATTATAGTAATTGTTACATCAGTTGATTATATCCGACATGGAGAAAGCTGTAAAATATGACCTCCATAACACCATCATAGACTGACATTAACAAGATTTTGCCTTAATAACAAACCAATACTTTCTCTTGGCTGACACAGTCAGCTTGTGGTCAGCCACTTTTCTATGGCAACTGTTTTACTGATGTATTGCATGATGCATGATTTTGTACACATGGAAAGAATAGTTTTTTTTATAATTTACAAAGGACAAATTTCTGGACATTATAGGTTGGACCAGTAAATTATTGATCCAGTGAAATACTAAACCCTTTAATCTACAGCATTTATTGCAGATTTTTAAAATTGATATGTTGAAGATGACCCCAGTACAGTGGTCTTCCTCTTGAATGGCACCCATGACCAGTGGCCATCCTTTTTTAGTTATAATCCTTTAGCACTGACAAGTTGTTGTTTTCTGGAACAGCAACACAGGTAGGTTCCTTAGTGACAATTTAATTTGAGTATAATGCTTTGCCCAAGAACACACCACAATATCCTACTCAGGCTGATCCATTGGTAGGATTTGAACCAGCACTCTTTTGTTCATGAGTTCGGTATGCTTATCGCTGAACAACCAAGCCTTCTTTTGCCAGTGTTCAAAGGTACTCTTCTGTGATGACTATCCTGTACATTTTGGCATTTACAGATACAAATCTCACAAATATTTCTTAATTAGTAAATGCAACGCCTTGACGTTTGTTCCAACAGGTGGATGAGATATTCAACTTTAATTGTTATAAAGAAGTAAGTAATCCAGTTATCCTCACTGCTGTTTGTTTCTTAGATGGTTGGTTATGTCTCTTTGATAATTACAGTCAATTATTACCACTGATAAAAATCAAAATGAAAAAGGATAAAAAAAGGAGAGGCACAGTATTGTTATAAAGTAAAACTTGTATGTTAGCCATCATGGCTTCTCATTGTTGGAACATGCATTGTAAATAAAAGGGTACCAGACCATAACCTGTCAATCATATGACAAACTCTCTTTGTAAATGCTGGTGAAAGTGGTACAGTTGCAGCTTCAGGAACAAGTTGTTCCAAGAAATGCAAAATGTTGTCAGACATTCACAGTTTGGAAGGAACAAAGAATGCAGTTTGACAAAATGAATGAATGAAGAACCCCCTATGATCATTGCTGAGAGATTTGACATCAGAAAGATTCAAATAAACGTCAATATACATTCTGCATCAGTGGAAAAAGAGACAGCTTCACTACTGTAAATCTGCTCCAGTGGCTTAAGTGGTTAGAGCATCAGCCTTAGATGTGGTTGGTTGCGGGTTCAAACCTTGACCAAGTCATACCAAAGACTAATAAAAATGGTACTAACTGCTGTCTTGCTTGGTGCTCAGCATTAAGAGGTTAGCATTAGGACTGGTTGGATTCGTCTGAGTTGGACATATTATGTCTGCAGCATGGTGTCCAAGTGCTAGGCATCACTATAATCTACCACACTGAAAAATTTTAAAAGTGACATCAAAAATCCAAATTACATATACACATAGTATTGTAACCTTTACTTGGAAGAAAAATAATAGTTGCAATCAGATGTTTATACTCTTATTTTATTGGCATAGTTTTTCCATGTTTTTGCACTGTGGTTCATGATTATTCATAATTATTTTTAAAAAATATTAATACAAATTGTTTTTGCATTAACTCCATAGGATACTTTTAATTTTCAATGAAAATATTTATTAATCAACTTATGTAATTATTACTTTGCTCTGTGTTGTCATACTTTTTTGATCATAGATATTTTGATTTTATTCCCAGTTTTTGTTTCCTGAATCAGCATTTTTCTAATGAAATAGGACCTTTAGACTTTAGACATTCTGCATTTTTTTTGTCATGATATTCTTGTAAGTTCAGAGTACAGTCTTTCTATTTTGATTTAGTAGGGGCCCTGAGTGCCCGAGTGGTCTAAAGCGCTGACCATTATGAATCATCTCACCTCTGTCTGCGTGAGATCGAGTCCAGACTTGGCTAACATAGGAAATTTAGAAAGCCTGCCAGTTGCTTCTCGTGGGTCGGTGGTTCTTCCCTGGGTTTTCCATGTTTCTTCCTCCACCATTAATACTGGCCACCATGTATAGCCTATCTTGGGCTGAAAAATGGCGTTAAACCCTACAACAACAACAATGATTTAGTAACAAGGCAGGTTTGGTTATAAAATGGCTTTAAATCAGATTACAAATTACTCTTTGCTCAGAAGGATCCTTAAAGGTTTTACCTAAAGTCATATTTTATATAACTAATGTCAAATGCAAGTTTTCTTACTGAAGTCATTATTGTTGATCATATTTCAAATTCTTAAAATTATTACAGAATGAAAATGCTTTAACATGAAAAGTCTGCCTCAAGTATTTCAGTAATTTTTGATCAAGTATATGTGTGAATGAAATAATTTCCTCTTTTTAAAGTGCTATATCAGAGTTGGAAAAAGATGGCATCCGGAAGGAATTAATTTCAAACTTAAATGAACCAGCATCACAGGTAAGTGAATGTTAAATACCCTTGATTTATGTTTTTGTATTATTTTTGTCTTGTCTCTCAGTATCAAAAATAAGACATATATAATTTTTTTGGTAGTGATGGAAATGACAGCAGTAGGTGGAGTTTACTTTTCTCAAGGATAACCAGTAACATTGTTCTTTAGTTTGAAAAAAGAATTTGATGGGCATGGTTTGATTTTTGTATACCTGCCATAATACAGAGCATTTTATGTTTTGACGCCTATAAGTATTGATCCATCCATCTGTTTTTTTTAGTTTCCAAATTAATTTCTGCATAATATCATAAGTTGTCCACATCTACAGTTACCAGATTTTGTTTATAGATCGCACTTCAGGAAAGGGAGAACACAGTTGATTTTAGGACTCAGTCAAGGTCACTGTGACAGAAAGAGTAATGATTTCTGCACTAATATCTTGAGTTGACCACCATCTACAATTACAAGACTTTATGGATAGATTGTACATGGTAAAAAGAGTCTGTTGATTTTGAGTTGGATAAAAAAAAGGTCAAAGATTATAGTCACAGACTGAAAGTAAAAATATTGTTTCTGCATAATATCTAGAGTTCTTTGCTATTTACAGTACTGAAACTTAGTGAGTAGCTAGGAATTATGGTAAGGAAGAAGCCTGTCTAGTTCAGGGTCAAAAGGTCAAAGGTCAGGGTCACAGTGACTGAATGACAGGATAACCCATGCTACTTGGAAAAGAGAAGTCAGGAGAAAGAATGTGCATACTTGATAATAGCTGCATGAAATATAAATTATAGAAAAATTAAATTGCAAAAAGTAGATTTTAAAAACACACCAAAAAAACTTTATTTCTTGATATACCAAGTCATATAATTTGTAAAGTTTTTTGATGAAAATTTAAAGCAATCCTTAATACCAAGTTGTGGAGTTAAGCAGAGTAAAGATAACATTTTTTCTGTAAATTTAAGCAAGTTACATGTAAATTTATATGAATTTTAAATTTCAAACTTGTTTTACTTAATACATACTGTTGTTTTGTATATGGTCGAAATATCTCATTCAGATGCTCTGGGAGGGTCTAAAAATAGTACAGCTCTCCCTAATTATAATGCAGATCCAGATATAGCACAGAGTTACTGTGGACTCTGTGACCAAAATCATGCCAGTGTATCACAATACAATTTGAAAAAAGACTGTGTATAGCTTGATATTACATTTTTATTTCCTTTATTTAAACACCATTATTTTTAAAAAAATTGTATTGTTCCTGCATTGTCATGGATCATTATATAATGCTATTCACAGTGTGCTACTGGTCTGTACATAACACAGTTCTTATGATAATGGAGTTCTATACATAATGTGGTTGGTTGGTATGGATCCCAACTACAGCCTTATAATAAGGGGAAGCTGTAACAGTTTGATTTTAAAAATGCATGTTTATAAACCTAAATGTTTTTGATTCCATTCAGTAAGTGTTGTAAGTGGACCTTGAAAAATATTTCAAGAATTTAAAAAGAAAACTTGGAAATGACCTGGATAGTTTTAATGTCTAAAGCGTTGACTGGAAAAAAGAAAAATGGTTTCCATCCAGGAAGTTGAATTCTCCATCATCTATCATAACTGTACTTTGTGGATTGATCAAACTTGGGATAAGGAAGACCCATATTGATTTGAGGTCCAAGGTTATGCTACTGTGACTGAATGAATAAAAAAGGTCTCTGTTTAATAACAATAGTTTTAAATTACACACATGGACCAAGCTTTGTGCATAGCTTTCACTTTAGGTAAGGAAGGAAGTAGCCTGTAGATTTAGGATTCAAAAGGTCAGATTCTAAGATCACTGTGACCAAAAAGTTCAAAAAATTGTTTCTTCACAGCCTATTAAATTTTGGGTCCAGATATCCTTGCTCAAGAGCACAGTGTGCAAAATCTTTAGTTATATACCTAAGTAACTGTTTATCATGGTGCAAACATACAATGTGGTGTTTGTGATACTCTTGTATGTTGTTGGCACTTGTAGTCCGGCTGTACACAGAGATTGATGAACAACTGTAGTTTTTGGCTAGTGGCTCACTTTTTTTTAAACACAGGTTTTTTTAAAGGTGGCTACAGAGGTAACCACAATCTCTACAAATTGTATTGTTTGCACCATTAGCACAAAGCAAAAAAAAAAAACAAAAGACAGCAAAGAGTCTGATTATATCAGTCAGTTCTTTTACATTTTGTAGTAACTGTCAAAATACTATGCAACTAACATTGAACCTTTTAACACTTTTGGGGATGGCTGTATTTTTGCTTGACATCTGTAGCTTGTTGCTCTTCTGATGGATTTATTTTTTAAAATATGTCTTTTATTATAAATCAGTAGTAGTGGTCCACAACTACTGACCTTGTCACATACCATATTGCCATACACAGAGTATGATCAAAAATGGAATGAATGCACAAATGTGTTTTTATGTTTGGGGTTGGAGGGGAATAGGTAAAGTCAAATGGATATATTTTTATATCATCAAGATCTTGAAAGATTTTGATAATGAGCAAGATCGATGCATACTCTATTTACTGCATGTTTTCAGACAGCAACAAATAAATACATTTTTTGTTGTCTGAATACATATTCTTTAATGCCCCTCCCCCCAAGTCGGTAACAAAGTTACTGTTAGTTCACATGACGACATGCTGCAATGAAAAAACAAGTATTTTGTCTAACACCTTGTAAAGGATAATGAATGAAAAACAGACATTGGTTGCCTATTTTGTCTATTTGATACATGTCCATCCATCACAAAATGCAGCTGTACATGTATTAGAGCCACAATTGTGTGCATATTTTCTAAAAAAACCGCCATATTAGTAATCTTGCAATCCACAGTTTGACCCTCTGTTAATTAGTGATCTTTAAAATATACCTTACAAACACATGCAAGCTTTATTTCTCTTTATTTAAGATATGAATACAAATTAAATAAAAAATTTTTAGAATTATAATTTTGAAGGTATTCATGACAGAAACATTTTATGGGTAATATCGAGAGTAGAAATACCAGTTAGAGACTCCATATGGGCTGAGTGTTGTGCGCATGCCTAGGAAGGGTGAAAATAGCAAGTTGCAATATACAAGTTGGTGTGATTAATATGTTGGTATTTTTTACAATAAAGGGGATCTATTTGTTGTGGTTCTCTCTTTTTTTTTTTTCCTACCCAGCCGATGGTAGCTTCAAAATGAGCAGAGCTTGCTGACTCAAAACAAACGAATGCTCAGATTGTTTTGATGCATGTTGGAAATTTCAAGGTGTCTAGGTGATAATTGTTAATAATATAACTTGTGGGATTTCTTTGACAGATGTGTTTGGAAGTGAAAGGCAGCCATCTGGATTTCATTTCAAGAGCACATGATGTACTGAACATGTAACACCCATAATCAATATTTATCTTATGCAAAGAGGTTTATTACCTGTAGAACAATATGTTTAAACCATGGTACATAATGCCTCAGGGTAAAGGGCTTTGTTTTGTTGCACAATGCCAATGAATTTGCTAATCCATACTGATTCTTTGTTGTATAATTTAATGATAAAAAGCAGGGGTCATGATTTCTAATCAGATGTCTACACTGACAACCAATCATATTGGCAACCAAATGAAGCGAAATTTATATAAGTTAAATTAGTGACAAACATGCTTTGAATTTTACTTTATAACAACACAGCAGATCTTCGTAGATTGTGTCTGAAAACATAAGTTGTAGAAAAATTATAGTGGAGCAATGTAAAAAAAGTTACAAGGCATTTAAATATTATATTTTTCCTCCAAAAACAGTGTCCAAAAACAAACAATGTCTGGAAACACGCTGTAAATATGCTATTAAAAAGGTGATTTTGCATCTAATTGGCTGAGCTTATTGCCCCTCTGGAAACCATAATTCTAATCGATTGTATCATAATTATATCAGGATCTTGTACAGTTTTTAAAGTGTGTGGAATCCACATATACTAATGAGGTGATATTATACATGTTTTTTTTATCTCATTTTGTTGAAATTTTTTATATAGTCTTGCATGGTAAAAATCTGTGTTTGATAATGTGCTGGGTACATACATATTAATGAGGTAATCTTGCACGTGATTGGCCAGTTTTGTTGCCACTCTTAATTCTGCATTCCCAAATCAATTTTTGATCAGACATAGTTGTTAGGCTTGAATCATTAAAAACTTTTATCAGTACTGTTTGCAAGATCTATGCATTTTAATGAGCTAAATTTAATTCTATTTGGTTGAGTTTGTGAATACTCAACTCTTATCTCTGATCATTCTGGTAACAAAGTAGTAAACAGTCTTAAATCATTAAGATATATAATATTGCTTATTATGAGCAAGAACTGTGCATATTACCATAATTAACCTCTATAGTCTAACTCCCCAATTTTCTGCTCATAATATTTAAAAAATTTATAATGATTTTAAATAGTGCCCACAATTTCTTGGAACCAAATTTAAAAAAAAAAAGCAAACAAAATAAAAGAATTAAGTTTGAAAATGAATAAAGGTGATTAAATAGTAAACCATCAGGACATGAAACTGCTTTGACAACCCTAATTATCAAGTTGATTATTGTCAGTATGCAGCTATAAGAACAGCTTACTCCTCATTTTATTGTCAGTCAGTTTCCTAAAAAATAGTCATCATCTTGTTCAAGATGTCGATAAAAGAACTACCTTCATGTCAAGACAGTGGGCAAAATTAATTAATGAATAACTTCATTGACTATAGTCATCAGTATTTTTACATCAAGCCATCATGTGATTACAAGCTTCTTCTATTGTTACCACTATACCAAGGGAGACAAATCAGTGATGAACATTAAATCAGAAAAAAGTTTTGAGCCATAAATCAAAACTGCTAACATTTGATTCTCTTTTCTAGTAAAAAAAATTGAACTTAGTTTTCATTATTTGTGAGAAAGCATTCAACATCTCTGACATGTGAGTTTCACAAGTTCTTGTAGTTTTAGTCATTAAGGTCAAGGTGTACTTTATAAACATCTTGTTAAACATGGTTGTTTATTGAGCAGTTTTCTTTGAGAAACTTGATAATTTGGTGTATCTCTTTGTCTTTACAACCAAAGGTTACTGTGACCTATATTTTAGGCTTTACTAATTAGGTTACATGTAAGTATTTGTGTCTAACATGATTATATCAAATGTTTTCATGGTATATACAGCCACTTTTGACCAGTGCAGATGTAAGCTAAAATAAATATATATTCATCATTATATGGTATACTTTCCATTTTAGTGACTATATGTCTTGTATATTATGATAGATTACCCACAACAGGCTAAAAGTACATTGTACATGTGTATGAGTATAAGAATTAGATGAGTGAACTGCAGTCTGCAGCTGTAATAGCTGATCAAGGTGATGATTTCTCATGCTTGAGCTACACTTCTAATAGTGGCTAAACTGGGTGTCACTCCAGCATTAGACAAAGCCTGTGTGTTTTACACAGTAAATCTGGCTTACAAGGGAGGACAATGTTAATGTCTTTTGAAGCAAATTTTAAAAAACAGTGATTTTATAAATAAAGGCATTAATTTTGGTTTTTATCAAGTCAGTATAGTACTGTCACCTTGAGATCATAGAAAAGATTTCACTCCTATCAAGGTTCAGCATTTTATTTTCAAGATCACTTTAAGTCGGAATTTATTTTCTCTGTGATTAATTTTGACATTGGTAATTGTTGACTGCACTCCAGTTATAATTTTGGTCACAGGGTTCATAGCATTATCATGATTTGATGGCTGTTATTAAAAAGGAATGCTGTAAAAATGACTGAACGGTTAAGGTTATTTGGGCTTAGGGTCAGGAGATGGAGAAACAAGCTCAAGGTACCAAATGTCGTGGTTCAGTGATTTTTTGTGATGATGGATCTTAAGGACATGAAAGCTGCATTTCTTGCAGGTTTGATTTGAAATTTTATTTTATTTTATTTTATATTTTAGGTTGCCACCCAGCTTGCAGTTTTGGTTGGTAAGATAGCACGTCTTGACTGCCCTAGGGCTTGGCCAGATTTGTTGCCTACTCTGCTTCAGGCGGTTAGATCTACAGATCCCCTATCTCAAGAGAGGGTGCTGCTTGTTCTTCACCACGTCATTAAAACCTTGGCCTCCAAGAGGCTGGCACCAGACAGGAAGATATTTGAAGAAGTATGCAGTACATTTGTTGTATTATTGTGTAATAAGTCATATGTTGCAATTATACCTCATCATATTTGGATTAGAAAATTATGGCATCTGCCAGATTCCAAATCAGTGAATTTCCCAGAACCATTGTTGCTACTTTCACATGTATTTCCCACATCCTATAACTGTAGCCATCAAACTTGAGCCCATACCACTATGGTTTCATGACAATCAGCTCATGTGTAGTAGCTAGGCTGTTGAATTGACCTAGCACCACACACACAACAGTAGTGCACAAAATATCAAAAACTCAAAATATCAAACAATTGAATACTGTGCTGTTTTAAATAAGTTACCCAATCATAATTGTCCATAACAATTATTGTGCTAAACCATTATCTGTTTAATTCAGAAAAAAGTCTGATGAGTGTAGTCTCCCCATGGATATCAGGATTAGTGCCAAAAATTCTATAGGGCTCGCAAATCCCATTTCAGTTAGTGCCATTTCATTGTTGGAGTGAATTCTTTGAGTTTTCCCACTTCAGGGATGCACTCCCTACTTGTTTTGTCCTTTTTAATACTCTACTTTTATTACAGCTGAATATTTGTAACATTATTTGTCAGCTTTTGTCATTACTTGGCTTTTCTTTGTTAATTTTACCAATGATTGCTCTTTTATCCATACTTTGGTGATTTGTTGTTTAATGTGCTGCATTGTTTATGAATTTTCATAAACTATTACACAAGTGTTAGGATCCATCTTAAAAGGTAGGTAATGTGGTGTTTGCTCATCATTTGTATATGCCTAGATTTTGTTCACCTTATTCAATAGGTGCCAAGTACAGTGGGCAGGATTAAGTGTCATAATTGTCAGCATTTAAAATGGACAAAAGATAATCACACCACATGCATTTAATTGAATGGGGTCCAGCTCTGGACATGCATGCAGTGTGTGTTCAACAGAAGTTAGGCAATCAGTTCTGCCCAGCAACTTTACATGGGCCAGTGTGAATGCTAGAAAGATCCATCAGAAATTTAGACATAATTAGTATACTGCCTTTGTAGCTGGCCTTCTCCTTGCCAAGTCTTTGAAAGCAACCAAACTTGTTTCCATAGTATTACCTGAGACAATTTTTTTTTACATAGCTTGGAGGCTCAGATGAACCAGACATGAATATTTCTAGTGCTGCTGCAGTAAATCTTTCCTTGTACAGCTAAATTGGATATCATCCTAGGACATCACCAGGCTCAGAACTGCTCACATTAGTTCAGATATCTCCTCAATGTGCAATAGTTGTACTGATTAGTGATCTTGCCCAATATAGTCTGTACTGGCTGTCAGTGTTGGATACTAACCAGCCTTGTAGCAGCTTGTTTGCAGCAGAATGTTAGCACATGACTTTGACTTCCAGGACTGGGTATGGTAATTACAACTCAGGACTGCAGAACTGTTCACTGCCACAATTTTGATTTAGTTTCTCTGGAAATTTTTCACAACAATATGCACTATGGTTATGGACATTGTATTTTTCCACACAGATGCAGCATGACAAATTTCTTTACATGTATTAGTCTATTTAGATTTGTCACTTACAGACTTTGTTTTATCTTATTTTGTAAATTCTAGCTTCAGTATGATTATGAATAATAATACCACATGTCAAACCTTAGATTTTGGAATTGTGATGAACTATTGACATGGAAAATAAAGTATTGGGATATATTTTCACTCTGACCATGATGAGAGGGTATTAAATAGAAATGAATGTGAACACCATTAAATTTTGATATTGTGTCAGTCAATTCAGCAGACTGGTTAATAAAGAAGTTGTGTGGGTTAGATAAATTGAGATCAATGATGCTAGAAGTAGCAACAATGATACTTTGGTCATGACTGTATGTCCTCTTCAGCATTTGCCTTGAGGGAGTCTAAAGTGCTTATTGGTACAGATCACTTCCATCTCACCTCTGTCAGTATAGGTTCGAGTCTCAGGTTTGGCCAATGTAGGAATGTGAGAAAGCTTGCCAGTAGCTTATTGTCAGTAGTTCTTTCCAGGGTTTTCCTAGGTTCTTCCTCCACCATTTATACTGGCTGTCATGTATAACCTATCTTGTGCTGAAAAATGACGTTAAACCCTACAATAACAACAACAACATTTGCCTTGAAGATTCCGGCCCAGGTCATGGCAAGTGATGTAGTGCAGGATTCCAGTCCATCTCAACTTTCATTCCTTATTGATGTTGGATATGGATTTCTATCGTGTACTCATTCATAATTCCTGGTTAGGAATTTGGTCCAGCTATCTCATGTGCAGGATCTGTCAGAAACAAGTACTGATGAAGACCTGCAGCTTATATTCCAGGTTTCCTAATAGAGCAGCACTGATTTGACATTGGAGTTGAACAGTCTAACCTTTGTTTTCAGGTGGATGGTATCATTCTTCCAAACAGTAAATGAAGGTAGTATGCATACATGCCAACCATTACGCTTTTTGCATAATCATTATGCTTTTTTTCACTAAATTACGCCTTACGTGTAAATGTACATGGATTATGCTTTTTTCAGTATATCCCCTTCCAAAAAAATTAATTTGTTTTCTCATTTTTATTAACATCCCACTAATTGCACAAAATGTATTCTAGAAAAGATGGTTTCTGAGTAACTATGACATAAAAGTTCACTTGTTTGTTGACTAGCAGTGACTTTCCTTAGTGTTATATTTTATTTATAGCAGCTGCCATATTTACAAGAAGACCTCTGTTTCTATTTATAGCAGCTTTCTTGCTTAGGACATAACAGACTGGATCTCTAATTTTTAATCTTTGCTCACATATTCTTCGTTAAAAATAATGTGAGGTACAGAACCATTCTGTAGGAATTTGGCAGTAAAAGTCATCCTATTTATTCTAGTCGATGCATATGTTAGAGCAAAAATGTTTCTCAAATCATTTAACAGATGGATTAGAAAGAAGAAAAAAAAAACATGGAAAAAACGACTCAGAGATGAATACATGAATAACACAATAGTGACATTCTAGGGTAGCTTCACACCAATTGCAGCCTGTGTGGAAAGGATTTTAATATTGGTCATAGTGTAAAATAAAGATGCCTTGAATTAGCTCATTTTGCTAACTCTAATACTAAGGTAACTTCTCTTTTACAGCTGAACTAAATTGTGGAAATGAATTTTATAAATGTTGGGGCGTTATTAACCAAGCTTTTAATAGAATACTGACTAAAACTAGTGGCATAATACAGCTTTGGTCTTTTGTTCAAACGAATGCTTCCTGATGCCAAAATTGCGGAAAATGTGCATGTGTTTTATACATATGCGCATTGAATTTTATTTTGTTATATGTGGATTATGCTTTTTCTGCTCAGATTACTACTTTTGTCAACTTGGATTACGCTTTTTCTTTGCAAGGGGTTGGCATGTATGAGAATGGTGGGCCTTTGAAATCATGGTCTTGATATTTGCCTCTCTTCCTCCTGACCTGTTTACAGTGTTGTCAAAGTATGTCAACTTGTTGACATTGTCAGTGGCTTGTCCCTCAGAAAAAATGGCTGCATCCTTGTTTGTAAGGACTTGAAGGTATTTTTGTATTGTCTGCATTGATCTCTAGGCCGATAGTTCAGGCTATGGTATGTAGACTCTGTCTTTCATTGCTTATCCTTGAGTATGTGCAAATGCAGTCCAGCATCATCTGCAAAGTCCAGGTTTTCCAGTTTTTGGGTCAAGCTCCACTATATTCCTTGTGGCTGGTCTGTTGCCATCTTCATCACCCAGCTTGACACTAGTAAGAAGATCATTGGTGAAAGTAAGCATCCTTGCCTGAAACTAGTGTCAACAAAGAAGGAGGAGACAGATCTGTGTTGTGTATGACGTGATAGGTTTTGTCTTTGTAGAGGCACTGACTAAAACTGATATTCATTGGAATGCCATATTACTTCAGGATCTTCCAAATGGTGCTTCCATACACCATGTCAAATGCTTTCCTGATAGCTACAAAATTTACATACAGGGGTGACTACAATGCTAGGGACAGTTCTATGATAATGTAGAGTGTTGCTGTTTGGTCTGTAAATGACTTACAATTCCAGAATTTTGTTTGGTGTTCTCTCAGCCTGGAATCTTTGGCAAACCAGGCATCTCCAGAATCAACCTTTTGAGAATCTTGCTTGGTAGGGATAGGATCTGAACACTTCTGATGCTTCTGGTTGGTTGTTGTCAGGGCCAGGGGATTTAACTTCCTTGATTTCCCTGATTACCTGCATGGCTTACTTCTTGGTAACGGGCCCTATGTTGATGTCTAGATCCCCCCTCTATTGTTCTGACTGGGTTTTCCAGAAATGCTTCCCTGAGCAAGCTGATGAAATATTACATCCACCTGTTGAACTGCTTGGTTGTCTTTCTAGGATATTCTTGTCCTTTTCACTTAAGGCTTGTTTTATTGGGTTGCCATGTGGTGTTGTAGAGGATCCAAATGTAATTTATTTTCACAGCTTTCTCTGAATCTGTGGCAAGTTCACTGGCAAGTTTCTGCTTATCGTTCCTTGCATGCTGCATGATTCTTTATTCTTTTTTCTTGTATTTCTGCTGAAGATGCTGTTTCTGTGCTCTGGTCTGTATCAGTACAAGTCTCTGCTAGATTTCTCATTTTTCTTCAGTCTTATTGATAGCTTGATCTTGAATTTCATTTGAATCCTAACATCTCTTCATAGTTTGACATGGGTGTTCTTCTAACTGGTTCCCACTTTTTGATGGAGCCATCATCAAGGAAGAGTCTGGAATCTGTTAGAGAGGGAAATGGTGAACACATATTGTTTCTCTACCATTATGAGTCTGGAAGTGTTATTTCATGGGTGTTCTGCAGTCCAGTCTTCTTTATGCTGCTGATTCTGGGCTTCATTTTTGCCATCATCAGCAAATGGTCTGAGCCTTTATCTGCTTCTCTTCAGGTTATCACATGCATCAGATTAGAAAGGTGGTCAATCTAATTTTCTGTTGCAGAATCAGGTGATTTCCATGTAACCTTGTGGATCCTATGATGGAGAAAATCTGTCCTGCCAGTCATGAGGTCACTTAGCCCACAGAAATCAGCAAAGGACTCATTCATCTCTCCTATGATCTCTTTACCCATGATGAGTACCAGTCTGATGTTGCTGCCTACTTTTGCATTCATGTCCCCCATCACAGGTTTAACATCCTGCTTTGGTTCAACATGCTCTGCAGTTGCTCATAGAAATCTTTTTTGGCTTCCTTGCAGGGAAATGTTTTTTTTTTGATTTATGAGATACCAATTATCACACATTTTATGGGTGCAAGAAACAATGAATTTGAAGATCAACTAACAATGGTTATTCAATGAAAACAAAAGGACCAATTCTCAGTTCATTATTATTTAACAAAAACAATAGGACCCAGTCCCAGTCAATGATAATCCAGTGAAAACAGTGGGACCAATTCCCAGTCCATGGTTGTTCAATCAAAACAATAGTACCCATTCCCTGTCCATAATTATTCAGGGAGAAAGGGACCCACTCCTAGCCATTGATTATTCAGTGAAAACTGGGACCCATTCCCAGTCCATGATTATTTATTGAAAACAGTGGGACCCATTCACAGTCCATGATTATTCAGATAAAACAATAGGACCTATTTCCAGTCCATGAGTATTCATTGAAAACAATTTGATTAATTCAATGTCCATGAGTATTCACTAAAAACAGCAGGACCCATTTCAGGTCCATGATTATTCAGTAAAAGCAATGGGACCCATTTCCAGTCCATAATTATTCACTTAATTCAATAGGACCCATTCCCAGTTCAAGATTATTTTTTAAAAAATTGGACCTATTTCAAATCCATGATTATTCAGCAAAAAAAATAGGACCCATTCCCAGTCCATGATTATTCAGTAGGACCCATTTCCAGTCCATGATTATTCAGTAGGACCCATTCCCAGTCCATGACTTTTCAGTAGGATTCATTCCCAGTCCATGATTATTCAGTAGGACCCATTCCCAGTCCATGATTATTCAGTAGGACCCATTTCCAGTCCATGATTATTCAGTAGGACTCATTCCCAGTCCATGATTTTTCAGTAGGACCCATTTCCAATCCATGATTATTCAGTAGAACTTATTCCCAGTCCATGATTATTCAGTAGGACCCATTTCCAGTCCATGATTATTCAGTGGGACCAATTTCCAGTCCTTGATTATTCAGTAGGACCATTCCAGTCCATGATTATTCAATAGGACCCATTTTCAGTCCATGATTATTCAGCAAAAGCAATAGGACCCATTTCCAATCCATGATTATTCAGCAAAAGCAATAGGACCCATTCCCAGTCTATGTTTATTCAGTAGGACCCATTTCCAGTCCATGATTATTCAGCAAAAGCAATAGGACCCATTTCCAGTCCATGATTATTCAGCAAAAGCAATAGGACCCATTCCCAGTCCTTGATTATTCAGTAGGACCCATTCCAAGTCCGTGACTATTCAGTAAAACAATAGGACCCATTTCCAGACAATGATTATTCAGTAAAACAGTAGGACCCATTCCCAGTCCATGACTATTCAGTAAAACAGTAGGACCCATTTTCAGTCAATGATTATTCAGTAAAACAATAGGACCCATTTCCAGTCAATGATTATTCAGTAAAACAATAGGACCTATTTCCAGTCAATGATTATTCATTTAAAACAATAGAACCCATTTCCAGTCAATGATTATTCATTTAAAACAATAGGACCCAGCATTCCAAGTCGGTGAATTTAAGTACCAACATGCATCATTTTTGTCCTAAAAATCACAAAATGTTATGTCCATTAAAATAGTTGAGTTCTCTACTTTTATTGTGGGTGGCTGAGAACAATGTTACCATAGTACTATAATTGAGTTTGGTGGAGAGCAGTGTTATTACTTTACTTTTTGTTTCATGGGTTGACAACAATCTTATGGTACTTTGATTTTGGTGGGCTTACAGCAGTGTTATCATTGTACTTTTATTGAAGATGGCTGACAGAAATGTTATCACATTACTTTTTTGTGGTGGTCAGACAACAATGTTATATCTTTTTGCAAAGTTATAGCAAGTATTTAGGATACATGGTAGTGCTGCAATGCTCAACAGAATCATTATCCTTTAGCTATCTTTTATGCAGTTCTTATGGAAAGAGTTCAGCATGACGAATTTCTCACTTCTCACTTTACAAGATGATATTCCCATGATTCATGAATTACATTCTATTTTCTCAGCTGACCAATGAAATCTTCAGTTACATATTTGGCTTATGGAAAAACCATCTGGAAGAGTTCTTACAGCTTGCTTCAACACACAATGATGCCATGCTACTAGCACTTGACAGAACAATTCTCTCATTAAGAAGTAAGATTATATATATATATATATATATATATATATATATATATATATATATATATATATATCCTCTCTCTCATTCTCTCTCTGTCTGTTTGTCTATCTTTGTCTTTGAATTTTTTCAGGTTTAATTATGACTATATATATATATATATATATATATATATATATATATATATATATATATATATATATTGCTGATAAAGATTAAATTTAAATTGTCTTAGCCACAAAATGGTCTTTTGCACCCCAGCTGTATCTGATATTGTTTCCAAATAATTATAACAATTATAAATATGATTTGGTGAATTATCCATTTAATACACTGTAATAATTACCTAAAAATAATATGTTACCTGTACATTTTATTTTGATAGTTCTCAGACGATTGGCTAGTTATGGATTTCGAGAGTTGACAGACAGCTCTGATGCAATGTCTTTCATATCCATGGTTTTCAACAAACTTCATGCTGCATTGGATTGCAGTAAGTACAACTTATACAAAATGAAGATAAAATTATCATTTATACCCATGTAAGTACACACATGGAAAATCACACATAGAACATTCTTCAAATTCTGGTTTATTTTATGGTAATGTAAAGAAAAATGAGGCATAATAATTCCTTTCTGGAATTGCATTTTGATAGAAATTGTTTTCTAATTTTTTCTAAGGATCTAAAAATAGCTTGAAAATTATCCTTTTCTCATTATCAAAAAAACACCTTTTTTTTCTTAATAATTATTATTATTATAATATTAATTATTATTATTATTGTTGTTGTTGCCCTGCATTAGGATGCAGGAAACCTTTTGCAATCTCATTTCCTGTCTATCATTCTCGTGCTCTCACCATGTATTCACACTCTTTGTAACCACCAAAGTGTTGCAACCCAGACATATAAATGGATGCCATGGTTACATTATGACATATGGATGTACCTTTTAAAGGTTTGGTCATTTCTAGTCCAGTTTAAGTGGTATTATTGCCCCATTTCAATCAATTTTAATGTATGGTATGTATTAGGTTTAATGGCATATGAGTACAATACTTACTGTATGGTGCCAATTAAAAGTAAAGTTTTACAGATGGAAATGTAAATTGCAACAAAGTCCTGTCAAATAAATGTAAAAATGAAGTTCTACAAGATAAAAAGTGACAATGTTACAGTTTTTAAAAGGTATACAAAATAAAAAATAAATTTAAAAAAGTTAAATACCTTAAAATATGGGGTCAGAATTTGTTGGTTAAAATGCATTTCCTCAAAAGTTCAAGATTTTCTCAGGTGATAAATCAGTTTGTTAATTGAGTTCTCATAAAACATTTCTGTTTTGTTTAGTAGAAGTTGATACACTCAACAAGAATGTGTTTAGTCTCATTGAACTCTTACATGATATGCACTCTGGTATAGGTTCACCCATCAGAATGTATTACATGAATCACATATATGTGTTTGTGTGCGTTCTATACATGATATGCACTCAGGTATTGGTTCACCCATCAGAAGGTATTACATGAAACACGTGTGTGTGTTCTATACATGATATAAACTCGTGTGTAGATTCACCCATCAGAAGGTATTACATGAATCGTGTGTGTGTGTGTGTGTCCTATATATGATAGGCACTATACCACCTCATTTCTACGATTTCTTCTATTTGCGGAATGTCACTCTCCCGTGATGTGTTTGATTTTCCATAGCTTGTTTGTGTAGTCTTCATTCCACATTATTTTACCAAGTTTATAGACCTTGCCAGTTTTAAATCTCCACTAGTATGGAAAACTTGCCAAATATTATCAATTTAAAGTCTTAAGTCACCAGCATGTAAAACTTTCCAATTATTATCCACAAGTACAGAGCACTTGTCAGTTAATATCAATTTTAAATCTCCACTAGTATGGAACACTTGTCAATTAATATCAATTTTAAATCATTACAGGTATGTAGAACTTGCCCTTTATTATCAATTTTAAATTTCCAAATGTAGACTTGTCTCTTATTATTAATTTTAAATCTCCATTAATATGTTTGAACTTCCCAATTACTTTCAATTTTAATAGCTGTGCAGAACTTGCACCTTATTTTTAATTTTAAATCTCCACTAGTATGTTGAATTCGCCAATTACTATCAATTTTAATCTCCACTAATGTGTAGAACTTGCCAGTTATTATCTGTTTTAATCTTCACTAGTAGTGTCTTTACGCTGTTTTTGCCTCATTCCCTTTTGGCTCATGACTAATTACCACATCTTCTGTTTCCCATTTCATGGCAAGCAAATTACATACTATGTTTACCCAGTGGATGATTAAGCCACAAAAGTGGTTAAAATGCAGACATTTTCCTTAGGCCTTATACAGCTACGGAACTGTAGCTGGATCAATACTAACCAAGTTTTATAAGCTTGCTGCATGATTACATCATCAAGTTACAACCAATTCAGATTTTATAAAAACAGTCAATCTTTTCTGCCTTAAATTCAGAAAATTATATCAAAGACCATTTATGTCAGACATGGCAGGCATCATGGAATGATGCCGTGAAAAACAAACTCCATGCCTTCAAGACAACCCTAGGAGAATGGACTCCTAGAGAGCCTTCCGTAGGGAAGAGGTAGTCATTGAAGAATTTGAATTGGCCATGCTTATTTAACCCACTCCTACATACTAAAAGAAGAAGACCCACCAGAGTGCATATCTTGCAATGAACCATTCACTGTTAAGCACTTTATGTTGGAGTGTTGCGACCTCTAACCTACGCGTAATCAATATTACAATGTGTAAGACATGAGGGAGCTCTTTGATACAGTTAGCATTTCTTATGTTATAGACTTCCTACAGGAAGTCAACATTTATCATAAGTTACAGCTTTTTTGTTATCACCTTGAATATTTTTATGTGCTATATATGTGCGTTCACTAGATTTTAATTACCAATCACCTGTGTACGTTGTCATATATTATTTACACTCCCTGTTGATATATATTGTATAAAAAGATTACCTAACCTGTTTTTAAACCAACAAGTGCAATAGGAAACATTTTTTTGGCTTAAAGGTAGTTTCATCAGTAGGTGTCATGGAATGGGTCTTTAGCATGCAGTTTGTTTTATGTCGTAAATAATTTGTTTTTTTTCCCCACATAGGAAGAAGCTTTTGGGGAAATCACCATATGGTGGAAAAATGTGAAAAACTAATTGTGCTGATGACAAAAGTGGTAAGATGTAATTAATTTATATAGAAAAAGACATATTATTTTGGTGTCCTGCTTGTCCATCCTTCTGGTCTCCATCCCTCCAACCTTCATTTCCATCATACAATAATTTTTTTAAAAGGAATAGTCAAAGCCCAAGATGAGGAATTTTGGTTGACCTCCTCTGTATGGAAATTTATCAAAATGAGACAAGAGAATTCTTATCCTTAGCAAAATAAATTTTGACAACACTTGGTATGTATCTTCATTTGTTTTTATTAACATCCATTTTTGTTTGTAAAAGAATTTATTATTTATTTATTCCAATCTATTGGACTGCTTTGTAACTGCATCTCTCTTTTGATGCATGAAACAAGAGGGTCCATAAACGTTAAGAACAGCATCATCAAAGGCATGAGATAGTGAAGGTAACAAATTTCAGTTCACATTGAGAATAGGGTCACAGGTTGTTGCTAGTAACTTTAATTTACATATTGTTACAGCCCTGTAGTAGTTCAATTGCATGTGTTTTTAAAATTTGAATGTTTTCATTTCTATTTAATTTTTTTTATTACATTATTACATTAAATACAATTATCATTATGATAATGATTATGTTTGCAAGATCAGATATTTTGTTAGAAACGTCGTGATTATTTTAAATTTAAATAAGATTCATGTAAGCACGATTTTTTAATGACGATTTTTTTTATGACAGCTTTTCGTTATAAGTAAACAGTTAGAAAGAGCTATGTAAATGATTGTCTGTGACTAAGGTCATTTCTAATTATACTTGTTTATACTTTTATAATGCATGGTGTTCTTTCAAAATCATCATGTGTCCTTTGTGCATGTGCACATGAATTGACGTTCTCATACAATTTAAATACTCAGTTACTTGTAAGAAATAGTCAGTCATAGTCAAGAGTGATATTTTAACATCTTAGAGAGTTACATCATAACATCTTCCTGTGCTGGAAAGAGTTGTTTGTTCTTACGTATGAAGAACAACATGTATTTTGTTATTGGTGATAGCTGTACTTCATCTACCTTTTACATTTTGCTGAAATTATTTCTAAACTTGAACAGGATATTACAAATTGTGATTAACAGTGAAAATTCTGAACATTGGTGTTGGCCTTTGTCTGACGTCATCATTTACCATCTTAAAACGGGATTGAGATTCAGACTACGTCAATTTAGAACTGTTTATTCACAGGACTTTTGTGTTTTCACAATTTTAGGACAACTTTTTGGATGCTCTTTGTAAATCATAAGTCTTGTTTAAAATTTTTATCTTTTCGCCATGTTTTCATGGGAAATGAATTATATTTGTTAAAATTTACATAGCTTTTGGTCTTCACTCTTTTCTGTTGGGAGTTAATCACTCTCCAAGATTTTAAGGAATAGTGGGTGATTCATTTCTGCTTGTCTGTTTGGTGTCAGCTTTAAGAGCTTGTCAGGGCCTGCTACCTTGTTATTTTTTACTGTTGTCAGGGCCTGTGAAATTTCTGTCTTGGATGGTGGTTCTGTGATGACTTGGAGCAGTGCCTCTGCTGGTGGTACGTCAGTTCTTTCTGTTGGTGGAGCCTGTTGAGCCATTAAAAAAATGTTTAGTCCATTGTTGTTGCTGTTCTTCCTCATTACTGAGTATTATCCCTTATTTGTCTTGGAGTAGCTGTGATGGGTTCCTTGTTTTCTGAAAAATGTGTGCATGATATGTAGTCTCTTCATGTCTTCCCTGCTTCTCTCTTGGCCTCTGTTGTCAGGACATTTATATATGTCCTTTTGTCTTGATGCTTTTCTTAACTTGATTTTTAGCCTGTCTGTACAGGGGTCTGTGTTCCTGTTTTTTCTGTTATCTGTGCATTGATTAATCTGGTGTTCAATGTTTTACTGTTGTTATTGAGCAGCAAGATGTCAGCTCTAGCTCACTTGGTTTGCTCCAATGGTCATCCATGGAATCCTCTTGTCAGGTTCCCGATGGATATTTATCTATTATTAATTTCGCAGATAAAGACCTTGTTTATGTCTTTGTACTTCAGAATTTGCACATTGAACTTTGTATATTGCCTGTCATACCTCTCTCTCTTGAGGTTCATTTTGAATGAACCCACTATGAAGTGTTGATGGCTGCTGCATCTGCTACTTTTTTAAATGCATACATCTAGGAGGCTTCTCTGTTGCATGCATTCATTGGTCAGATGGTTAGTCAAATCTATTTTCCCATTAGGTGAAAACCATCCTGCTTTGTGGATTAGTTTCTTTGGGTGGATAGACAATACCTCTGATAACTTTGTCATTAAAGGTACAGAAGTCAGTGACAAATTCAGTGTTTGTTCATGGTTCCCAGCTCATGTTTTTCCATTGTCATTTCTTTCCCTGTGTTGTCATGGCCAACTTTAGCATTGAAGTTACATGTTATGATTTTTAGGTGCCTGCTAATAACACTCATCAACTTTTCATTGAACTCTTCCTTGTTTTCTTCTGCAGAGGATGATGGTGGTTGTCCTTCCTATGCAATTGAGCCTTGTTTTGATGATTCTTGGATATGCATGTTTCCATTCAATCAAGGCCTTGGTTGCATCAGACATGAAGGCAATTCCTTCCATATGGTTGTGGTCTTTTTATTCTTGTCTGAAGCAGATGATATTCTCACAAGCCTTGTTTTGTCTTTTATATTCCATTAGGTTTCACTGAGGTCAAGCACTTTAATGTTGTACCTTCTAATTTTGTTAGCAGATTGTGCTGTCCTCCCTCTCTCATATAAGGATCTTCACCAGAGCATCATTTGCCAGCCATTATTTTCAGAGTAGATCTGAGCTAGACCTCATGACTAAAGGATAATTGGAATATGTGTACTTACTTTTTGTATGGATTAAAATTTGAGTCTTTCTCAGCCTTATGGAATAAACTTGGCTTCTAGTGAGGTGTAAATGATATATTAACCTTAGTGGTACCTGTATTTCAGTCAAAATTTCTTTTAAGAATCTGACATTGGGAAACAGAAATCTGATTACTTAACACATGCTATGAATAAAATTGGTTCTGGATACATATTACAAAAAAAATGCGGCTGCTTGTGAGGGGTAAATTTTATATTTTTGCACAAATATGCTGGTTGCTAGTCATGTTAGCTGGGTGGCCGTTCATGAGTAGTAATTGTTAACACAAATTTGTTGGTGCCTTTGGATTTTGGCCATAAGGAGCTGTTGGCCACTGGTAAGGGGACCGTTCAAGAGGAGGACTACTGTAATACCTGTTTTTGACCTTTGTAAGAAAAAAATATGGAAAGCTACAAGTAATGAAATCCTCTTTCTTCTTTGTGTGAATTTACCATAATATTTCATAGATGTATTAGATAATGATTTAAAAAGTATTTTGATATTTATTTTTAGGTGGCTATTCTCTGTTTCTTGGTCTCTATCAATAGTTGTTTTTACAGCTCTCATTTCCCAATGGTAGTCTCATTTTTCTGTTGGTAGCCTCACTATATTTAATCTTGTCTGTCAAACCTCATCCTCAGACAGATGTCAGCTGGAATAGCCTCACTATATTTAATCTCATCTGTTGAACCTCATCCCCAGACAGATGTCTACTGGAAAAGCCTGACCAAAACTCTAGGCATATTTAATTAGCATATAGATAACATTACATAGATATGTGTTGTCCATGTGACAAAGGATATCATATTTTAAAATAAGAATAAACTGTTTATTCAGAGGTATCAATTGATAATGGAATATGTTAGTGCCTTTAAGAGGAAGATGATAATTGTCAGGTAATTAAACAATGCAAATTAGTCTTCCTGAAACTTACCCACCACCTCTCCAAAAGTTGTACAGGGGGAAAAAGAATGTTGATATTGCAATTATTGAATGATGTTATTTGCACTAAATCCATATATGCAGTAATACTGTATTGGCTGGAAGTTAAAGTTATTCTTGTTTTTATTTATATTTTAAAATACATGTACATTTGAATTAGCTACTGTTGTTCTTTGTCAACTTGCTGATTTGAGACTTTGTTTTCTTTTCCTGTAGCTGTTAGATATACTTGAACTTCAGCCCCAGACCTATATACAGTTTATTCAAAATACGCTGGAATTTGTTTTCACTTACAACTTTACTCAAACAGGTGAGTTGGATATGAGGTAATATATAAATGATTTATACTGGCTGTGTGGTATGTATTATGTATGTCAGGTGGATTTACTTTTTGTTACACAATTATGTGTGATTGTATTACATTTCTGTGCTGATGAAAGACAAAATAAATAAAGGATATTTACTTTTATTGAGTGAGTACTGTATATATGTTATTTAATGAGTGAAAAACTAAACTTGATATGTTATCAAGTGGCAAAGCCACAAGTGAAATTGCTTGTGTTTTTTACCCAAGAGATGAAATATACCTGTTATTTAGTCGATGCAAGCAATTTTTAAAAAAAAATTTATGCTCAAACATATTGGCTAGTATTATCTATAACAAACTGAAGTAGCATATTTAATATGATGCCCTGTGTGATAATGTCAAAATTTTGCTGTTAATATTCCGCTTTGTTTTGTGTATATTCACACAGAAAATATCAGTAATAACATTTCCTAATTGAGTATTAGAAAGCACATAAACCCAAAATTGAAGAAGAAAAGATAAGGACATTGTGGGATTTGAATCTGTTCCTTCTGTATGACATGTGGCCATGCATACCACCTGACCAAGTAAGTGATGAAATGATGGATGAAATTCCTTGGTCGTAATTTTACCTATACATATTGACTAAACTGAAAAAATGTTGATAATAAACTCCAGTGAATAATAAAAATTATTTATTTTGAAAAATGGTATGATTTTTTCATCGACCTCACCAAGGCCTTTTGATCTAGTCAGCAGAAAGGGCCTATTTGAACTTATCAGGAAGATCAGCTGCCACCCAAAACTTCGCAGCATGATAATCTCCTTCCATACCGATATGAAGGACACAGTCCTGTATGATGGATCCACCTCATACTCCTTCCCCATAAACAGCGTCGTGAAGCAGGGATGTGTGTTTGCACCAACCCTTTTTGGCATCTTCTCCCTGCTCCTGTCCCACACCTTCAGCACATCCACTGATGGTTCATGGATTAGCTTAAAATCAAACGTTTATATTTATTCTGATTCATACTTGGGAGATAAAATATAATCCTTGTTTTTCTCATTCTGTCCATCCATCCATCTTTTTTTCCAGCACTTGTAAGTGCAAACTGGAGGCACTATTTAATCTCACAATTTTATTTAGAGTTATTGCAATTTTTGTCTTGCAGCAAAATGTTGAGTATGAATAGTATTATTAGTACAAATAGTCCAACAACATTTTGTGATGTGATGTGATTATGATTTGTATCATAGTTTTAACAATTTTTCAGTCATATTGCTACGATGTCTGCAGTGTTACAGTTTATAGTGTCTATAGTGTCTTGATGTCTAGCACTGGGACATAATGCCGCACACATGTAGCATGATGTCCCACCCAGTCACATTATCCTGACACTAGGCTGACTAGTCCTAACACTAACCTCTTAATGCTGAGCATCAAGTAAGGCAGCTGTTAGTACTATTTTTGTAAGTCCTTGGTATGATTTGTTCATCGACCTCACCAAGGCCTTTCGATCTAGTCAGCAGAAAAGGCTTATTTGAACTTATCAGGAAGATCAGCTGCCACCCAAAACTTCGCAGCATGATAATCTCCTTCCATACCGATATGAAGGACGCAGTCCTGTATGATGGATCTACCTCATACACCTTCCCCATAAACAGCACCGTGAAGCAGCGATGTGTGTTGGCACCAACCCTTTTTGGCATCTTCTTCTCCCTGCTCCTGTCCCACACCTTCAGCACATCCACTGATGGTGTTTATCTGCTCACCAGGTCCGATGGGAGGCTGTTCAACCTGGCACGACTGCGCTCAAAGACCAAAGTGAGGTAAGTACTCGTCAGGGAGATGCTCTCTGCTGATGAAGCAGCTTTTGTAACCCACACTGAGGATGCACTCCAAAGACTGGGAGACTGTTTCACTGATGCATGTAAACAGTTCAGGCACACCATCAGCTTAAAAAAGACAAATGTCAGTGCTCAAGATGTCACCACTGCCCCTTCTATCAAAATTGATAGCACCACCCTGGAAGTAGTCAATAACTTTATTTACTTGGGATCAACCATCAGCAACACTCTTTCACTTGATGTAGAGCTGAAGAGAAGGCTTGGAAAGGCAAACACCATCATGGCCCGACTAACAAAAAGGTATGTGGGAAAACAGTGCATTGACAGTGCACACCAAGATTCAAGTCTACCAAGCCTGCGTTCTGAGCACCCTCCTATATGGAAGTGAGACGTGGAGCACTAACACGAGGCAAGAGCGTCAACTAAACTCCTTCCACATATGATGCCTGCAACGCATCCTGAAAATCGGCTGGCAAGACCACATTCCACACAGTGTGATCCTTCAATGTGCAAGTATCCCAAGCATTTACTCCCTGCTGAGCAAACGCTGCCTTCAATGGCTGGGACATGTCCGACGCATGGAGGATGGGAGGATACCAAAGGAAGTCCTATATGGCCAGTTGGCCACCGGCACCAGAAGAATCGGCCATCCATCACTCTGCTTCAGGGATGTGTGCAAGAGGGACATGAAGGCATGCTGTATTTCACCAGACAGTTGGGAAGTACAGGCCGAGGATCGTGGCACCTGAAGAATGACAGTTATCAAGGGCATAGCGTTCGCTGATGGAAGGAGAGTTCAGCATGCCGAAGAGAAACATGAGAGAAAGAATCGTGAAGTAGCAAACCAAGCAAATCAGACTTCTCTGTACGTCTGCTCCAACTGCAATAGGGACTGTCTCTTGTGCATTGGCCTGCACAGCCATAACATACGATGCCTAGACACCAGAAAAAAACAACACTCCAAGGGCGCTAATCAGCTGGTCTTCCGAGACTAAGCTGCCAATGAATGAATGAATGGTATGACGTGGCCGGGGACCGAAACCCATGACCTCCCACATCCGAGGTGGATGCTCTAACCACTAGGCCACCAGAACAGTCCCAACAACATTTTTTGTAATAAATTGCCTCTATTGACTGAATCTTCCCTCCCCCTCATTGTTGTTAGGTGTTTTCATTGTTGTCTCATAGCTTAATTAATTGTTAGTCTTGTTAGAACAACTGTATTTGCCAGCCTATAAGATGATACTTTTTGATTAGAAAAATCTTAGTTTTGTCTTATATTTTGAATCAGCATATATATGGATTGTGTCATCCAAATTGTTTTATCTTAAACCACATAATTCTTTGTATGGAAAAATTCTCTGATATGTACAAAAAATAATGTGTAAAAAATGTTTCATTTTGGGGAAGAGATCAGGTATGAAAAAAAATAAAGGACTCCACATTGAGAAGGATGTTCAACAATTACATGATAGTAAGTATTAAAAATTAACGTACATCAGATGTAATTGTGCTTACACTATATGTTGTTTTAATTTGATTACATATATGTGCATTAGAATTGACAAGTTAGAAGATGAATAACCATGACAAAGACATATTCTTTAACATTTTTCTTCTTGCACTACATGATTAAGTAAAAATTATGCTTCATAATGAGAGAGAGAAAGAGATGGCTTGATGATTGTATTGTTCACTTACCTTATGACTGTGATCTTACTCATATACGAGTGCAGTACTATATTACATTATCAATCTTTACCACTGGGTAAACAAATCTTTCTAGGTTCAGTTACATTTACATTACCACTTCCATCATCCATGAATCACATGGCTTTGTTTTGGTATTTACATGTAATTAAATATTCGAAAACTGTAGTCAGGTTTTTCAAGCTAGCATTTGTTTGAAGTCAAGATTTGGCAGAACAGATTAGACTAGTGAGGCTACCAATAGGGAAGTGAGGCTACCGATAGGATATTATGAATACGGTACAGTAGAATGAAAGGAAATGCCAGATGTTTACTCCTGTAAATTTCTTAACCACTGACATCTTTTGAACTTGCCAATAGAACTGTCAGCAATTTAAAGTAACATCTAGCATGAGAAAAAAAATCAAAAACAATTGCCACCTAAGTACAGAAAGAGTACATTCACTTTTAAAAAAATTATCTTATTTCTTGAGAATGGGGAAATCATAATCACAGCAAAGAAAATTAGACCGCATGTGAAATGGTCATTGTTTGGATTCAACCTGAAAGGAGTCTATGTGGATATAAATATTGTGATTATTTAGATTTAAACACTGAAGGAGTATGGTATGCAATTTCATAGTTTACTTTTCAATTTATTAATTTTTTTTTCATTGGCAAAAAGCTTCATCTAAACAGGGGCAGTAAGTTACAAAAAACAGGAGCTGAATACTCTCATATATTGGACCATATTTTATTTTGATTCAGAAGAAAAATGTGATGTGTATCTCTCTTATTTAAAAAAAACAAACTGGAAAAAGTATTCTAGTATTAATGATACAATTTCCCTATTGCTGATATTTTAAAATAGCATACAGTGATACTTTGAATATGTATGAAACCGAAAGTTGCTATAGTTTATATACATACACATAGCGTCACAAATTTTATCCTGTCTTTAAATTAATAAATTTTCAGTTCAGTGTCATTATAATTTACTAAATTTGCTCATTTAGCTTGTATTCTGTATCAGCATAGAGGGTGGCAAATATGGTATTCCTGCTGTTTTGTGATTGTCAACTTAATAAATATTATGGTCAAGATGCACACATCAACAAATAACTTTGCTTCTACAATATTTGCTTAAGTTATTGCCCCTTTTTGTCTTTTAACTTGATTTGGTGTACAATAATCTTGATTAGCACAAATAGTCCCCCATTTTTTTAATGGATTACCATAAAATATAGTAAATATTATGGTCATCACTGGAAGAAATATATATATTGACAAATTACATTGCAAGTGCGATTTGTTTTGGAGTTGTTGCCATTTTGCCTTGTAGGTTAATGCAGTGTGTGACAGAATTTTGTTAGTACAGCTTGTCCCATGGTTTGTCTTGCAGTTTTTTTTTATAGATCCAAGTGAAACCTTCATATATTTTATAGGCATCATCTAAAGATGCACAGATTGACAAAACTTGTGCTCCCATGATTTTTTTTTAAGAGTTGGATCCAGTGTATAATGGAATTGTGTGAATTATGTTCTGTGAGTTTTCAAATTTGTTTCATCAGATATATTCTTCTGTTTACTGCAGGGCTCTTGTTTGAGAGATTTACAGTCAATTGTTTTAACCTGATGAAGAATATTCTACTTTGTGATATGTACAGACCTGCCAAAGGAGATTCTCTAGGTAAGCAAAGTATTTTTGTCAACCACTGTTTCACGAAATCTGGGTACAATAAATCATCATTCTGCATTTCTGCTCCTTGTCAGTATATCCTACAGTCCAGTATTTCATCACACTTTTTCTGCTTTATAACTTTAAATGGCATTTGAGATTAAGGAATGAAACTTAGTATATTTGTACATGATCTTTAAAGGGAGTGCCATGTAGGTCATTGAGGGGTTGTATCTTCATTGTCAAGGTCATGGCTAAATATTTTAAGTTTTACCTTTAACTTTCAAGTCCTTTGAGATTAGGTAATGAAATCTGCAAATCATTATTAAAGGTGTGTCCTGAAATTGAGTTCATATTTTTAAGGTCAAGGTCATTCCACTCAATATATTTAAAATTGAGATTAATGATTGAAGCATTAAAAACTTTAAATTTATATCACATTAGGGGTCCTAATTTCAAGCTCAAAGTCAAGTTGAATATTTTAAGTTTTTTTATCAACATGGTTAGAACATTACCAGGAAAATTTAAAAAAGGGTGAATAAGGATAATTTGTTTAAACTGGATAAAACCCTTCGCAATAATTAATCAAAATCAGGGAAAATTCAGGCATTTTCAGAAACCATTTTTGAATAGTTAAAGAAATAAAACAATACAAAATTGTAATTTCACCAATCTTATGTATTAGTGTAAGTTAAATTGATTGAATTTTCAGATGTTATAGAACCCTTCTGTTGCTGTGTAAATTATGCCTATAACTCTCAAATAAGTCACATTCATATTTAGAAACTGTAAAATATACATCTAAGTCATATTTCCAAACAATTCACTCCTAACAATGAGCAAACAGTGACGGGCAAAAACACACATAATGTCAAAAATGTGAAAACAAGATGGAAAAAAGTGCAGAGCATAAATTGGACATTTCTGGCAATGGCACTAAGAACAGTACATGGGGACATTTTTAGACTATATTATGTAGTAGTCAGTGTATAGGTTCTTTGGAATATGAATATTTCAATAATGCCAGATCACTATATCCAAGCATGTTTCTGTTGATGAACAGTCAAGATAACATTTTTTATTTAAAATTTATTTAACATTTTTGTTTTTCCAGTTAAGTTTGGTATGCAGGTAAATTTTGCTATTGTATCAAATTGAGACAACACCAATCGAACACTGAAAGCTGTTGAGGTAGTGCTATTACTATTTTTGGAATAGGCTTTGTACATGACCCTCTGTCTATGAGTCACATGAGGATCGGAAAAGCCATGAGAAGAAAGTGAAAAGGCCAAGCCTCATGACTTTCACATAAATTTATGCTTAATGTAAAAATTCATGAATGTCTGAATTTTCAATCGGCTTAAATCATGAATAAAATAAATGTTATCCATTTAGTGTTAGTTAAAATAGAAGCAGTGGTCACTGATACCCTTAATGGTAGTGTATTGCAAGTTGCAATGTTAGTAGAACTATATCAGATTGTTACAGTATGCCCTGTAGCAAGCATTGTAAAGTATATAATCTATATTTAGAACAGAAGGTTTACAAATACTCGTGAAGAAAGTCAGGCCCCATCTGATTTTGTTGTTGTTGTTGGGCTTAATGCCATTTTTCAGCACACAATAGGCTATTCATGGCGGCCAGTATTAATGGTGGAGGAAGAAACCGGGAAATCACCAGAAAGAACCACCGACCCACGAGAAGCTACTGGCAAGCTTTCTCACATATCCACAGAGGTGAGATGGCAGTGATCCGTAAAGGACAGCGCTTTAGACCACTCGGCCACACAGGGCCCCTCTGATTTTTTTTAAAATGGCACATGTACATGCTCGATTGAAATAGCATTTGTCATAAATTTGCTTGAGTTCATATTTGTTCTCTTAAAGGTTAACACCAAGCAAGGCAGTTTTTAGTACCATTTTTACAAGTCTTTGGTCTGAATTGGCTGGTGTTCAAAACTGCAACTTCCTGCCTCCGAGGTGGATGCTCTGACCACTAGATTACCAGAGTGGCCTGAGAATACAGTGCAATCTGGATCCCAGATACATATATTTATATTTATATATCAGGGGTCAAGCTAGGCTTAAATTGTAGGGAGAAGTGACTTCTCCTTTTTGTCAGAACAAGGAGAAGTTGGAGCTAAACAAGCAGAAGTGGAAGCTAAACTGGGAGAAGTGAGACCAAAGCAAGAAATGTGAAATATATATGATATAATATATATGATAATGTAGCCTTATATATATATATATATATATATATATATATATATATATATATATATATATATATATATATATATATTATGTGCTCCATTTCTCAGTATGCTTTTAACAGTTTTAGACAGTGCCTTATTTTCAAGTTTAAAATTATATCATGTTTATTATCAACCCATTTTGTAAATGTATAAAAATTATTATATTCATGCCCATCCTATTCATACTTGTATGTGTTTGGATTGAGATACTTGCAAATTGGCCATGACTCAAAAGGCACAGCAGAAGCTATACTCTGTAATTAATTTTAACTGAAATCAAGAACAGGATTAGAGTTTGTAATTTCAAGTTGGTAAAAATACTTAATAAACTATCACTTAATTATTTTTTTTTTTATTTTGTGCAAGTTTTGTGTAAAATTGCAGTAAAAATGATTCTAGCTTTCTTTGAAACAACCCCTAATTCATATACATAGGAATAAATTCATTAGCGACTTTAAAACATACAGTTTGTCCCGATTTACTTGTTCCCAATAAAACTTTACTGTAATTATAAATAGTGAACACACAGAAGTACTAAAGTACATAGATAACAAAACTGGACCCTTTTCCCCTTAAAACTGAAACATCTAAAAACACGTATTGCACCAAGCGAGTGTCTATTTTTAGAAAGAGGGTTTTTCTTAATAAAACTATTCACTTTCTTGCTTTGTTACAACAAATTTATTAATTGGACTGCATATTTATGGTTGAATTATTTGTCTACCTACTGGTATTAACAATAAAAGTCGGTTAAATAGTTTTTGCTTCAATACTATATATCTCTTTTGTAATTTCACGAAACTTAATTATGGTAGGTCAGAAACACCCTTGACCTTGCAGCATTGTTTCGAATTCCACAACAGAGATTGTCACATGTTTTTGACCTACATATTTAAAAATTTTGACTAAATCTCCTATGACATAATATTTAAACTTTTTTCATTATATTATATATTTTCATGAATCTATTTGCCCAATTATTTACGAATACAGGTAGTTTAATTATGTGGTATATCATATATGTAGCGATGTCCGCCATTACAACTTAGTTTACTGGTTCAAACTGATTTTATCAAGAAAATACACAAATACAGCTGTTAAAATCTCCATTTATAAAAACAAGAAATACATAAGAGAACTTTTCACCTATCACAATGTTTAAAGCAAATTACTGTTTTTATATTGATGCATTTCACTTTGGATTACAACAGTGCCAGAACATGCTGGTTACTGCGAGGGGACATCTGAAAAGTCATACAGCCATTATACATCCGAACAATTGAGGGTGAAGTCATTTTTGGTTTCCTAACAGAATAAGATGAAGTTTACTGTTCTTAGGCAACTTTTTTGCCCACTTCGCCTGGTAGCATAACCCCTGATATATATATATATATATATATATATATATATATATATATATATATATATATATATATATATATATATATATGCACAACAAACTGTTTTACAAGTTTATAACACTTTATAACACTTGGTTTGCTGTCTGAACAGAGTAAGCTATATACTTTATTATTTTCACAGGGGATGGTACTGAGACTTCCAGGATGTCAGCATACAAGATCAAGACAGACTTTTTTACTTTTGACATGCTGAGTGAGATCTGTCGTCGCCTTGTTTTGCAGTATTTCCTGTTGAACTCAGATGACCTTAACATTTGGGACACAGATCCTGAACAGTTCTGTGAGTAAATTGCATTTTGTTTGAAAAGATATGTTTCTGACAAGTTGACATTTTATTGTTCTCAGATTTTCATGAAACATAGCGGACATTAAATTGGACCTCCTGTCCATCCTCCCATCTTCCCATCCTTCAGTTCACTCATCCCACAATAACTCTGTTAATTATTATTTCACTTCAGTCAAATTAAATAAATTAAATATGCAGCTTGATATTGAAGAGACCTTAGTTAAGTTGGATTGCCCGCATTTTCTGTCATTGTTGAGCAGTTAAAGAACCTGACTTTCGACCCACCCACTTTAGTTTCCACATAATAATCCTTTTAATTATGATTTCAGCCTAAGTTTATGCATCTTGCCATTGATGTAAACATGGTTGAATTTTTTTATAAGTATTCTGAAAGCTGTCATCATTTAGTTGAGGAATATCCACAAGTGTTGGTCGCGAGATTTGTGTAGACATGTGATTTGGAATGAAAATGGCGAGTTCCAGGTCAAATTTTATCAACACTATAGTTTCAGCTAGTCTGTCAGCAGATTAAAGCTATAACGAATGCTATACTCACAATATCTGAGAAAATAAATCATATTCCTATCCATTTCATGCAGGTATATCTCGATGAAAGGTCATTAAAGTTTGCTAGGCTGGTTAGTAAGAGGTCACCCTAATCTGATACCAAATGGTGGCAAATTCCAACTTTTTGATAGGGAATGGAATCTTGACCCTACACCCCAACATAAATGTCCAGATATCAAAAATGGGGTGGCAAGGGTCAGAGGAAACTAAGACTAGATCATAGTGAGCGACTCATTATGATATTAATCCAGCGAGTCAGTGTAATTAAATTAATGATAGGTATTTTACCGACATCAGTGTCGGTTTGCATTATGAACTGATTCAATGACAGTAATGATTATTTAATTTATAATTGATTATACAGATGATTAACTTCCACATTAATGAGCGGTTTCAGTTCATATTTAAAAGATAAAATTGTTGTTATGATCACTTTAGAAGTAGTTATCAAGCAAGCTGATACTCTGTGGATAATATGAGTTTGCTAAACTATTTTCATAAGGAAGGTAATAATGGTGATTTAGAGAAGGTAAATTTGTTTGAAAATGGACGGATAAAACGTAAGATGGACACTTGAGTGTGTGGTAGCTATTTCTCCAAAGAGACATAAGCAACAATCCGTGATGGCAAAAAAAAATGTCAAATATGACACTACTAAGAGACAGAAATTTTCAGCCACTTTGGGTTGATTGTTATCCTTGGCTTGAATATATTGACTCGGAAGGAAAGATATTTTGCAGTTACTGCAAACAATATCCAAAACTGGCACCGGTAGGAAATTCACCCAGATGAACATTCTGCAAATGGACCAGAGCTTGAGGACTTTAACCCGGCCACAGATATCAACTGCTGGCTTAGTGCTGTTGCCGGTGGCAGACATGTACATGGACATATTTTCAAATCCATCAGCTAAAACATATACATGAACCTGAAGAAGCCAAATGTATAACAACCAATGTTTTTGAAAAAAAATTATTTTTTTAAAGAAATAATTATGTTGTATATTATTTTGTTTGTTTTTTTCTATGGATTAAGTACATACATTTCATCAGATCTCATTAAGTGATTACCATTTTGGGACCAGGAAAAAGTAAGGTGGGACTAGTGAAGAGAAAGGTGGGACTAGTGAATTTTCTGAAACCACTTGTCCTGGAATAGTGGTTAAAAAAGAAATTTGCTCAGCCCTGATGATGTAGATTGTTAGATACATTGTGTGAATTTGGACCAAGATGCATGGTTAAATTAAATTGAATGTTAGATACATTGTGTGAATTTGGACCAAGATGCATGGTTAAATTAAATTGAATGTTAGATACATTGTGTGAATTTGGACCAAGATGCATGGTTAAATTAAATTGAATGTTAGATACATTGTGTGAATTTGGATCAAGATGCATGGTTAAATTAAATTGAATGTTAGATACATTGTGTGAATTTGGACCAAGATGCATGGTTAAATTAAATTGAATGTTAGATATATTGTATGAATTTGAACCAAAATACATGGTTAAATTAAATTAAATGTTAGATACATTGTATGAATTTGGACCAAAATGCATGGTTAAATTAAATTAAATGTTAGATACATTGTATGAATTTGAACCAAAATGCATGGTTAAATTAAATTAAATGTTAGATACATTGTATGAATTTGAACCAAAATGCATGGTTAAATTAAATTAAATGTTAGATACATTGTATGAATTTGGACCAAGTGATATGGATGAGCATGGTATTCATAATGTTATGCCAGCATGATGAGAGTATTTGTTATTTGTGTTTCATGATATACAACATGTAATACGATAAATTATTGATACACATTTCTACTCTATGGTCTTTTCATCTGTAAAAGTTTTATCAGTTGCAGATGAATCCCTTTAATGTGTGTTGACACTTGGGTTGTGTTTCCAGCAATCAGATTAGAGACAGACTTGGCATCTGTTTGTATGCCATTCTCATCTATGTCAGGATAACAGAGTACTTTCAGACAGACTGCCTGTTAGTTGCCAGTAATTTTACTTCAGATTTGTGGGCCATTTCAGGCTGTTCCATTCAATCAAATGCAGGACATTGCCCTTAGTTTCGTATGGCAAAATCCTTTAAAACCACTTATTATCAATTTCACATCTTCAATTAAATTTGAATGATGCTATTGTGAATTTTCCTTGTGCAATGAATGAATATCAACAAAACCTGTCACATTGTAGTTTCTGCTGATGTAAAATATATGCGGTGGCCACAGGCACTCTTTTTTTGTTAGTAAAAAAGCAAACCTATTAACAACACCTTCTGTAAAGTATGAGCAGATTAAAAAGGCAAAATATGAGAAATTATTCATGACTGCTAAAGATTAAAAGTAACCAAAGTATAGGGTAAGTATCATTTTAGTTTTGATTCCTCACCTTTTGCATTGACATATATTGATATGGTAAAAAGTAGTGATATATTTATGAATCATGTAATCTCTAATGCTAACATCCATTTAGCGATACATAGAGCTTTGCTCTGGAATAGTGTAAAGAGTGGCATCATTGTCAGTGCGTTGCTGTGAATTAACATTTCATTCATATTTGATTCTCTGAAGATTGTTAGAATACATTATGATTGAAAAGATACCTGATGATTTAAATATAAATTTTTTTTTTTACCAATTTTAGTTCAATATACATTCTGATGATAATATTTCAGAACACATTTTCATTAAAGATTAATACCTTTATGTTTCATTTTGGGGATACTTTTCAGTTCTCAAATACATTTGTCATCCAGTTTGAGTCTTCATTTGTACCAAAATTCTACGTTTTTAAAAAATATGAAAGAGACATTTTGGTGCATGAAATGCTTTAGAGCATCATGATTCTGAGTTTGACTTTGTTATTGCAGGTCAGGAAGAAGCTGGTGACTCATTTAAATTTTCCCTAAGGGTAAGTGCTATTCCTCAAGATAATGGAAAAAGATGAATCAGGATTTATTGTATCATTTCATATTGTACCTATTCATGCATCATTAATTTAAATTTTTTTTATTTTGTGTCATCTGCACAAAAGTTCTCACAACTTAAATTAAGTAGTCTTAATCATTCAGATAAGATGGCACTTGTGGTACTAAACAAAAAGCAAATAAAAGAGATTAATTTTACCTGCTAAAGAAAGTTGCCTTGTTTATTTATTATTTATCTCCAATCCAGTATCCAGCAAATATTGTATATGATAACAGTTTTGTAATAAACATTGACCAATGGAACATAGTGTGTCTGCCACTCAATGCAAGAAAATTCTTGTATTATTGTGGCAAATGATATAGTCACTACTTGTGGGCCTAACCAGGTTGTGAAATGAATACAGTTTCACTAATAACACACCAAATCATTGTCCATAGAAGACATCTGCAATTGGCAACCACTTGTCATTTGTGACTATAATTGTCATGCATGGATTGATTTTAACATATTTTGACTGTCGTCAGTGACCACCAGCAGAATGCAAGCAGTGACCAAGATTTTCTGGCAATAAATGCATTTCAATATTATCTTGAATGACCATTTCAGAAAAACAAATGGATACTACTGACATTTGTTTAATCTTTTGTAACAATGAATGTTTAGTAGTGTCTGCAGTCAAAGTGCCAATTGTTCTGAAACAACACTGCTGTGAATAACCCTGTCACAAAAACATAAAATACCACTGACTTATATTTAGTCCTTTGATGGCATGACCCTTTATGAGTATTTGTGATGTGAATAAACCCCAGCACAAATAAAAACAATAGTCCAGTCTAGACTGCATGCAAGTAGCTGTTGTATGTTACGGCAGTAAACCAGAGTATGTGTCACTATATACCATTTTCATGCCAGATTCCTATAAATTCTCATTATGATTAACCATTGCCTTTTTAAAATGAGCTATCACAGATAAACATAGTTCTAAGATTTGTATTGTTTATTTATCTTTGTGAAAAACTACAATAATGCCCTGATGGGAACTCTTCTTGAAAGGGCTTCATTGCAGTGGTCAAATATGATAGTTGCCTTTAGAGTTGATCCTCTGTGCCTGGTTGTGAATAATAAGAGAGATTGTTACCATTATTAAAATCCACACCAAGACATCATCTGTTCACTGTTGTACAGGTCAGTTACACTCTTTGTTTATTGATTTATTCTCTTTATGTCATCAGTGAATTATGTGTGTGTTTTGGTTTAGTCATAAAATTATTTTGTTTCAGGATGGGTTAATCTCTCATTTCAGTCATTGGTGTATGTATATGTATGTGTGTGTGTGTATATATATATATATATATATATATATATATATATATATATATATATATATAGAGAGAGAGAGAGAGAGAGAGAGAGAGAGAGAGAGAGAGAGAGAGAGAGAGAGAGAGAGTTATAAATATACACCAGACAGAACGGAAAGTGCTATCCCAGGATTCTAATGGAAAATGCTTGATGATAGTTGGCAGAATTAATATCTATACAAGAAATACTATCATACAAGTTAGAGAATTTTTAATTTGTATTGTATGGAGATTTGAACCCTGGTCCGCTGGTAAAAGACACCCATGGCCTTGCCTGCACACACCACCCTATATTACATCCCGGCTAAGCAGACATAACCAAACAATGATGCTACTTAATCAGTGTTATATGCACTTGTCTGTCTGGTGTATAGTTATAATTTTCAATAATGTTATCCGATATACCTATATTTCTTTCATAGGAATCATTAATGACTGTGTAGATAGATGAGAATTACTAGGTCATTATGTGATTATGTCCTGTGTGTCTACACGAGTGCATATATAATACACCAATTCGCATAATTTTTTGGTGATGTGTGCTTAGTCGTGATGGAATATGGACTCTTGTTTGCAGGCAAGGCATTTGGTGCCATTTTGGACTTGGGTTCAAATCTCCATAGAGTATGAATTGAAAAGTTCCTAACCTGTATGATAGTATTATTTGATTTAAATATTAATTCATAATATTATCAAGAATTCTTCTATAGAATCCAGGGAATTAACATTATGTCAGGTGTATATTTAGAATTCTCTATGAATTAATCCTATATACCTTGATTTCTTTCATAGGTATCTGGAATGACTTTGTAGATAGATGAGAACTAATTGCTAGGTCATCATTCGAGTGTGTCTGCTACACATAAATGCATATTTAACCCAGATTAGGTAGCATCATTTTTTTGGTGATGTGTGATTGGTTGTGATGGAATATGGTCCGGTATGTACAGGCACCACGGTGATGGGTGTCATGTACCTGTTCACCTGGGTTCAAATCTCCAGAGAATATGAATTAAAAATTATGTAATATGTATGATAGTATTATATATATATATATATATATATATATATATATATATATATATATATATATATATTAGGAACATGTCAAGTTGAAATTTGGACAGGATAACAGTATGTTTTAAGTTTGCAGTCCATATGCTAACATGCATGTACACATTACCATCAAATATAATTGTATATTTTTTATGATGTGTATCTTTATTGCTATACAAAATTACTTGGAGCTGTAATGATTGCAGGGTTTTGGCAACAACAATGAATAAGGAGTAAAATGCATGTACATCAGTTGTGGATATTTTCCCCATTTAAACCTGCTGCATTATGACCTTGGAAAATGTAATCTTACACAAACCTGTTATGAGAGACCACTTCTTTTGAGAGACCAATTTTTGTTGGCAGATGGGATGGTCTCTCAAGACAGATTTTACTGTATTTGAATCTTTACAATTATTATGAATCGATAAAATTATATACTTTGTTATTCTAAGATGAGGTGATGTAGACACCTACAAACATGTTCTCTCCACAATACCAAATTTCTGATCATCCTAGCAAGTCCACCACATTTTCCTTATTAACAGTTAGGTTCTGCATTGGTACTTCAGTCTCATTATCAAAGCAAAAATCAGACACATTCCTGGCAGAATCAGTGCCTTTGCTGACACTCTGTCCAAAAGATGTCAAGTCCTTCACACAGAATGGTCTCACCATCAGTTGGTCTTCATTTGGATCTGCACACTTTATGGGAATCTGCTGATTGACCTTAATATTGCGAGAAGTTGGAATTGCAAGGTAGCCTGTATTGTCACTACAGTCCTGATACCAAAAATAATCCAGCAGAAATAGAAGTTGATTGTGATAACCCCTTTTAGATGGGACAAGTCCTGGATTACCGATCCACTCAAACTAATGATAGATCTATCTAGAACTTTTCTGGCCAATCTGAATCATCTCAAGCAATCATGTTCACATGTGTTGCATCTGTACTCCTGGCTCTTATCAGGGCAGCCTTGTGAGATAGATTAAACCTTCAGCTATGGAGAGAAACTTGAGAACAGGAAGGCTCTCCAATTTGAAGGCTATATGAGGGTAAGTGGTAATTTTCAGGGACTTATGTCACACCACTAACATTGACTCTTTGAGTGCCTCACTCCCTCAACTGGCTGAGATTAGAGTGATCATATTTGAATGTAACATTTCAATCTGAAATATAAAAGAAGTAGTTAGCTGGCATGCAGAGTCCACCTTCTGAAGTTTTTATCTCATAGATATCACTTCATAGAGGCAAACTTTAAATCTTGTAGATCCAGTGGCAGCTGACCAGATGACCACAGACCCTATTAAAACAACATGGTCTATCAGCTTTTCTGGAATTACCAGTTAAATTTTGTAGGTATAAAAATTTCAGTAATTATCTTAACCATATGTAGGGGTCACAGATCAAGTGTCCCAACAATGTTGCTCATGGAGAACAGGTTATTGATAGAATGAGGAATCTGCCATCATTTTCTAGAAGTGTACCTGTGGTAGAGGTTGGATGCTCAGCATTCCCTCCTCCTGTTACCAATTCTCCTAATTTAGTGTGATTGGGGAATGTATTTGAGGGAGAGGGCAAATTTTAAGTAAATTATCTTTTGCTGAGAATACTTGCTGAAAGATTTGTGTGATTTAGATTTGTTAACATAGCTTTAACAATTTTTCAGTCATATCACTATGATGTCTGCAGTGGGACAGTTTGTAGTTGTGTCTAGCACTGGGTCAGACATGTATGTAGCATGATGTCCCACCCAGTCACATTATTCTGACAGCAGGCCAAGCAGTCCTAGCACTAACCTCTTAATGCTGAGCAACATGCAAGGCAGCTGCTTGTACCATTTTTACAAGTCTTTGGTCTGACTTAGCCAGGGTTTGAACCCATGACCTCCCGCTTCAAGGCAGACACTCTAACCACTAGGCCACTGGAACAGTCTTACTGAAAGACTTTGTTATTAGTTAAGATTAAGTACCTCCTATAAACAAAAGTACCTCCAAATATGACAGGCAGATGGTGCATGTATTTATTTAGAATGGAAATAATTATAACTGTGAGATTAGGAAATATGTGAGAATAGGAAAAATAAGTTTATAGGCAACATTTGTCTTTTGGCAAAGAATACTGTCTTATACATGGGGTCCATATTTTGATCATGGATGTTGGTAAAGAGTGATCTCTTTGGCAAAGAATGCTTCTACACACTGGTCCATAATTTGATCATGGATCTAGGCAAAGAGTGATCTCTTTGGCAAAGAATGCTTCTACACACTGGTCCATAATTTGATCATGGATCTAGGCAAAGAGTGATCTCTTTGGCAAAGATCAAGGATGTCTTTTAGGCAAAGAATACGGGCTTACACATTGGTCCATATTTAATGAAGCCATTTAACCTCTGCTCTATATGTATCATTTGTAGCTGAGCAATTTGCATAATCATGCAGTGTCATTGGATTATGGGAAAGGTTATGCAGGGGTCAGTTTCAGAGTCATTTTTGATGGAGACAGACACTGAGTGTACATGAAGATGAAAATAGTACTTACCAGTACCTGTTTTGAAGGGAATTTCCATGCTGAAATTCACATTAGTATGTATGTGGCTGAACTGCTCAGAGGTTAGGACAAGATAAACAAACTCAGAGTGAAACTTAGATAACTCTTTCCAGTGGATAAAGAAGACATGTGCCATATCACTTTGGTACATGGGCAAACAATGGCACTAAAATATATGTGGGAGAAAAATCACTATGATTGCCAATATCCAAAGTTGTTAAAAAGAATTAGTTTTATGTAATCTGTAATTTAGTCTCACAGTTGCTTCTTATTTTTTTCAAATATTCTTTTCTAGCCTTGCACAGAAACCTTGTTCCTGAGCCTGTTTAAGGAGTATCGACTGTCCTTGACCCCAGTACTACTTGATATGGTCAAAACCAAACAAGAGCCATGTGACCCAAATAATATGTTGGAACTCCTGCAGAAGGATGCTGGTAGGAGTTGAATTTATTTGGAAAATCACACAATTTTTAATACCATAACATTTTCATAATTATAAACAGTTACAAAATTTGTAAATACAGTAGTCCCCCTCTTGAATGGCCCCCTCACCAGTGGCCACCCGCTCCATACGGCCAGAATCTGAAGGCACTGACGAATTTGTGTTCAAAATTACCCCTCACGAAAGGCCACCCGGCTAACGTGACCAGCGGCCAGCATATTTTTGCAAAAACATAAAATTTACCTCGCACAAGTGGCCCCATTTTATTTTGTAATATGTATCTAGAACAATTTTTTTTCTAATTGTGTTAAGGAATCCGATTTCTCTTTCCCAATGTCAGATTTTTGTTCTTCAAAAAAGTTCTACATGTACCACTAAGGTTAATATTATATCCTTTACACCTCACGAGAAGCCCCATTTATTTCATAAAGCCGAGAAAGACTCAAATTTTAATCCATACATAAAGGTAATCCATAGATCCTTCTTGCGGGTTATTGTAGACCTCTGATTTATCCACTGATAATTGTTAAGATTACACTTATTAATAGTAGTAACATCGGAGAAGCGGTAATATTGATGTACAATACAAAAGTCTGCGCGGAAAATGGTTTGATAGCCTTTGTGGCTTCCCTTTGCGAGATGTTGAGCTTGTTAACTTACATAATTAGTGGCTATTGCGCAACAATTGAAAAGTTTATAAATCCTAATGGGCGCGATGTACTATTGTTCAGATCAAATCTGCCTACATATTCAAGACGTGTTTCACACTTAGAGTAAAAAAAAGTTGTAAAAACATTAGGGTACCAGACTGCGACTAATGAATCACGTGACAATCGCTGCCTTTAAAAATATACAGCATCTTGTTTAAATGCAGAAAAAAAATTGTTTCCTCAGTCTTGTAGTTGCAACATAGATGATTATAACTGGACGTAAGGTCAAGATCACACGGTCAGCATTTGCTAAAAATAGAAACAGGGTACTTGACAAAGACCGAAAAATCACGTGACAACACAACTTGTCGCTTCTTTACGAAGAAAGAATTTCGTCCGCTCAACAAATGTGTCGTCTGCATAATTAAATCGCATACAGTTAGCAAAATCGGAATCATTCATTACCAAACATTAACATGTCATCACGTAAACGAAGATGATTATTTCAGAAAACGCAGGTTATTATAGTCTACGATATCGGGTGAGGTGGGGAGGGGGACTGGACAAACAAATTTAGGTAGAAAAGACTCAAATAAAACAATTTTATGTTGAAAAGACTCAAATAAATAACATTGTCCGATAAGTTATTTAACAGCAGTGGGAAAATGGAGCAAATAGAAAGAGAATTGCGTATGTACCAAGATTCAAATGACGTTTTTGAATGGTTCTGCAATGTGCATGACAACACCCGCTCACATTTCATGCTTACGCCAAGAATAAGAACTATTAATGCATATTCAGTTGAAATAAGTCAACTATTATAGCACAAGAACCATTTAATATTTAAACGAAGATATTTAATGCTTTGAAAAAATGAAGCTTTCTTAAGCTTCATTTTAGCCCCCCTCTAGAAAGGCCACCCGCCTTATAAGGCCACTTTCCCGATGCAGAAGGGGTGGCCGTATAAGATGGGGACTACTGTAGTTATTCATGTTAGTATCAACTTACTAATGTAATATTTGTATTGCCATCCAACTGATTGTGAAAATTCTTGATTGTGTAACGATGATTAAAACTGCTGCTTAATTTCTGGCATAAAACCCAGCATCAAAATAAGTCATAAATGTAAAATAAGTTTAGGAACCTTTGCTACACAACAGGGGCTGCATTTCTCTTGTATAATTTGTAAGGTTCAAGTGCAAGGGCTTGGCTTCCATTGGAGCCACAAATTTGTATGTGACAAATTAATTTTAATCATGTTCATCATTTTTTCCTATTGATAATTATGTAAAGTTTTAAATAAAACTTAAAATCTAACATTTTCTCATAATGTCAGTGTCTAGCCGAAAGTAATTTCATCTGTTGTGCCTTGACCATGATAGAAACCCTATATTTGTGGCAACCAGTAGAATGTCATTCAAGCTATGGGACTCTTGTTCATTTTGTTTTGTTGAGCCAATGTTAGCTGTTATTGAGACATAGCAGTCACTTTATGTTTTGGTAATAGCAAGATCATTAACAGTTTCTATAGGTTTTTGTAAAAGTTTTTCATTTGGATGTATTTCTAAGCTCCATGACAAATTATGATCATTTTTGTGTTACATTTAGTGTTTCCATTTAATTGCATATTCTGTTCATTGGGTATATTCTCATATTAATTGGCATGAATCATGTGAAGCTAAAACAGTTAACTCTACAACATTTTCACATGTCCCTGTAACAAGGAGTCAAGCTCACAGTTATAGAATATTCGTTTTATTAGTTTTGTTCAAGTTTTTACATTTGCTTATATTTCTTAAACTCCCTCATGAATTTTCTTCAAGCTTTGGATGAAATATTATGAAGCTAAAAGCAATTATTTCTGCGATGTGCTCACTTGTCCCTTTGACTTTTTGGGTCAAGCTCACAGTACGCTGAGGCTTTGACTAAAGTTTTTGTTTTGTTTTGTTTGCTTATATCTGATGTATTGTCTGTATAATATGGAGGAATCATTATAAAACTAAGTTCAGTTGCGGTCAAGGTAATAAGTTTTACAATTATATTTTAATTAGGAGCTTGGCATACACTTCCTGGGCTTTTTTAATTATTTCTTTCCCTAATAGCAAAAATTGTTGTCAGATCATTACATAAATGTTCTTTAAAGAATCTGTCATGCACTTTTATCACTTTCAGAAATTGTATCACAGTATATCTCAGTATAGAATCTCACTTTAGGTTCAGTTATAATAATGTGACAACTAGAAAAGCAAAACCAGTTCTTTGGTGAATAAACAGATATTACCCTTACTGAATGCCATTTATTATGACTAATTTGCTGCCATGTGTCTCTTCAGTTTATCATGCTGTTGGGCTGGCTGCATTTGACCTGTTTGATGAAGTAAATTTTGACCAATGGTTTCTTTCACACCTGCTAATGGAGTTACAGATGAAACATGAAAAGTAGGCATTTTACACAGTTTTACTAAAACAAATGTTTACTATTGTATTGTATTGTGATTATCATGTTTAAATCATGCATTTTGGTGATCGTTGTAGAGCTGTTTTTATATGGTCTCCAAAGTTTCCACAATACCTTCTCACAATGAATTTTGGATCTCAGCATTCCACAGTACCGTTTCATGATTTGAATATCAGGATTCATTCTCACCAGAGAAATGTATTGCAGATATAGTCCTTAAACTTCCATAATTATTCTAAAAGACACTGGGGGCAGTGCAATTCCCAAAGGTGTGGGAGGGTATTACAGTACTATTTGTATTAGTACCATGGTCCTAAATATCTGCAGAAAACAGTCAAAAAATAGACTTGGACCCCAGCAACAAGCCAGCAACATGCCAGTTATGTGAAGTGGAACTCTATGATATCTTTTAAACAGAAATGTTTCAAATTTATTATATATGTGTACTATTATTAATGTCAGTGTTGATTTGTTTTTAATACCATAGATCACCATTTGACTGAGAACATTTGTACATCAAGTTTTTTGTCATGTACTATTTTAATTATTTGGACATACTATACTGGATATATATGGATTTTTAAATCTTAATAAGGTAGGAATTTCTTTTTTTTTTGTTTTTGTGTTAAAAGGAGGAGGGTATTTGTTGGAAGGGGTGCTTCTGGTAGAATAACTAAGGTATGTCTGTTTCCAGAATCCAGTGTTTCTTTGCCAAAAAGTACCATTACTATTTCAAATGTAAAACCACAAAAAAAGCTATGCAGTTAGAGTTAAACCTGCCCTAATAATTAATGTATTATAAGATAATTTGTTCTCTATGGTCAGTGTTCAGGTGTATCCTGACCAGTCAATGGGTTTTTATTGTTTTGAGGTGGGAAGTGTGGTTATTTTAACCTGAATATAGTATTTTTCAGTGTTTTTTTTCTCCACAAATTATACTTTTACATTTTACATTGTTCATCGCGGTTTTATTTTGGAATTGCTGGGTTGAAAAGACCAGCAGTTTTGTTGCAAATATAGTGAGATAGGTAAAAATTGAGGTTCTTTTGCACAGGTGGGGCCATCCTGTGGGACATCCATGTGGCTGGTCAGAAACTTTGTCATAAACCTACCTTTGATTTCTTTTTTAAAATATTTATGTTGTTTATTTTACCATGAATAGTGAACTGCATACAAAATTCCTGCACTCTTTCTGAACTCTCAAATATTGCCACACATTATGCAAGTGATGTGAGGTCTGTTAGAGAAAGAATGTTACAGGAAATGTGATTCTGCTTTTGTTCAGAAAGGAAATTAAGATACAAATGACAATTGTGGTTGCCTTTAAAGAGAAACATTTTTAAAGTAAGTTTGTCACATTTCAGTAAAGATTGTTCGGTGTTTACCTATATTTGTTTATCACTAAATTTTGATTTTTAAAAAAGGCACTGATGCAAACTTGAGACATTTCTGCATTATATTGTATGGTGATAATGAAGACACAACACATAAACACAAATTGATTCTTACAGGTCGGTGGTTCTTCCTGGTGTTTTCCAGAGTTCTTCCTCCACCAGTTATACTGGCCGCCATGTATAGCCTATCTTGTGCTGAAAAATGGCATTCAACCCGACAACAACAAC